>CM067313.1:26739538-27256971 GCA_034231615.1 Meghimatium bilineatum | reverse complement strand
TGCATCTGGATCATTCATAAAGCAATGGCAAACTACTGAACGTATTTATATTACCTAGAAAAATCAATACAGTAAAAAATGCTGAGTTGATTTCTACGTCCTGAATATACGATACCAAAAAAATTATTGAGGAAAAGGTCTTATGTATTTATGACATTTAGAATAATATATGCAGTCTTGCTTGAAGATATGTCATATGCCATGATATTTAGAATGAATATATGCAGTCTTGCTTGAAGATATGTCATATGCCATGAGATTTATAACGTTCTTCTTCTGTTTTTATCTCACCCTATTTCTGGATAACAAGATATAGTCTCTAAAACAGAAATAATTATGTCATGCTTTAAAATTGACTGCATTTTGCGCGCCTTTAAGGCTGACATATCCGAATTCAGCATTGCTTTTGGTTCATTGCGACCAATGAAATGAGACAATCAACTCCATCTACAAACTTATTGAGTTTCTTTTTACGACATGCTTGGTAGGTCACAATGCTACTATTCTTTGCTTACCTTTCGAAATACGGCAGCACGAGGGTAAGATTTATAATCAGTCTATACAGACATGTCTTACTACAAACAATAAGTAAAGTCACATACGTGAGAGTTATAGTCAATATATGTAGTCTTGTCTTAATGACAGTACAGAAAAAGTATAGGCACTATATTAGCTCCAACAAGTATCCCGAGGAACAAAAAATACACCATATACAGTATAGTGTTCCTTACAGGACTCTTTGTCAGTTATAACATCATTTCTATCTATCTGTTTATCTTTTGTCTTTTCTATACGTTTGATAAAAGGTCGCAGAATTGAATAACGATTGGTTTTCCGGCTAAGGAAAGTTTGGCATCTTGATATGAGTAATAATGTAATGTCTCAGAACGCTGGTAACTCCTTCAATCCACCCTCTTCTTGATCTTCCTCTGCTTCTTAGTGCTTCTATTCTATTGTTGTATGCTCTTGTATGATGGCCAATGTTGGTTTATTCTTATTAAGTGGAGTAAGTATTTCAATCTCTGTTTTCAAATAAATTTGATCACTAACGTTGCACCAACATTTCTTGTAAATTCCTCATTCCTCTTATGTTTTCTCCTTGTTCTGTTTGCAGCTTTTTTTTTTTTTGACACCTCATTTCACACGCAGTAAGCTTTCTCTCGTGTTCTTTAGTTAGTGTAAAAGTCTAACATTGATAGCAAATTGTTGGTATAAATATTGAATTTATGATTTGCCGTTTGGTTTCCATTGGGATTGATGTGTGTTTTTAGATTGTGTTAATTCAGAATTTACGTAGGTGGCTTTTTAAATTCTTGTCTCAATCTGTCTGTCCATTCTTCATCGTCTGTAACAATGTTCCCATGATATTTAAATGACAGCACTTGCTTCAGTAGTTGTAATCTTTGTTTATATTGATTGCAGTGGGTCTCATACCTATAAAAGACACTACTTAAAAAAAAATAGATCTCATTTTATGGTTGAGATAGATTTCGTTGAGCAGTTTATGCGTTCTTGCAGCTCTACGATTGAGTTGTGGAGTAGAACTGTAGTTTATTAATCATTTTACTGGTCAACGTTTGGTGATGTTTCCAATGTTTCAGTAATAATGTCCGCTTAAACAGTGAATAGTAATGGTGATATATAGGCAAACCCTTGTCTAATTCCTGATGCTATTGAAAACCACTCGTAAGTCATGCACTTGTTTAACTTTATTTTCACTATAAAGTTGAAATACGATTATCCGAAACATTTGGGGATATGGCCGATTCGAATAATCGAAATTCGGATAATTGGATATATCGCAGGAATGAAGCAAAACAGTGTACACACATACAATAATACATTGAATGAACTGAATATTATTGATAAAAATACGTAATATATAAGCAAATCTTTATTGCAAATAAAACTACATAGTAACGGCACGTAGGCACTGCCCCGGGACCTCTCTATCACGTCCGCTAACGCTCTCGCTCTAAAATTATTTCAACAATTCGATTCGGATAATTGGGGATTAGGTTAATTGGAGATTCCGATACTCGGATTTCTACTGTATTTGTACATGCTCTTACATAGTCTAGTAATGGTTCATCTGTTCCATAAGTTTCAAGAATACTCCAGAGTAGATCTTTATCTATTCCAATCGAAAGCTTTCTCCTGATCACTAAAAGAAATATTCATTTGGTGTTTGTATTCTAATTTTTTTTCTATTTTTTATTATAAAGAATAATTGTAGTGTCATTAAGAGAGAATTAGAAACGATAACATCATACAGATAACCAAAACAATACCAGTATTGGAACGCATCAAAGACAACAGATCAAGTGGTTTTCACACACTTCCAGACTACCAACAACATCATGCCACAAATGGCATGACACATACATCACGACTATAAAGCCAGAGGAAGACCATGTAAAAGATGGATCACATAAATCAAAGAAGCAACAGGAACAAGCTTACAAACAGCACACGAACTTCCACCCCTGACGCCGCATGGCAAACAAGAGCCACAGCGTTATATATTCTATCCCCCCCCCCCCGCTAATTTTCACATTGTTTTCTTTGTCACATCTGTTCTGCTCTGTATATTTTTACATGTTTTGTTTGTTTTGATATTATTTTACTACAAATGTATGTGTGTTACTCTGACTGGCATCTTATAAGAGAGTTCAGTGTTGTTACATGAACGATGAAGATGAAGAGGATTCATAATCATTGTATGCAGCATTGTCTTGATACAAGAGCAAGACACATATACCTACATCATTTTCTTCCATGTTCGTTCTTATGAGCTCAAACCCTCTCATGCACCTTCGTCCACTCTCTTTCTCTCTCTCTTGCTCTAATTCCTTATACTCCCGTAGTCGTAACATTCGATAACAGTTACCTAGTTGTTCCAACAGGCCGACGTTGTGCTTGAACTAGTTGCGGCACGGCGTGGGAGGGGCGGAACAACTAAGAAACCTGTCGAAAGGCCAGAATTGTTGCCCTGATGTCGACGTGTGTTTCGGCGCATTAGACTCGAAACACCATCGAGTTGGATGGCTGCTGGAACAGAGAGCGGGGCACTTATGGGAATGCCCGACGTGCTGTGAGGCAGTTTCTAATCAAGAATTCCTTATACTATCTCCAATTAGTGCATGTTTACAAATTATCTATTACTATCTCTCTCTCTTTTTCTATTTAATTTTCCTCTAGTTAGCTTCCTTTACTCCCTATACTGTATTTTATTGTGTAGTATAGTTTATTTTGATACTCCTATCTCGCAGACTTCCGATATATCTCTCTTCCCACTAGTGACTACTCTTCTACTCTCACTTCTTCTTCTTCTTCTTTCGTTCACTTGAAACATGTCTATATCTGTAATTCTGTCTCCTGAATAAAACTTCAGTCGAAGACAGATGTGTCGGGCCATTGGCGGCAAATAAAACAGCGACACAACGCATTTCAATTTTCTGAACTGCATCCTTCTGGAAATCTAATAGGACCATGGTCCTGCTATAAGAGATATCCAGTGGAAGTTTGAGAATGAACGCTGAAGAATAAGAAGAAAACTCACTGTCTTTTGTAGTTCATACAGTGTCTCATAGAGTTTTGATTCCAGTGTTGTTTCCTCTGGCCAATATGTCTGCCTCAGCGTTTCATGCTCAGAACACTCTTGAAGTATATGTTGGGCACTCTGTGCTGCTGTCCACATGTACACATGGCCGTGTTGCCAATCTTGAACTTTGTATACATGTGACTGCGAGTCGGTTGTGTCCTGTTCTGAGACGTAAAATTATAACTTGTTCTGATATGTTCATAATGTGATAGTCATAATGTGTGGGTGTTTCTGGCTTTCTTATTGACTTGATCATCTGTTTTTTTCTGATTGTAGGTGATTGGTATATCTGGTTGGTCTTCGGCAGCACCTTCCTTAGCCAGTTGGTCTGCTTTTTCATGTTCTCACTTTCTTATATCCGCCTCTCTTACTCCCACTCTTGTCAGCAACTCCCACTGGGATGCAAAGGAACGCATTGCTCTAGGCGGACCCAGGGTTAGCAGATAACCAAGATCCCAAATGTACCTCCACGCGGTGCACCCTGGAAACAGAAATACAGCAACTCGAGCTGATTCTGGCCAAATGATTTGGGGATCGTGTCCGAGAATGTGGAGGTAGCAGATGGAAAGAGATTTGACTGCACAAGAGACAGACAATATCTCCGACACCACCAGCATCACCACATATAGCGACACTGTCGACATACAGTGAAGCTAGGCAGTCCAGTACGACATTGGAGGGGAGGCCAATGTAAAATGCACGTAAAGGTAGATGCATGGCGAGAGACAAATAGATTTCATACCGAGTACAATGAAACAATGAAAGGGCAGAACAGCGCTAGAGGGCAGCGCGAACTGCAAATAGAAAGTGAAAAGTCTTTAGGGAAGGGAAGTACAAGCTCCGTCAGCTCGAGACGAGCATCAAGTTACCTGAGTTCCCTACACGCAGAGACCCAGACCCATTCATTTGTGTTTGTAAAGCAAGAAGACCTAATCCAACTCTAATGTCGAGCCTTCCTAAACCGGAAATATGCTCGCGAAGAGAAAGGGTTCTGTACCCGATGGGCTTAGGCATGAAAGAGACAACGATGGTAGTTCTGGTCCAACTCTACTGTCAAGGTTTCCTATACCGGAAGCTCACTTGCAGAGAGAAAGGGTTCTGTACCCAATGGGCTCAGGCACAAAAGAGACAACGATTTAGCCCTGGCCCAACTCTACTGTCAGGTTTTCCTACACCGAAAATACACTTGAAGAGAGAAAGGGTTCAGTACCTGTTGGGCTCAGGTGCTATTGGACAAAGGACGATCAGCTCGAGAACGCATTGCTCTCAAACGCGTGGTGTGAGACTCGAACTTGGACAAGGGTACACGATGTCGGTGAATGACTCCTCGGCAAAGAGGGCGAAAAGTCCAGGGCCCAACTCTCTGTTGAGTTCTTCCCCTTAAGGAACCAGGCTCACGGATGAGAAACGGTTCAGTACCCAATGGGCACAGGCACAGCACGTCCAATTACACGAGGCAAGTTCATAGACAGTGGAACACCTCGTACGAGTCAGACGAGAGCAAAAATCGTCTGGGCGAAGAGTCGCCACTATGCGTGCCTGGAAACAGATATAGAGGCTGTCACAGGCTAAGGGTAGCCCACCCGAATTGTCAAGGCATGCGAAATCGGATGTGCTATACCTACAAGGCGCATAACGGTTGCACAACGTAATCACGCTCCGGCGGAAATCGCACGAATATCCGTGATGGTTGCAATGGAGCGAACGCAAAACAAACAAACAAACAACTCCACTCTCGTCATCCATTCTCTATTTCTCCACATGTCTCTCATTTCTTTCCATCAGTAAAACATTTGAAGCACTATGTTTTTTAAACCATTGACACCAATATCTACCAAGATAGTCTCTATTTTTCAATATTTGCTCAAATCCCCTCACTATTCTTTCTTGTCTCCTTCAGTGACACTTCTTTACACACTTATGTGAGCTCCCTTCATTTCAGTAGCAATGTACTATAAGTTCTCCTGAATATATTATGCGCGCTGATCCTAAAGAGTGTAACTTAACTTGGCTGGTACGACTGCCCATTTGAAGCTTTGAGAGTATTTTGTGTTTCCAGCCAATGAAAAATCATGAAAAAATCGGACCAGCCAAGATAAGTGACGTTATTTGGGACCAGAGTGCAGAACTATTCTTAAGACGAACTTGTCTACTCTCAACGCAGCCACGTAAGTGTTCATGTCTGTTAAACTGGCTTCTGTGTTTCTCATGTGGTGTCACTCAGTGCAGTCATGTCTTTAGATCATTCCATGCTTATAGTTTATCCTCATTTTCTGCTATTGCCTTGCGAATGTAGTTGCTGATATCGATTGTGTTAATTCCCTGTATTGTTCTTTTTCTAACGTATTCTCGGTTACATAGCTAATCGTGTTATACGATTTTGTTATACTACAGCATTTGTTCTTGTTATTTCCTCTGAGAATTATCGTTATTTTCTCTGTCACATAAACTACTCGTGTTGCTCTTTTCGTTTTTTCCCTTGTTACTTCTGTCACATAACTTATCCGTGTTATAATGCGAGTTTTACCGGTATTATTTGCTCTGTGACACACGAATACACATATTTCGTTACATCCTCTCTGTGACATACCCATACACATATTTCTTTACTTATTCTCTGACATACCCATACACATATTTCTTTACTTATTCTCTATGACATACACATATTTCTTTACTTATTCTCTGACATACTCATGCGTCTTTACTTCTTCTCTGTGACATATCAATACACATATTTCTTTACGGTATTTCCGAATTGTTTCTTTGTGACATATTCAAACATCTTGATCTTTCTTAGTGTTTCCACTGTGATATCATCATCATCAAGTGCCGTCTCTGCAACGAAGGTTGGCTACAACAGACCTTCAAAACCGCTGTCTCTTGTTTTGGTGGTGCACTCTGCTAGACTGTAACCTGTCCATTTTTGTGATGTTACTCTCCCACATCTCTCTATGCCTACATCTTTTTCGCCTCCCTTCGACTTTACCGTAAAGTAAGGTCTTTTACAAGGTGTCGTGTCTTTTAATCTCCAAAATATTTTATTTGCTTGATCTTTATTTCCTTTAATAATTCTTTCTTCATATTATATGTTGTTAGAATCTGTGTGTTTTTTCTTTCCACATGTTCTCAATATTCTTCTATCTTCCGCATCTCAAAGGCATCAATTCTGTCAGCGAATTAGGTATATCAACTGTGATATCTTAGTGTTTCTACTGTGATATCTTAGTGTTTCCACTGTGATATCTTAGTGTTTCCATTGTGATATCTTAGTGTTTGTACTGTGATATCTTAGTGTTTCCACTGTGATATCTTAGTGTTTCCACTGTGATATCTTAGTGTTTCCATTGTGATATCTTAGTGTTTGTACTGTGATATCTTAGTGTTTCCACTGTGATATCTTAGTGTTTCCACTGTGATATCTTAGTGTTTCCACTGTGATATCTTAGTGTTTCCACTGTGATATCTTAGTGTTTCCAATGTGATATCTTAGTGTTTCCACTGTGATATCTTAGTGTTTCCACTGTGATATTTTAGTGTTTCCACTGTGATATCTTAGTGTTTACACTGTGATATCGTAGTATTTCCAATGTGGTATCTTAGTGTTTCCACTGCGATATTCCTAAGGGGGTATCCATAAATTACGTCAACAACTGGAAGAGGTGAAATGATGAGAACGTTTCTCAGGTTTTTTAAAGTGAAAAGGGGAGGTGTTGACAAAAGATATCGTCAACAATAATCTTTTTATACACTAATTACATTGTTTGAATTTGAAGTTTTCTCCAAATTTCAAAAATCATACAGTTTTTTCATACCAAATCTAGTTTATTTTTTTTTAAATGGGAGAGGGAGGGAAGAGCGGTTAAAATTTTGTTGACATAATTAAGGAGAGAGTTCCTTGAATTCTATGCAGTTATTTACAAAATGGAGGGGTCTCAATACATGTTGCTTTATAATCTCATCTGGGACATTAGCCTTCTTGTTTCCTATGACATTTCCCTTCTTGTTTCCTATGACATTAGCCTTCTTGTTTCCTATGACATTAGCCTTCTTGTTTCCTATGACATTAGCCTTCTTGTTTCCTATGACATTAGCCTTCTTGTTTCCTATGACATTAGCCTTCTTGTTTCCTATGACATTAGCCTTCTTGTTTCCTATGACATTAGCCTTCTTGTTTCCTATGACATTTCCCTTATTGTTTCTTGTGATGTAACTTTAGTCCAGTGTGAAGTAAAAGTCCCACGTGATGTAACTTTAGTCCAGTATGAAGTAAAAGTCTCACGTAATGTAACTTTAGTCCAGTGTGAAGTAAAAGTCTTAGGTAATGTAACTTTAGTCCAGTATGAAGTAAAAGTCTCACGTAATGTAACTTTAGTCCAGTGTGAAGTAAAAGTCTTAGGTAATGTAACTTTAGTCCAGTGTGAAGTAAAAGTCCCACGTGATGTAACTTTAGTCCAGTATGAAGTAAAAGTCTTACGTAATGTAACTTCAGTCCAGTGTGAAGTAAAAGTCTCACGTAATGTAACTTTAGTCCAGTATGAAGTAAAAGGCTCACATGATGTAACTTTATTCCAGTGTGAAGTAAGTCTCACGTGATGTAGCTTTAGTCCAGTGTGAAGTAAAAGTCTCACATGATGTCCAATTTATCATCACAACATAGAAAGTTGACCCACGTATCTGTGCTCAAGCCCTTTCTAGTTGATTGTAATGCTCTCACTATTCCTTTCTATTAGAGGGTTTTTCTCATCCCCATTACCACCAGCTGACTGTCGTGTACATCATGATTTTCGTTCTAAATTTGATTTCTAGAACCACAAGAAATATACACACAATTCCTCGTTAACTCATTCTCAAATAACCCCCCTCAAAAATCAAATCGCTCCACTGTTTATTGTGTGACTCACGTTGGGAAACACGTGATTAGAAATTAATTCACTATATACATATCCGTAAATGAAGACACATATATTAGATATGTCTTTAATGTATATATTTCATGTTCATCATATATCGTGCTCATTGCAGATCTGCGATTGGTATTATTTCTTTCTTTTTTTATAAAGTTGTACCCATTCTCTTGCAGTCATTCTAAAATGTGTTTACACCTCTGACTAAGAATCTTGTGACTTGAATTTCTAATTGCTAGATTTTTATAATAAGTATCTCTCACTGCAGGACACGTACACGTGTTATGTCAATTATACGTAGAGTAATAGAAACATCAGTTCAATTGTGTTTCAAACGGTAACTCAATCCAACTGTATTCCCAATGCGGAAATACTGTGTTTTAATTCGTGACTGGGTAGATTAGACAATTAATGATAATAGGAATCTAAGTCTTATGCATCCGTGTGCATTGTGATAGACAGGTCTGTACAGGATCTTAATTACGTCTTCGATAGGCAGGTCTGTACAGAGTCGTAGGTACATCTTCGATAGGTAGGTCTGTACAGGGTCGTAGGTATATTGTTTTTCCCCAGGTGGTTTGTTATCCACTCTTGCCGTTACGTGTAGGAGTGATTGGGGCTCGAACTTGTCTTCCTAGGTCAGATGTGTTGCTCGTCTGTGTTATGACTGTGTTTATTCAAGATGTACCTGACGTTTTCTATCTTTACTGTGGTCTTCCTCTGGCTTTGTACCCTGATCTCATTTGGTTATATGCCTGAAAAGGTAACTTGTCGTGATGCATTCTCATAATGAGCCAAACCACTTGATCTTCTGCCGGTCTATGTATTATGTGCAAGGTGTTATACCTATTCTTTTCCTGGTGTCTTCATTTCGTAATATGTCAAGCCTGGTGACCCCTGCAGCTTCCCTCAAGCATTTCATCTCACACGTCACTATCTTTCTCTAATGTGAAGATGTGAGAAACCAGGATTGGCACTGGTAACACAGTGTTGGTAGGAATATACTATAAATAATTGTTCTTTTTAACTTAAACCTCGATTTTGGGTTGAAGAAGTAGTGGTTACAGATGGTATATTACTGCATTTGCCTTTTAATTGTAGGAACACCTTCGATAGTAAGGTCTGTACAGGGTCGTGGGTACATCATTCGATAGGCAGTTCTGTAAAAAGTAAAAGTAAAGTAACACATAGCATTTATTAATGCCGTAGGGGTGTGAGATGTTAGCGATCTCACATTTCACAGGCTCTGCAAATGAGGGCGGTAGCCATCTCCTCTCCCTCGCAGTCTTTACTTCCCGGATTAATCCGGTACCCATTTAAGGCTGGGTCGACCTGGGAGCCGTTGCGATCTGAAAACATTTCCGCCTCAGCTGGGGAATGAACCCAGGACCACTCATATGCGAAACAAGTGCGTTTACCACTGCGCTAAATAGGCAGGTCTGTACAGGGTCTTGGGTACATCTTCGATAGGCAGGTCTGTACAGGGTCTTGGGTACATCTTCGATAGGCAGGTCTGTACAGGGTCGTGGGTACATCTTCGATAGGCAGGTCTGTACAGGGTCGTGGGTACATCTTCGATAGGCAGGTCTGTACAGGGTCGTGGGTACATCTTCGATAGGCAGGTCTGTACAGGGTCGTGGGTACATCTTCGATAGGCAGGTCTGTACAGATTCGTAGGTACATCTTGGATAGACACTTTGATGTACAATTAATAAAACAATGACACCTTAACTCAGAAAATATTAGACCAGAAGCTGTCTCAGCCAAACTGTGAAAAGAGATTTTAAACAATGTTAATGAGTATTATGCCAGTTCACTAATACTAATGTTGTAAAAGGTATATTGGATTGACTTCATTGTACTCGAGGTTACTCATATGTACTAATTTCCTTAAAGAAGCAGCACAATGCAAAATGCCTACCTACTTCGTCATGAAGATCCCACACTATTAATGTTATTAACTGAAAGCAGAGTTCCTCGCCGTCAGTTTTATTTGATATCTAACCATGAGACTTTTATACGGGTCAAGCTTTACACAACAGCGGTCACATAAACGGTCCAGAAACACAGTTACGTGCGGATGGGTTTGAGCCCTGATACCTTAGCCGTCCAAAATACGTTCTCTATCTCTCCTCCACAGAAACGGACACCTTGGGTAATAGTAAAAATACTTTTTCAAATAGATACACGCCGTCGTCCCGTATGTATGATTTCTTACTGAAAAGGTTTTCAGGTAGCGTATCATATAGTTATCAAACAACGTCTTCCATTGGTATGTCACATGGCCGTAGATATAACTTAAGGGGGAAGGTTTCCTAATGAAATAGTAACTTCGATCTTGCTGGGGTGTACGATGAACTTTCGCTGGCAGTACCTTTAAATGGGGCGTGGGTACTATATTCTGTACTTGTTTCGGTGCACTAAATTGTGTGTTGCGTGTTATGAGGGGGGGGGGGATTTAATCATATAAACCCCTTCCGCTTTCACTGTTTATTGACTTGATCTGACGTATAAAAGAATTAGGTCAAACACTACTACGACATCCCGACACCGTCTTGTGAAAGTCCATCTACGACTCTGTTCATTCAATAATAAGTCCCGCATCTTTACAGGCGCTGATACCCATAATGTTTGCGTGACAATTTCAGCATTTTAGTACCGACTTCTCGTGTTTATTGCTGACACGAGTTGGCCATTCATCGGTTTATGCAATCATAATTCACACACTAAAGTTATAGTATCCGGGTAATTCTGTGTTCGGTACTTTCAATAGTAGAGAAGGGAATTTGAAACGAGTCACGACACAGGTAAGGATGTGTGTGTGTGCTCATGTGTTCTTGTTTGTCGGTGTGTATATGTGTATGTGACTTGTATTTCTTCTTTTGTTACACCGTATTGTTGTAGTACACACACACACACATATATATATATATATATATATATATATATATATATATATTGTTGTATAGGCGTATGTGTATGAATATATATATATATATATATATATATATTCATACACATACGCCTATACAACAATATATATATATATATATATACAATATATATATATATATTGTTATATAGGCGTATGTGTAACTTGTGTTCCTTTCTTACACCGTATTATTGTGTTTATTCCTTTGTTACAACTTATTGTTGTGTATGTATGACTTGTGTTTATTTCTTTATCACACCGTATTATTGTGTATATGTTTGTATGACTTGTGTTTATTTCTTTGTCACAACTTATTGTTGTGTATGTATGACTTGTGTTTATTCCTTTGTCACAACTTATTGTTGTGTATGCATGACTTGTGTGTATTCCTTTGTCACAACTTATTGTTGTGTATGTATGACTTGTGTTTATTCCTTTGTCACAACTTATTGTTGTGTATGTATGACTTGTGTTTATTCCTTTGTCACAACTTATTGTTGTGTATGCATGACTTGTGTGTATTCCTTTGTCACAACTTATTGTTGTGTATGTATGACTGGTGTTTATTCCTTTGTCACAACTTATTGTTGTGTATGTATGACTTGTGTTTATTCCTTTCTTACATCGTATTATTGCTGACATTATTCTATTATTTTCCTACGTGTTGTTGGAGGTCAAAAGTCGAATAAATAACGCTTGCATGACATCAGAAACAACTGGGAAGGATTGAGCGTGTGATGAGGTCGGTATCCAATAGAAAGGGAGTCTAGAAAAGCATACCTAAGATGGATGCAAAGACGTGGGAATCCCAATCTGCTCTCTAGACCAGTGCTTCACAACCGACGAGCCACGGCAACATGTCTACCGGGCATCAAGAGCTTCTCCGTGAATTGCAAAGTTATTTATGAGCATATATAATTTGCTTGAACCTGGCACTAATCTTATAAAGAATTTTTACCGGACTGCTGTCTCAGTAAGGTTGAGAACTGCTTTAAACCAGTGCTTCTGAACGTGAGTCATATGGCCATGTAGACCTGAAGTGAGAGCCACGGTGACCTGAAGGGGCGAAACGGAGACCTGAAGGAGAGCCATGGAGAGCTGAAGGGGGACCACGGAAACGTTTAGGAAACCACGAAGGAAAAATTTGAAATTGGATGTCGGAGATCACTGACTCGTGTAGGGGGTGAGGGTCACAAACTGTTAACTGCACTGGACAAAAGTTACTACGATATAGGCCATATGTCCATATATCTTACAATTTATAATATCTTACAGATTCATAAAGAAACTAAACTACCTTCTTAGGGTCTACCAGATAGAAATTCCTAAAGGGGAAAACGGTACAAAAAATCCAAGGTTTGAGATTCGCTGCTATAGATATGTAATTCTCCACCTGTCATTTGGTGCATAGATTTTACCTCGTACCCGGCTACGCCCAAGTGCCGAAATGAACGAGGAAACCCTACTAATCGATTTATAATCAACTTTATACAGAACACGTGAAGAGTCTGCGTGCCATTTGAAATTGCTTGGCGTGCCAAGTGTGGGACGCGTGCCATAGGTTGCTGACCCCTGATCTAGACCAGAATACAGAGAAATATGATATAATACATAAGAACATAAGAGATAAATTGTCTATTGTCTTTCCCTAGGTGTTTGTGATCCACTCTTGCCGTTAAGCGTAGGGGTGATTGGAGCTCGAACTTTCGTTCTAAAGCCAGATGCGTGGCCTCGATTGTGCTATGACCGTGTGTGAACACTGGTTAAATCAGAAATGCACAGAAACTGAAATACAGAACAAAAACAGAAATAAAACAAAATTGTTTCTAGAAAAATAAATGAGCGAACAGGAAATAAAATAACTCGCACAGTTACAGGGTGTTTATAATCAAAGACAGTAATGTTAATGAGGCAGAAATATGTCAGACAGAGATATGTCAAACATGAGTGAAATCACTACGATGACATCCAACCAGATATAATAATAAAAGGGTGTGTGACCACTAATACTCGCAAACAGTAGAAATAAGTGATGCCTTAAGTCACATGAAGAACTACAAGGCCCAGAGTTAAGACAAAATAACGCTGGCAGGCTTAGAAACTTTGGGCGCTTTTGGAATATATCTTAAAATTTGTGAATTATGTATACAACAGTGGTTACATGGCGGGTAGGTTAATAGGATCCATATTTATAGCTCTCCCAAAGAAGCCAGTGACAATTGAATGAACCCCGAAACATCAGCATTATGAGCAAAATAGCAAAAATCATGGAGGTCATGGAGAGACTTTCACAAGCTTTCGAATACAAAAGTTACAGACGAATTATACTAATTTCCTATAGAGAGTATTTAAGCTTTTTTTTTTGGTAAGAAATAAAATATAGATGTATACAGTTCCACAAGAACCATCATAGTTTTCAATAATGAAACAACGAAAGCTTGCAAGGTTTGGACATGTATGCCGAGTCCTCGTCAAAAACAATACTGTAGGGAACCGTCGAAGGTGGAAACAGCAGAGGAGATAAATAAAAAACATGGACAGACATCAAGGACTGGACAGGACAAAATGTTTTCTCAATCATAGGCATCGTTGAAGATAGCAGTCGCTGTAAAACTGTGTGCTAATGCATCTAATGTGATACCCCTACGACCCTGAAGTTTACGGGATTATAGATAGATAAATACGCTTCAATACACGCTGTTGGGAGACAAAGCATTTATGAGTTTGTCCAGTGTATAATAACGTAGATTCATCAACATATTGGATTTTTCACTAATGGGAGTCAATCCGATCAGTTTTCATTACTCATAGTAGTATCTTAGTTTAGTTAGTTTTCTGAAACAGCGTTGACTTAACTCTGAGAAACCCATAGATGCTCAGTCTAATCCCGTCACACGCCACATTGTAATAAAAGGGGAGGGGGGGGGTAGTAGAGGTTAGCTGGATATTTATTTGACGTTGTGTTCAACGTTTTTCTCCTTTCTGAGCTATATATCCTTCTTGTCAGATATTATATAGCGTTGTTTTTAATTCCTTTCTTACTTTGTTTATTATAATTTCACAATTATCTTCTTTAGTGCCTTCCGTAATGTGTATTTTTGTTAATGTTATGATTCGTGGTTAATCTTCTTCCTTCTCAGTATAGTGTTTCCACATCTGGAATTTCTGTTCGTGTTATAAGTTATTATTCATTATTCTTCTAATGTTCGGTGTGCAACTGTGACCTAAGCATATATATATAATTATGTGTGTGTGCGCGTGACTGGTAGCGCGTGTGTATGTATGTGTGTGTGAGAGAGAGAGAGAGATCAAGAAGACAACCGCGTGGAACCTTGATTTTGATGCTGAATATTTGAATGAGTTGTCCCTCATGTACCAGTGCGCAACGTTTTATACTACATTTCTATGTTGACGTTCTTTTGTGGCACACCGTCGTACCGGGTTAATTTCCAAAGTTTCTCCGCTGTGTAAGATGTCAAAGGATTTCTTGCAATGTACTAATCAGTGTATGAATTGCTTTTAGATGAGCTATTTTCCAACAAAGCAGAAGTACGTTTGTATGATATAAACTGGGCGAAGAGGAGAAAGAAATTAATGCTGCCAATTTACACACCATTGGCAATGGCTGATGTCAGGTATTCTACTATACAGCATTCAGTACTGGTTCACAATCACGCGATCCACATATTTTTTCCGGCTATTAACCAGAAGTCAATAATCACGTGTGTTTTTTTTTTCGTTAGACATTGCACAACCAAGCCTGCTCGCAATATGGGAAAAGATGCGGTGCGACCTTCCATTGGTAACATGTCTGGAGAAAGCAACCAGCTGGTCACTTCTCATGTGGTAAGAAACAGTACAAGTGAGATGAATGAGGAATATGTCATTATGTTCTTTTCAATGTTCGGGATCTTTTATGTTCTTGTGATTTGGAACCAAGTGGAGCTAGTGAGTGCCGGAAGTGTGGTTCTTATTAGTTGTTTTGTGTGATTCTTCGTAGTTAGGTTGTGTGGATCTTAATTGTTCTGTTGTGATTATTCATAGACGTGTTGTGTGATTCTTCGTAGTTGTATCGTGTGTTTCTTTGTTATTATAGTTTTGCAACTCTTAGTGGCTGTGTGCTTCATAGTTCCTATATGATTCTTGATTCATATCTTGTATGAATCTTAGTTAATGTGTGATTCTTAGTTTTTGTGTGGTTCTTAGTTATTGTGTGATTCTTAGTTATTGTGTTATTCTTAGTTAATGTGTGATACTTCTTCTTCTTCTTTCTGTCCTCATGTACCTTTCGGTGTTGAGGGGAGAGTGAGTGTACGGTCATTTGCCCTTCTATTTTGCTCATCTGCTGTTATATTTCCGAGTGTCTCTAATACACTACCTATCCACCTTTTACGAGGGCGTCCAATAGGTCTCCTGTTTTCGTATCGTTTGTTAAGTGTTTTTTGGATAATACTTTGCTCTTTCTGTCTGGTTATGTGGCCGTACCATTTAACTTGTTGTTTCTGTATGTATTCTATTGTTGGTTTGATCCCTAATTGTTTCCTTAGTGCTTCATTCCTGCTTTTGTCTCTCAAGCTAACTTCAATCATACGTCTCACACATTTCATTTCAGTGGTGTTAATCTTATGTATTGTTCTAGAATCTAATGTCCAAGTTTGACACTGATAACACAATTTTGGTAAGAAAATGGTGTTAAAAAGCGCTTTCTTTGTTTCTAGTGTAATATCTTTGTTTATTAGTAAAGGTGTTAATTGACCAATGATCTGACAGGCCTTATTACATCTTGCGTTTATTTCTGCCTCTTGTTTGTTGTCATATCTCAATGTGCTGCCCAGATATTTGAATTCATCTACTTGTTTTAGTTGTTTATTATTTATCTGTATGTTGATGGTCTCCTTTTCTCTTGCAATATTCATTACTTCTGTTTTGTCTATGTTGATTTTCATTCCAAATTTACTAATAATTTATGTGTGATACTTATTTCTTGTAATATTCAGTTGTGCAATTCTTAGAATTTGTGTGATTCTTAGTTTTTTGTGATTCTTAGTTATTGTTTGTATGATTATTAGCTTTTGTGATTCTTTATAGTTACGTGATTATTAATTATTGTGTGATTCTTAGTATTTATGTGATTCTTAGATCTTGTGGTTCCTAGTTATTATGCCATTCTTAGTAGTTGTGTGATTCTTAGTAATCATGTGGTTCTTCTTCGTGGTGGTATTATTCTTAGTTCTTATGTGATTCCTAGTAGTTGTGTTTTGTTTAGTTAGTGTGCGATTGTTAGTTCTTTGTTTGTTTGTTTGAGAACCCAAGGAATTTCGTGCGATTAGTTCTTAGTTCCTATGTGCAGCTGGGTGGTTTTTCTGAGCTTTCTTTTATAACCAGGAGATTTCAGCTTTCGGCCTAGTGCAATGCCTATTGAAAGAGCCTTCTACTCAGAGGGGGTCTATAATTGGGTAAACGTTGCTTTTGATTCTTCGTTAAGCTATAAATAGCACACTGTTTACATTTTCAGCTATCGACGTCACAGATTTCCATGTAACACCAATTAAATTAATGGCTGCCGTGACGTCATATCTGGATAATGACTGAGTTCAAATCTAGACACAGGCGAACATAATCTGTTTCTTTTCAAATTTACATATTTAAAAACATTTCCTATGATTTCTAGTGAGTGATCATTATTTCTGCCACTTCACACAGAGCGAGGTGAGCACATATATTAGAAATATTATTCCTAATCCTAACCGTCATCTAAATACTTAACTTTAAGCTTGCCAAATCAAACAACAAAGGTCAGGTAATACCTCGAAACTAGAGCAAAGGTCACAAAAAATAATTAAAAGCAACTTGCGCCCTATAATTGTATAGATGACATGCTACAAAGCTTCCATAATAGAACCTTAATAGAACGGCATGTCATCTACTAAGATTTTTGTTGCATGGATGGTTTGTCTAGTGGGCTTTGATGAGACCCACGTATGATTCCACGTATGAGAGGCGTATGATTCTTAGTAATTGTGTGACTCTTTATTATTGTGTGATTCTTAGTTGTTATGTGATTCTTAGTGTGTGATTCTTAGTGTGTGATTCTTAGTTGTTGTGTGATTCTTAGTGTGTGATTCTTAGTTGTTGTGTGATTCTTGGTTGTTGTGTGATTCTTAGTTAGTGTGTGATTCTTAGTTGTGTGATTCTTAGTTGTTGTGTGATTTTTAGTTGTTGTGTGATTCTTAGTTAGTATGTGATTCTCAGTTAGTATGTGATTCTTAGTTAGTGTGTGATTCTTAGTTAGTGTATGATTCTTAGTTAGTGTATGATTCTTAGTTAGTGTGTGATTCTTAGTTAGTCTGTGATTCTTAGTTAGTGTGTGATTCTTAGTTAGTGTGTGATTCTTGGTTATTGTGTGATTCTTAGTTGTTGTATGATTCTTAGTTAGTATATAATTCTTAGTTAGTGTGTGATTCTTAGTTGTTGTGTGATTCTTAGTTAGTATGTGATTCTCAGTTAGTGTGTGATTCTTAGTTGTTATGTGATTCTTAGTTAGTATATAATTCTTAGTTAGTGTGTGATTCTTAGTTAGTGTGTGATTCTTAGTTGTTGTGTGATTCTTAGTTAGTATGTGATTCTCAGTTAGTGTGTGATTCTTAGTTGTTATGTGATTCTTAGTTAGTGTGTGATTCTCAGTTAGTGTGTGATTCTTAGTTGTTATGTGATTCTTAGTTAGTGTGTGATTCTTAGTTAGTGTGTGATTCTTAGTTAGTGTGTGATTCTTAGTTGTTGTGTGATTCTTAGTTAGTATGTGATTCTCAGTTAGTATGTGATTCTTAGTTAGTGTGTGATTCTTAGTTAGTGTCTGATTCTTAGTTAGTGTATGATTCTTAGTTAGTGTGTGATTCTTAGTTAGTGTGTGATTCTTAGTTAGTGTGTGATTCTTCGCAGTTCTGTTATTCTTAGTTGTTGTGTGATTCTTAGTTAGTGTGTGATTCTTAGTAAGTGTATGATTCTTAGTGTGTGATTCTTAGTTAGTGTGTGATTCTTGGTTGTTGTGTGATACTTAGTAGTTGTGTGATTCTTGGTTGTTGTGTGATTCTTAGTTGTTGTGTGATTCTTAGTTAGTGTGTGATTCTTAGTTGTTGTGTGATTCTTAGTTGTTGTGTGATTCTTAGTTGTTGTGTGATTCTTAGTTGTTGTGTGATTCTTAGTTAGTGTGTGATTCTTAGTTAGTGTGTGAATCTTAGATGTGTGATTCTTAGTTGCGTGTGATTCTTAGATGTGTGATTCTTAGTTGTGTGTGATTCTTAGATGTGTGATTCTTAGTTGTGTGATTCTTAGTTGTTGTGTGATTCTTAGTTGTTGTGTGATTCTTGGTTGTTGTGTGATTCTTAGTAGTTGTGTGATTCTTGGTTGTTGTGTGATTCTTAGTTATTGTGTGATTCTTAGTTGTTGTGTGATTCTTAGTTAGTGTGTGATTCTTAGATGTGTGATTCTTAGTTGTGTGTGATTCTTAGATGTGTGATTCTTAGTTGTTTGTGATTCTTAGATGTGTGATTCTTAGTTGTGTGATTCTTGGTTGTTGTTTGATTCTTAGTTGTTGTGTGATTCTTGGTTGTTGTGTGATTCTTAGTAGTTGTGTGATTCTTGGTTGTTGTGTGATTCTTAGTTGTTGTGTGATTCTTAGTTGTTGTGTGATTCTTAGTTAGTGTGTGATTCTTAGATGTGTGATTCTTAGTTGTGTGTGATTCTTAGATGTGTGATTCTTAGTTGTGTGTGATTCTTAGATGTGTGGTGTGATTCTTAGTTGTATGATTCTTAGTTGTTGTGTGATTCTTAGTATATGAATCTTAGTTAGTGTATGATTCTTAGTATATGATTCTTAGTTAGTATATTATTCTTAGTTAGTGTGTGATTCTTAGATGTGTGATTCTTAGTTGTGTGTGATTCTTAGATGTGTGATTCTTAGTTGTGTGTGATTCTTAGATGTGTGGTGTGATTCTTAGTTGTATGATTCTTAGTTAGTGTGTGATTCTTAGTATATGAATCTTAGTTAGTGTATTTCTTCTTCTTCTGCGTTCATTCTCAAACTCCAACTGGATCTAGCTGGATCATGGTCCTGCTAGATTTCCAGCAGGATGTAGTCCAGAAAATGGAAATGCGTTGTGTCACCGTTTTATTTGCGCCAATGGCCCGACACATCCGTCTTCGGCGGGTAGTTAGTGTATGATTCTTAGTATATGATTCTTAGTTAGTATATTATTCTTAGTTAGTGTGTGATTCTTAGTTGTTATATGATTCTTAGTTAGTGTGTAATTCTTGGTTATTGTGTGATTCTTAGTTGTTGTATGATTCTTAGTTAGTGTGTGATTCTTAGTTAGTGTGTGATTCTTAGTTAGTGTGTGATTCTTGGTTATTGTGTGATTCTTAGTTGTTGTATGATTATTAGTTAGTGTGTGATTCTTAGTTGTTGTCTGATTCTTAGTTAGTGTGTGATTCTTAGTTAGTGTGTGTTTCTTAGTTGTTATGTTATTCTTAGTTAGTGTGTGATTCTTAGTTGTTGTGTGATTCTTAGTTAGTATGTGATTCTCAGTTAGTATGTGATTCTTAGTTAGTGTGTGATTCTTAGTTAGTATGTGATTCTTAGTTAGTATGTGATTCTCAGTTAGTGTGTGATTCTTAGTTGTTATGTGATTCTTAGTTAGTATATAATTCTTAGTTAGTGTGTGATTCTTAGTTGTTGTGTGATTCTTAGTTAGTATGTGATTCTCAGTTAGTGTGTGATTCTTAGTTGTTATGTGATTCTTAGTTAGTGTGTGATTCTCAGTTAGTGTGTGATTCTTAGTTGTTATGTGATTCTTAGTTAGTGTGTGATTCTTAGTTAGTGTGTGATTCTTAGTTAGTGTGTGATTCTTAGTTAGTGTCTGATTCTTAGTTAGTGTATGATTCTTAGTTAGTGTGTGATTCTTAGTTAGTGTGTGATTCTTAGTTAGTGTGTGATTCTTAGTTAGTGTGTGATTCTTCGCAGTTCTGTTATTCTTAGTTGTTGTGTGATTCTTAGTTAGTGTGTGATTCTTAGTAAGTGTATGATTCTTAGTGTGTGATTCTTAGTTAGTGTGTGATTCTTGGTTGTTGTGTGATACTTAGTAGTTGTGTGATTCTTGGTTGTTGTGTGATTCTTAGTTGTTGTGTGATTCTTAGTTAGTGTGTGATTCTTAGTTGTTGTGTGATTCTTAGTTGTTGTGTGATTCTTAGTTGTTGTGTGATTCTTAGTTGTTGTGTGATTCTTAGTTAGTGTGTGATTCTTAGTTAGTGTGTGAATCTTAGATGTGTGATTCTTAGTTGCGTGTGATTCTTAGATGTGTGATTCTTAGTTGTGTGTGATTCTTAGATGTGTGATTCTTAGTTGTGTGATTCTTAGTTGTTGTGTGATTCTTAGTTGTTGTGTGATTCTTGGTTGTTGTGTGATTCTTAGTAGTTGTGTGATTCTTGGTTGTTGTGTGATTCTTAGTTATTGTGTGATTCTTAGTTGTTGTGTGATTCTTAGGTAGTGTGTGATTCTTAGATGTGTGATTCTTAGTTGTGTGTGATTCTTAGATGTGTGATTCTTAGTTGTTTTTTATTCTTAGATGTGTGATTCTTAGTTGTGTGATTCTTGGTTGTTGTTTGATTCTTAGTTGTTGTGTGATTCTTGGTTGTTGTGTGATTCTTAGTAGTTGTGTGATTCTTGGTTGTTGTGTGATTCTTAGATGTGTGATTCTTAGTTGTGTGTGATTCTTAGATGTGTGATTCTTAGTTGTGTGTGATTCTTAGATGTGTGGTGTGATTCTTAGTTGTATGATTCTTAGTTAGTGTGTGATTCTTAGTATATGAATCTTAGTTAGTGTATTTCTTCTTCTTCTGCGTTCATTCTCAAACTCCAACTGGATCTAGCTGGATCATGGTCCTGCTAGATTTCCAGCAGGATGTAGTCCAGAAAATGGAAATGCGTTGTGTCACCGTTTTATTTGCGCCAATGGCCCGACACATCCGTCTTCGGCGGGTAGTTAGTGTATGATTCTTAGTATATGATTCTTAGTTAGTATATTATTCTTAGTTAGTGTGTGATTCTTAGTTGTTATGTGATTCTTAGTTAGTGTGTAATTCTTGGTTATTGTGTGATTCTTAGTTGTTGTATGATTCTTAGTTAGTGTGTGATTCTTAGTTAGTGTGTGATTCTTAGTTAGTGTGTGATTCTTGGTTATTGTGTGATTCTTAGTTGTTGTATGATTATTAGTTAGTGTGTGATTCTTAGTTGTTGTCTGATTCTTAGTTAGTGTGTGATTCTTAGTTAGTGTGTGTTTCTTAGTTGTTATGTTATTCTTAGTTAGTGTGTGATTCTTAGTTGTTGTGTGATTCTTAGTTAGTATGTGATTCTCAGTTAGTATGTGATTCTTAGTTAGTGTGTGATTCTTAGTTAGTATGTGATTCTTAGTTAGTATGTGATTCTCAGTTAGTGTGTGATTCTTAGTTGTTATGTGATTCTTAGTTAGTATATAATTCTTAGTTAGTGTGTGATTCTTAGTTGTTGTGTGATTCTTAGTTAGTATGTGATTCTCAGTTAGTGTGTGATTCTTAGTTGTTATGTGATTCTTAGTTAGTGTGTGATTCTCAGTTAGTGTGTGATTCTTAGTTGTTATGTGATTCTTAGTTAGTGTGTGATTCTTAGTTAGTGTGTGATTCTTAGTTAGTGTGTGATTCTTAGTTAGTGTCTGATTCTTAGTTAGTGTATGATTCTTAGTTAGTGTGTGATTCTTAGTTAGTGTGTGATTCTTAGTTAGTGTGTGATTCTTAGTTAGTGTGTGATTCTTCGCAGTTCTGTTATTCTTAGTTGTTGTGTGATTCTTAGTTAGTGTGTGATTCTTAGTAAGTGTATGATTCTTAGTGTGTGATTCTTAGTTAGTGTGTGATTCTTGGTTGTTGTGTGATACTTAGTAGTTGTGTGATTCTTGGTTGTTGTGTGATTCTTAGTTGTTGTGTGATTCTTAGTTAGTGTGTGATTCTTAGTTGTTGTGTGATTCTTAGTTGTTGTGTGATTCTTAGTTGTTGTGTGATTCTTAGTTGTTGTGTGATTCTTAGTTAGTGTGTGATTCTTAGTTAGTGTGTGAATCTTAGATGTGTGATTCTTAGTTGCGTGTGATTCTTAGATGTGTGATTCTTAGTTGTGTGTGATTCTTAGATGTGTGATTCTTAGTTGTGTGATTCTTAGTTGTTGTGTGATTCTTAGTTGTTGTGTGATTCTTGGTTGTTGTGTGATTCTTAGTAGTTGTGTGATTCTTGGTTGTTGTGTGATTCTTAGTTATTGTGTGATTCTTAGTTGTTGTGTGATTCTTAGGTAGTGTGTGATTCTTAGATGTGTGATTCTTAGTTGTGTGTGATTCTTAGATGTGTGATTCTTAGTTGTTTTTTATTCTTAGATGTGTGATTCTTAGTTGTGTGATTCTTGGTTGTTGTTTGATTCTTAGTTGTTGTGTGATTCTTGGTTGTTGTGTGATTCTTAGTAGTTGTGTGATTCTTGGTTGTTGTGTGATTCTTAGTTGTTGTGTGATTCTTAGTTATTGTGTGATTCTTAGTTAGTGTGTGATTCTTAGATGTGTGATTCTTAGTTGTGTGTGATTCTTAGATGTGTGATTCTTAGTTGTGTGTGATTCTTAGATGTGTGGTGTGATTCTTAGTTGTATGATTCTTAGTTGTTGTGTGATTCTTAGTATATGAATCTTAGTTAGTGTATGATTCTTAGTATATGATTCTTAGTTAGTATATTATTCTTAGTTAGTGTGTGATTCTTAGTATACGAATCTTAGTGTATGATTCTTAGTATATGATTCTTAGTTAGTATATTATTCTTAGTTAGTGTGTGATTCTTAGTTGTTATGTGATTATTAGTTAGTGTGTAATTCTTGGTTATTGTGTGATTCTTAGTTGTTGTATGATTCTTAGTTAGTGTGTGATTCTTAGTTAGTGTGTGATTCTTAGTTGTTATGTGATTCTTAGTTAGTGTGTGATTCTCAGTTAGTGTATGATTCTTAGTTGTTATGTGATTCTTAGTTAGTGTGTGATTCTTAGTTAGTGTGTGATTCTTAGTTAGTGTGTGATTCTTAGTTAGTGTCTGATTCTTAGTTAGTGTGTGATTCTTAGTTAGTGTGTGATTCTTAGTTAGTGTGTGATTCTTAGTTAGTGTGTGATTCTTCGCAGTTCTGTTATTCTTAGTTGTTGTGTGATTCTTAGTTAGTGTGTGATTCTTAGTAAGTGTATGATTCTTAGTGTGTGATTCTTAGTTAGTGTGTGATTCTTGGTTGTTGTGTGATACTTAGTAGTTGTGTGATTCTTGGTTGTTGTGTGATTCTTAGTTATTGTGTGATTCTTAGTTGTTGTGTGATTCTTAGTTAGTGTGTGATTCTTAGATGTGTGATTCTTAGTTGTGTGTGATTCTTAGATGTGTGATTCTTAGTTGTTTTTGATTCTTAGATGTGTGATTCTTAGTTGTGTGATTCTTGGTTGTTGTTTGATTCTTAGTTGTTGTGTGATTCTTAGTTGTTGTGTGATTCTTAGTTAGTGTGTGATTCTTAGTTAGTGTGTGATTCTTAGATGTGTGATTCTTAGTTGTGTGTGATTCATAGTATATGAATCTTAGTTAGTGTATGATTCTTAGTATATGATTCTTAGTTAGTATATTATTCTTAGTTAGTGTGTGATTCTTAGTATATGAATCTTAGTGTATGATTCTTAGTATATGATTCTTAGTTAGTATATTATTCTTAGTTAGTGTGTGATTCTTAGTTGTTATGTGATTATTAGTTAGTGTGTAATTCTTGGTTATTGTGTGATTCTTAGTTGTTGTATGATTCTTAGTTAGTGTGTGATTCTTAGTTAGTGTGTGATTCTTAGTTAGTGTGTGATTCTTAGTTAGTATATAATTCTTAGTTAGTGTGTGATTCTTAGTTAGTGTGTGATTCTTAGTTAGTGTGTGATTCTTAGTTAGTGTGTGATTCTTAGTTAGTGTGTGATTCTTAGTTAGTGTCTGATTCTTAGTTAGTGTGTGATTCTTAGTTAGTGTGTGATTCTTAGTTAGTGTGTGATTCTTAGTTAGTGTGTGATTCTTCGCAGTTCTGTTATTCTTAGTTGTTGTGTGATTCTTAGTTAGTGTGTGATTCTTAGTAAGTGTATGATTCTTAGTGTGTGATTCTTAGTTAGTGTGTGATTCTTGGTTGTTGTGTGATACTTAGTAGTTGTGTGATTCTTGGTTGTTGTGTGATTCTTAGTTGTTGTGTGATTCTTAGTTAGTGTGTGATTCTTAGTTAGTCTCTGATTCTTAGTTAGTGTGTGATTCTTAGTTAGTGTGTGATTCTTAGTTAGTCTATGATTCTTAGTTAGTGTGTGATTCTTAGTTAGTATGTGATTCTTAGTTAGTCTATGATTCTTAGTTAGTGTGTGATTCTTAGTTAGTCTATGATTCTTAGTTAGTGTATGATTCTTAGTTAGTGTGTGATTCTTAGTTAGTGTGTGATTCTTAGTTGTTATGTGATTCTTAGTTAGTGTATGATTCTTAGTTATTGTGTGATTCTTAGTTGTTATGTGATTCTTAGTTGTTATGTGATTCTTAGTAAGTGTATGATTCTTAGTTAGTGTGTGATTCTTAGTTAGTATGTGATTCTTAGTTAGTGTGTGATTTTTAGTTAGTGTGTGATTCTTAGTTAGTGTGTGACTCTTAGTTAGTGTGTGATTCTTTGTTAGTGTGTGATTCTTCGCAGTTATGTTATTCTTAGTTGTTGTGTGATTCTTAGTTAGTGTGTGATTCTTAGTTGTGTGATTCTTGGTTGTGTGATTCTTAGTTGTTGTGTGATTCTTGGTTGTTGTGTGATTCTTTGTTGTTGTGTGATTCTTAGTTAGTGTGTGATTCTTAGTTGTGTGATTCTTATTAGTGGTTTGATTCTTAGTAGTTGTGTGATTCTTAGTTGTTGTGTGATTCTTAGTTAGTGTGATTCTTAGTTAGTGTGTGATTCTTAGTTGTTGTGTGATTCTTGGTTGTTGTGTGATACTTATTAGTTGTGTGATTCTTGGTTGCTGTGTGATTCTTAGTTGTTGTGTGATTCTTGGTTGTTGTGTGATTCTTAGTATTTGTGTGATTCTTAGTTGTTGTGTGATTCTTAGTTGTTGTGTGATTCTTATTTGTTGTGTGATTCTTAGTTAGTGTGTGATTCTTAGTTAGTGTGTGATTCTTAGATGTGTGATTCTTAGTTGCGTGTGATTCTTAGATGTGTGATTCTTAGTGATGTGTGATTCTTAGATGTGTGATTCTTAGTTGTGTGTGATTCTTAGATGTGTGATTCTTAGTTGTGTGATTCTTAGTTGTTGTGTGATTCTTAGTAATTGTGTGATTCTTGGTTGTTGTGTGATTCTTAGTTGTGTGATTCTTGGTTGTTGTGTGATTCTTAGTAGTTGTGTGATTCTTGGTTGTTGTGTGATTCTTAGATGTGTGATTCTTAGTTGTGTGTGATTCTTAGATGTGTGATTCTTAGTTGTGTGTGATTCTTAGATGTGTTGTGTGATTCTTAGTTGTTGTGTGATTCTTAGTTAGTGTGTGATTCTTAGTATATGAATCTTAGTTAGTGTATGATTCTTAGTATATGATTCTTAGTTAGTATATGATTCTTAGTTACTGTGTGATTCTTTGTTGTTGTGTGATTCTTAGTTAGTATATGATTCTTAGTTAGTGTTTGATTCTTAGTTAGTGTGTGAATCTTAGTATATGAATCTTAGTTAGTGTATGATTCTTAGTATATGATTCTTAGTTAGTATATGATTCTTAGTTAGTGTGTGATTCTTTGTTGTTGTGTGATTCTTAGTTAGTATATGATTCTTAGTTAGTGTGTGATTCTTAGTTAGTGTGTGAATCTTAGTTAGTGTGTGATTCTTAGTTAGTATATGATTCTTAGTTAGTATATGATTCTTAGTTAGTGTGTGATTCTTAGTTAGTATATGATTCTTAGTTAGTGTGTGATTCTTAATTAGTGTGTGATTCTTAGTTGTTGTGTGATTCTTAGTAGTTGTGTGATTATTAGGTGTTTTGTAGTTCTTGTTTTTTGTGTGTCATTCTTAGCTGATGCGTGATTTTTAGTTATGAATAAGATATGACCATTTTTACTGCAAGCATAACTAATGGAGCCCAGGTCGATCGACCATTTATTCAGTTTAAAAATCTGCAATCAGAAAAGTACTAAAATACATTCTTTTTATATACCCGAACAAGCTAAACACATACCCCCCACCCCAAACCACCAAATATATGTAGACGAAGATGTGCATCTTCCATTGAAAGTATATGAACAGGGCAGTCGACTTCCTATATAGTCATACAAGCATGGATGGGATCTCTATGGCGATATACGAACATGGCGACCGACTTCCAATGGAGATATACATACAGGGCGACCGACTTCAAATAGAGATATACGAACCGCCAAAAAAGATGTACGAACTTGTAGATAATGCTTGAAGCAATCAATGATTCAATAGAACGCTTTGTAATTGATCTATTCTTCAGTCCATAAAAGCGTGTATCACACATTATGGTCTCAGCTGCTTCTATACAAATATGTGTAGCTAAAAAACGTGATCATTGTTGGAATTAGAGACGTGCAGGAACAACACATACAGCTATGCAACACATTTTATGAGTAACCTACCCGCGAAGTGCTTAAACGAGGAATGGTTATAACAATTACATTAGGCGTTAGATCTGCGATCAATTACACTATGTGGCTGTTCTGATATTGGTTATGTATATGGTGATTTGTTTTAGGTCGTTGCGGGTACACGGGAGCTCTCTACATCGACATTACCATTGTTACTGTTTTACCGTTTGGTTCATATATTCAGTGTCAGTAGTTAGTCGTTGGATCATCGTCACTGCACTCAGGACAAGTCCATATGTGCTCTGATCTCTCCTTGAGTGTTTCCGCCAATACTTGTTGACTTATGGGTCCCAGTACCCATTGATTGACCATTATTCTTTCTCGCCCACGAAACCGCTCCTTTCTAGCGACACCACATTTCAAACCAAGCTCGATTATTCTAGTCATAGACCAAGAGTCATCCTCACTTATACAGTCATTTGTTCGGGCGTTTTCCCTTACGGAGCTCACAATGTCTGCCCAATCCATCGCTCCACCAACAGCCATAGTAGCAGCGTGTGCGGCCAACCTATTTGCTTTCTCATTACCATGGACTCCTGCATGTCCCGGCACAAAAATAAAAGTAACTTTATGCACACAGGAATTCTTCATTGCATCCAGTAACTGTTCCCGAATGTACTCCGCCTGAACTTTCACAATCATGCCCATCGAGTCACTGAGTATGCAGGCATGCTCGTAGATAGTCTGCGAGAACGCAGCTTCTCAAATCTTTGATTACTGCCAAAATCTCCATTGTCATGCTGCTGGTCGTCTGAGCGAATGCACCACATTCCTCTCAGATGGTCTCCCCCCTCCCACCTTTGAGCCGTGAAGGCCCACGCATTCCTGATGTGTTTCTCAACCGATCTCTCTCTCTCTCTCTCTCTATATATATATATATATATATATATATATATATAATCATATCACCTTCCTTGGAATTCTCACCGATCAGAGCGATCACCTCCGACTCCACCACTGTCGGACACCATTCCCTGCAGTCTCTATTGAGTGTTACTTTGAAGGCTGTCGGACAATCTAAGGGCGTCCGACTCCATTCCGCACCAGATAGCACATCCTCAATCTGCACACACTCTGTATAACTTATGCACGACTGTATCCACGACTTTCCTCTCTTAATTCGACTGACTTTCGTTTTGATAATTTCAGGATGTAGTGTTCTCTTTATCAGCAGTGATTTGTAGGTAGTTCGGTGCATTACACCTTTGTATTCTTTGCTCTGCAGTTGGGCAATCAAGTAGGTATCGCATATGCCGTGCCGACGTATCTCTCGTACACCCCAAAATGATTCGCTTTGCCTCATTCTGGATTATATCCAATCTTTCTGTTTGAGTCTGACTCAGTGTTAGTATCGCCAGTGCGTACTCTACCACCGCCACCACCAATCCCTGATACAGCATAAATAGCAGCCTCTGTTCACATTGAACAGCAGCCATAACTTTCATCGCCGCAAGAACTTTACAAGCCTTTACAATGATGTGATAAACATGATCTTTGAAACTCAGATTTTGGTCCAACATTTTAATGCTTATATTTCTTGCTGTGTAGTTATGTTCGTCACATCTGTCCACATCTTTCTGTCACGTTTATTGTCAACCACTCCTTTCCTACACTTATATTTTCCCATGCCACCATCCAAAGCTGTTCAGTACATTATCTATAGGCATTCCCTGTCCCTCTTTTATTAAACGTTTCTGCTGTTACGAAATACTCCATTTACTTCTTTTCCTGTTGTGTCTATATGGTGCAGATTATTCACGTATGCGCGTAAGCAGTGCAGTTCTTGTCTATTTTTAGTTAATTTTTTTCATGATATCTGCTTTATGTTTTATTTGTCAATGCATTTGTCAAGAGGTGTCATTCACTGTACTTAATAATGTTCCACTTGCAGTAAGAAAAGGAAAGGATCCTGACAAGGATGGCAATATATTACTTGAAGTGATTTATATGGATAGGAAAAAATATTTCTAAACATTTTTATATAAAACTACATATCTGATGTTCCACTAATTTCTTACCATTTTTATAAAAAAAACTACATATCTGTTGTTCCACTAATTTCTTACCATTTTGCTGATTGCATAGCATTCACTTTCATATAACGTGATTGGTTTAATTTAACATAGTATTTCCTTTAATATAGGTATGTTTTCTTACACCTCATTGTATAGGAACCTGTGGCAGGCACTTGATATGCTCTTCGCTTATTGATAATGGCAGATTAAAAATATTCTCGAAGTGTCCTATCAAGAGGTGTCATTCACTGTACTTAATAATGTTCCACTTGCAGTAAGAAAAGGAAAGGATCCTGACAAGGATGGCAATAT
Source organism: Meghimatium bilineatum (assembly GCA_034231615.1). NCBI lineage: Eukaryota > Metazoa > Mollusca > Gastropoda > Stylommatophora > Philomycidae > Meghimatium > Meghimatium bilineatum. Next base: position 27,227,476 of record CM067313.1, on the reverse strand, counting down.
ATTACTTGAAGTGATTTATATGGATAGGAAAAAGACATACACTCAGAATTTGAATTTAAGTGAGGATTGTGGGAAAGTGTCGACCTCACTTCACTCTCTTGTTGGACTTCGTCTGATACCAGTAGCAAGACGAATTGAGATAACTGTAAATAGACTGATTAACTACTGACTAACTATATATCTGATTGACTGTCTGACTGACTAATTTATTAATGAGTAACTAACTAACTGATTAATAAAATAAATGACTGACTATCTGAGTGATTATCTGACGGAGAAAATAACAAATTGACTAACAGACTGAATGACTAGCGGACTGGCTATTTAACTGACTAGTTAACTAATTGCCTGACTGCTGAGTGGCAAACTAACTGGATGATTATATAAATAAATGACTGACTATCTGACTGACAGACGTACTGCTTTACTGACTAATTGACTGACTTAGTGAATGATTAGCTCACATACTAAATAAATAACAAATTAACTAACTAACAACTAACTTGCTGACTGAATGATTAACTACTAACTAGCTAGCTATCTGATGGACCGGTTGACAAGCTAACTAATTATTGACTAACTATCTGACTGAATAACTAACTGATTGACAAACTATCTGACTGACACACTATCTGACTGACTAACTAACTGACTGACTAACTTACTGACGGATTAACTAGCTGCTGACTGACTAACTAACTGACTGAAGGACTAACTAACGGACAGACTAACTCGCATACTAACAAACTTACTAATTGCTAACTGACGGACTAACTAAATTAATAATCACTGACTTTAAGAATAACTAACTGACTAACGCAGCACACGCTTGCGAAGATTTCTAAACATCACCATCAGACCCGACAAGTAATGAATGACTGTGTATCCAATGTTTTTTTAAAATATTGTATATTACCACTAGTCCATAATTAATAAATATAACAATGCCACTTTTAAAGCCAAAGTTCCATATTCACTAATGTTTGGTCAAATTTGACTATTTTTTAAATTTCATTAGCCATAAAATGTATATTTCTGGTCATTGCTTTTGACAAATTTAAAAGTATATCACATTTCGCACATTGTTGTGTTTGATTTGATCTATCTATCCGTCTATCCATCCATCCATGTATCAATCCATCCATCTATTTATCTATTTATTGTATTTTCTCTGCTTTTGCTGTTAAGTAAAAAGTCAGTGGCATGATTTAATGACGACCAGGTTTCGGTCTATGAATGGCACGTTTGGTCGCTTGATATACTGTAATTTTGTGATTTCTCAGAACATTCGTCGCTCCTTCAATCCACCTTCTTCTTGGTCTTCCAATGTTTCTTGTTGTTTCCACTCACTTGTTGCATGCTCTTTCCGCTGGGCGATATGTTATCATTCTCATTGTGGCCCAACTATTTCAGTCTCTCTCATATTTGACCACATACAATATTTCAACAGCTCTTGTAATTCCTTCATTCCTCACATTATCGCTTTTTGTTGGTTAATTGCTGATCCAGCGATCCATGGGCTCACGCCCTTTGATCCAATGCCGTTGTGTAATATATGCATATGTTTGTGAGCTGTTGTTTTGTTCCATATAATGTGTTCCATTTATCTGGCCCTGGAGGGAGATAGTCTCTTTTTGTTCTGTTTGCGGATTTTCTTAAACATCTCACTTCAAATGGGGTGAACTTTATGTCGTGTTATTTAGTTGATGTCCATGTTTGACATCCATAACACAATGTTATAATCATGGCCGCAGATACGTTTTCATTAAGGATGGGATTTTAAATAAAAAATGACAGTTTTCGTGTGTAAATCCCCCTCTTTTTGAGGGGGAATTTGATGATCATTTTGTGAATAATAGTTGAGGGAGAGGTTTTATTTACGGTACCCCTTTGCCAAACATTCTAGTACCAAATGTCAAAACATCCTGGTCTAAAAATCCAAGAACTCCTTCTATCGACTTATCTATAGGCTTAATTGGTATGAAGATTGAATTTATCAGCCTATCTATAGGCTTAGTTGGTGTGACGAATGAATTTATCAGTTTATCTATAGGCTTATTTGTTATGAAGATTGAATTTATAGGCTTATCTATAGGCTTAGTTGGTGTGAGGAATGAATTTATCGGTTAATCTATAGGCTTATTTGTTATGAAGATTGAATTTATAGGCTTATCTATAGGCTTAGTTGATATGAAGATTGAATTTGTGATCATTCAAATTAATAACACATTTGGGTCGTCATCGTGACCCACTTCTTAAATATAATAATTAGATTTTTATGAACACGTATAAAGTCTGCTTACACCTGAAAATAATGTTTGTTGAATTGTTTACCTCGCTATACACTTGACGACACTACACACATGAAGACACTACACACATATATATTCTAAATACTTGAAGACACAGCACACGTGAAGACGCTACGAATTTTAAGACACTACACATTTAAAAATAATATACACATGAAGACAAAACATACTTGAAAACTCCACATACTTGAAGACACTACATATTTGAAGACACTACATACTTGAAGACACTACATACTTGACGACGCTACATACTTGAAGACGCCACATAGAGCCTACGTGAAAACACTACATATTTTAAGACACTATATACTTGAAGACACTACATATTTTAAGACACTACATATTTGAAGACACAAAATACTTGAAGACACTACATACTTGAAGACACTACATACTTGAAGTCACTGCACACATGCAGCCACTACACATTTGTAGACACTAAACGTATTAAGAATATGTACACTTGAAGACACTACATACTTGAAGACACTACATAGGGCCTACGTGAAGACACTACATATTTTAAGACACTACATACTTGAAGACACTACATACTTGAAGACACTACATATTTTAAGACACTACACACTTGAAGGCACCACACACTTGAAGAGATAGCACACATGAAAACACTACACATCTAAAAGCACTACGCGCATAAGGACACTGTACACATTAAAACACACATACTTGAAGATACTAAATACTTGAAGAAACTACATATTTGAAGACACTAAATACTTTAAGAAACTACATATTTAGAGACACTAAACACTTTAAGAAACTACATATTTGAAGACACTAAATACTTGAAGAAACAACATATTTGAAGACACTAAATACTTCAAGAATCTATATATTTGAAGACACTAAATATTTGAAGAAACTACATATTTGAAGAAACTACATATTTGAAGACACTAAATACTTGAAGAAACTACATATTTGAAGACACTAAATACTTTAAGAAACTACATATTTAGAGACACTAAACACTTTAAGAAACTACATATTTGAAGACACTAAATACTTGAAGAAACTACATATTTGAAGAAACTACATATTTGAAGACACTAAATACTTGAAGAAACTACATATTTGAAGACACTAAATACTTTAAGAAACTACATATTTAGAGACACTAAACACTTTAAGAAACTACATATTTGAAGACACTAAATACTTGAAGAAACAACATATTTGAAGACACTAAATACTTGAAGAAACAACATATTTGAAGATACTAAATACATGAAGACACTACATACATGAAGACGCTACATACATGAAGACACTACATACATGAAGATACTACATACCTGAAGATACTACATACATGAAGACACTACATACATGAAGACACTACATACATGAAGACAATCTGCACATGAATACTCGACATACATGAAGACATTGCGCACATGAAGATACTACATACATGAAGATACTACATACATGAAAACACTACATACATGAAGATACTAGACACTTGAAGACACTAAGCACTTAAATACACTACACACATGTATACACTGCACACATGAAGACACTACACACGTGAAGACACTACGCAGAAGAATGCACTACACACGTGAATGCACTGCATACCTGAAGACACGACAAACATGAAATCACAACACATGAATACACTAGACACTAGTTGGGAGTATACACATGAAGACACTGTGCATATGAAGACATTACATACTTGAAGACACTACACACATGAAGACACTAAACACATAAAGACAGTACACATGAATGCACTACACATATGAAGACACTACACATATACAGTTTTTATCACAGTCACGACATACTCTCATGCTTATTCTTCTTAAAAGGGAAATGCGCAATATTTTTAGATAGATGTGACAGCGTCCTGTTTGAGCAAATTTCACTTAACTTAGAGAGCACAATAACTATTTACAGCTGGGTAGAACGAAGTGTTTGAATACTGTTTAGACCTATATCGACCGGGATTGTAGCGGTCTAATGACTGTCAGCTCCCGAGTTTCATTTCCTATGGACATTGACCGGAGACCGACGAATGAATCAATGACCACCATGGCTCGTGCTTCTTTAATAAGAGGGGGAAATAATGATTACAGCATTTTCAATATGCAGCCATAATTTGTACGAAGATTGACTATTTTATCCATTCCAGCGTCCACATTCTACACTATGAAGTTTTTGTTTTATACCTCGCTCAAATCTCTTTCATGGGGTCCACAACATATCAACTCTTGTGGTAATATTGAAGTCACGAAGACGTCATCAAGTCAGTTTCAATATGTTTTCAAATATAATCTTCGATTCGCTCAAACAAGTTTTCGTATATTTTTTCTTAGATAAAAAAATATATATGAATCTAGCTTCGTCCAAAAGAGACCCCCCCCCCCCAACCGCCCCAAATCTCATATCTTATTTTTATTTGTTATAGCAATCTTGCAGTCACATAGTTCCTGTGTCGATATCATGTGGCATTTAGAGAACACCAAGGAACTGCTACATCAACAGGAAATTCTATAGTGGATGGTACATGATGACAAGAGATCTGAGTTAATAAGGTCAGTCATGAATACGCTACAAAATGATGACGAGAAGACTACATAAGGCATTGTACACATTCAGAGAATAATAGAAATGGGAGTGACAAGCGGAGATGGGAGAAGGATCGTGAGAACCAATAACTGACTGTCACATTGAGAGGTTACACTCCTAGATTACTGAAGAGCTGACGAGCTTTAGCTGTTAGAGAAGTAAATTTAAGTAGGAAGCCAGAGGACAATTTTAAAAATTCATGAGACTAACGGGAATTGAACCAGTCCGTTCAACGGCACCAAATCGCCTAGCAACAACTGCACACGCGTTCTTCCGCACTAATCGCATCTTTTTTTGGAGATGCGGTTAGTCAAGTGCGGAAGAACGCGTGTGCAATTGTTGCTAGGCGATTTGGGGCCGTTGAACGGACTGGTTCAATTCCCGTTAGTCTCATGAGCTGTTAGAGAATACCGTCGGTGTCGGGAATGGTGGACGCCTAATCAAGGATCAATCTTTACTTCAAATTCACATATCCCACCACAATCATTTAATATGTATTTGGTCTTGTTTTTGCGGATATAAAGCAGTAAAATATTAATGCTGTATATTTCCTATATGATGTTCGTTCATCACAAGTGATGATGATCTTTTCTTATATCTTGTATTACACTTTTGAAATTCAGTTAGAGTTACGTCCTTGATTATGAGTTCGTAGGTCTACTCAGCCACAACCAATTTCAGGTATATTATGGACTGCGTCATCTATCTTGGCTGACATAGGACATCGTGATTTTCAATGACTGGCATCATGAACAAGAAGTATAGGCCAATATAACATGACGGTTACAACTCATGGATAACACGGGTAAGCTTTATATGAATGAGGCAGTCCGCAGTCCATGATATCGTAAGATAGATGTGACCCAGCCTAGAGGGGTGTCTCGGAATGTGATGAACGGTTTCCATGTTTACAATTGTTTTTTCTGGATTACGAAGTTTTGATGGTGTAGTTAGCGTACTACTAGAAACAGTGATATGCCACATTTAGTTATATCCTGTAGGATTTGTGATTTTTATTTTTAGTTGATTATGGGATGAATGTAAATCATTCAAGGTTGTTCCAACTTGCGAACTACCTATTTTCGATGCAGACAAAAGAAAAAAATGGCGCCTCGACTACTCAGGCTAACAGCTAATTTAACAGCGTAGAATGTTATCGCAAAGAGGCAACCACAGGCAGCAGCAGGGAATGTCCATCCCTATACAAAAAATATGTGACTGCACACGAGGCGGAGGAATCTAAATGGATCAACGGCTCAGACGCTGAAATATCGTATTGTGTGGCGCACAAGCGGCACGTTCACGACAGAAAATGATTGTTGGCTGGCCACCGTGGAAAATACTAGGACATTAACACGAACATCCCAAAGCCAAGCAACGAACCAACAACATATGACGATTAGAATTAAACAGATGCCTAAAAGTACTTTCAATGATATGAGGAAAATATTAACATCTTAAACAAATAACAAACAAGCTAAAAGTGAGAATTATAAAATGCTACATCTATTCTATATTAATGTAAGGCTTAGAAACATGGACAATAAACAAACAATTAGAAGACAAAATTGATGCCTTTGAGATGTGAACATATTGAAGAATAGGGAGAACATCATGGAAAGAGAAGAAAACAAAGAGGTTCTAACAAGACTTCGTATGAAGAAAGAATTATTTTTAAAAAAAAGATCAAGCAAATACAAATTTTGGACTTATTAAAAGACATGACACCTTGTTAAAGAAGTTATTGAGGGCAAAGTCGAGGGAAGGCGAGCAAGAGGTAGGCAGAGATACAAGTGGGAGAGTAACATCCCAAGATGGACACGTTACAGTCTAGCAGAGTGCACTACCGAGGCAAGAGACAGGGGATGTTGATCTGTTGCAGCCAACATTCGTTGCGGAGACGGGATTTAATAATGATGATGACCCAGCCTAAGAAGACCGGTACCTTATCTTTCTGAGAAAGTAAAAAAAAACAGCTGCGGGTTTTACGCTACTCACTTCATTCCTACTAATGGCGTTCATCGCAAACAATGAGTGCTCAAAACCGCACTTCACAATAAGCCTCTAAGTCGTGAAAATTATCTTTTAACTTTGATACCAATCGCGAAGGCCCGTAAAGGACTTTCAGCTCTGAGAGTGATGGCAGAGGCTGACACTAAACAACCACAGTTCGTAATTTTATATGAGGCTCTTGTCCTCCCTGTCATTGAATATGCAGGCGCTACTATCACCGCCAGTCACACAGATTGAGAGGCTAGAGAGCATGCAAAACGAAGCGATGCGGATCATCCTTGGTTGCATAAGGGACACACCCTGTGTGGATATGAGATTTCTCCTTGATTTTCCTAGCATATCTCATAGAATTGATATGTGGCGTACCCGCGCATACCTAAGAGTGAGTTATGACATAGACCACCCACTACACAGCGAGCTCCTACGTGTGTAGGGAAGCAGGCTCAAGAGAGGCAAATCGTGGATGTGTCGGGCCGAGGATACCGTTAAACATATCTGTGCGCCAGAAGACATAACATGAGCGAGGAATGGATACCTATTCCTACGGTCTTAAAGTGAGCAGTCATGATCGTCATTACACTCAACAGAGAGTGTAGGGAACTCAGCCCGTGAGCGTGGATGCTGAGGTCAAGGCACTAATCTGCGAGAATACCGATGACACAGATGTTGTGATTTATACGGATGGGTCGTTTATTTGTCACCACCGATGCACATGGGCCTTTACTTCCAGATCAAAAGGAAGAACAGTACACGAAGCAAGTGGTGCCTTTACCGCAACAACAAGCAGCCTAACAATGGAAGTATTCGCAGTAACGCAGGCACTTAACTGGCTGGAATCGCAAGCCTATTTCCAAGTGTGCATACTAAGTGACTCTCTGAATATGATTCAGAAAGTCAAAACAGGTGACGTACGTAGGGAATGGGTGGAGTCATTAGAGAGAGCAGAAAAGCGGGCATACTACAAAGACTCACGCTTATTTTTGCCCCTCGACACGCGGGCGTGGATGGAAACGAACGAGCCGACCAATTAGCTAGCCTCGTCACTACAACAGACGGTCAGCCTATGGACCGAGCAGACATACTCATTGCTCTTCGTGAATCCTCACGATCAGAGGATTTTGAGATGAATGAGCATGAGTCAATATCGAGAATGCGCGTTTTTGGAGTGAGGGTGGGCGTGGCCCGTAGAGACCCCCTGACAAAGATTTCAAAAAGAGCAGTGAAACAACATAGAACCGGAACTATCAGCCGGTATACCCTGAGAGATTTACTGAATCGTAGATCTGAACACCTGTGGACTTGTGTGCGAAGAGGATAATCAACATACCTAATACCTAATCCCAACTTTCCATTTCTGCTAATATATCCTCTTTAATTTTCCCCAAAAAGTAATGCTATAAGCCTAACAAATACAACATAACCAAGAGACCAACCACACACGCTCACAGAATAAAAGAAGTTTCGGGAACAAGCATAAATGCAGCCCACATAAACTCCTGACATCTATTCTACCCCTGACACCTGTAATTTCTCTTACCCCTTCGCACCTGTGTGGTTTGCGCTGTTTATGTTCCGAAATTCACGTTAGCTACTATATGACCTAGTTGGACTGGACTTGTTTATGTGGAAATGCGCAGATCTCAAGATACAAGAGTAAGCGACCGCATTTGGGACGCCACTACAAGGGGTGATCATACACACACATGGCGCTGGGAGTTTCTATACGACAGTACTATAGAGTTCTTATACTTTTTTGACCCACACTGGTGATGATTAACATCTAAATAAATTACAAACAAGTTAAAAATGAGAATTACAAAATGCTATATCTATTATATAGTAATGTATGGTTCAGAAACATGGACACTAAATAAACAATTAGAAGACAGAATTGATGCCTTTGAGATTTGAGTATATAGAGGAATAAGGAGAACATCATGGAAGGAGAAGAAAACAAACAAAGAGGTTCTAACAACACTTAATATGAAGAAAGAACTACTAAGAGAAATAAAGATCAGGCAAATAAAATATTTTGGACACATTAAAAGACATGACCACCTATTGAAGACCTTACTTGAGGGTAAAGTCAAAGGGAGGCGAGCAAGAGGTAGGCAGAGATACAAGTGGGAGAATAACATCACACGATGGACAAGTTACAGTCTAGCAGAGTGCACCACCACCACTAGAGACATGGGGTGGTGGAGATCCGTTGTAGCCAATATTCGTTGCGGAGACGGCACTTGATGATGGTGATGATGAAATAATCAATTCGAGAGTAGCTCTTAACGGCCCGTAGTCGTTCACACAAAATCACAGGTTTTTGTTTCAGGTGCGTAACTGATGTGACATCCGACTCAAATAAGGTTGTCTCAAAGGCATGGTTTTGTAAAGGGCTTTATGGATGCAAGTTAAATACTCAAATGGAGGTATTCCAGTGTGACAGTATCCAGATATTGCCAAGTCCTGTCAGGAGCACAGCACGCACAAATATTCGGCCAGTTATCTCATCATGCTTCTGTCAGAGCGCGGTAGCTTAGTTCATAGTGAGCTTGCATGCTATCACCGGGTTACAGGGTGCAGGTTTGAAATCACGTCAGGACAAAAAATATGCTGGTTGTGATTTCTCGCTTGACACGACCACTCCTCCAGTCGACTCAGCTGTAAATGAGTACCTGACGCATGAGTTGGGGGGGGGGGTAAAGACAGTAAAGAAGAGAACTGGCCACCCCACCTAATAGTTGCTGCGACTTAGTACATGAAGATTTATCTTCATCCCCGACGGCAGGTTGCTGCCATGGGACATACCTTTACCTTTTAGTGATGACACATCTAGCATTGCCCGTCACTTAGGAATCTGCAACATAAGGACACATATGCAATGTCCACTTGCTTGCAACTTTTCGCTATCTGTAAGGATTAATTGATGGACGACAAAAGTATAGACAAGATAAGACGCTGATGACTTTTTTTCACAGGTGACAGGTTGTTACCCTATCACCCAATTTGCCGTAGTCGCCTTCTACGACATGTCTGGAAAGAAAACAGTGGTTGGTTTTCATAATTAAGCAGGTTGGTCTCTTGGCGTCATATTCTTTGCAGCTGAACTATAAGTCCAGGCCCCTACTGCCACACAAACTGGCTACACTGTTGAGAGTATATTACACCGGTTGTAACGCTTTACACTGATTAGAACGTATTACACTGGTTGTAACGCTTTACACTGATTAGAACATATTACACTGGTTGTAACGCTTTACACTGATTAGAACATATTACACTGGTTGTAACGCTTTACACTGATTAGAACGTATTACACTGGTTGTAACGCTTTACACTGATTAGAACATATTACACTGGTTGTAACGCTTTACACTGATTAGAACGTATTACACTGGTTGTAACGCTTTACACTGATTAGAACGTATTACACTGGTTGTAACGCTTTACACTGATTAGAACGTATTACACTGGTTGTAACGCTTTACACTGATTAGAACGTATTACACCAGTTGTAACGCTTTACACTGATTAGAACGTATTACACTGGTTGTAACGCTTTACACTGATTAGAACGTATTACACTGGTTGTAACGCTTTACATTGATTAGAACATATTACACTGGTTGTAACGCTTTACACTGATTAGAACGTATTACACCGGTTGTAACGCTTTACACTGATTAGAACGTATTACACCGGTTGTAACGCTTTACACTGATTAGAACGTATTACACTGGTTGTAACGCTTTACACTGATTAGAACGTATTACACTGGTTGTAACGCTTTACACTGATTAGAACGTATTACACCGGTTGTAACGCTTTACACTGATTAGAACGTATTACACTGGTTGTAACGCTTTACACTGATTAGAACGTATTACACTGGTTGTAACGCTTTACACTGATTAGAACGTATTATACTAGTTAGAACATATTCCATTGGTGATAACGTATTGCATTGGTGAGAACGTGATGGTGTTCCTCCTTCGCAAGCGAAGATGAGCATGGCATGAAAAGAAGCAATAAAATGTGGTGAACAAGTAGTAAAAAACAAAAAAATATTTGGCTGTCTAATTTGGTTTGAGCTTGTGAGTTCCTAGGTGATCGATGAGTCCGATTCGCGTCAGGAAAGTTATATTGCATTGCGTGCAGAAGTGCAGAGGGTCCCGAGTAGAAGAGTTTTCGGATTTGTCTTTCCGCTTCCGTCGCTTGTAAATGTCCCACAGTGTTCTCTATTTTTCAAATTTAGTGATGTCAGCAGTGATTTGTGTGTGCACAGCTGAACCATCAAGGGTTTTAGTTTCCCAGGAGCTATGATCGATTCTGCAGTGCTGGAGATAGTTCTTTAGGTAATCCTTCCAGCTCTTTTTCTGCGATCACCTTTACCGTTTACCATCGCACAGCTCCCTATAGAATAATCTCTTTAGAAGGCATTTGTCTGGCTTACGGACATTGTAGCCAGTCTAACGGAGTTGGGACCTAGTCAATAGGGCATGGATACTTTGCATAAGGGACATTTGAAGGATATCCGTGTCTGACAGTTGATCCTGCCAACGTACTCTCATGAGGTTTCTTAGGCACCGAAGGTGAAAAGAGTTAAGCTGTCCAGAGTGAAGAGGGAGAGGACGTATTTCTCTGGCGGGAACGTCCGGTAGAAAATTGTTACCAGTATAGTTAGAAAATGTGAATACTGTAAGAAAACTTCCAGCAACAATGTATGTATTTGCAACCAACCTTTACTGTGATGTAGAATAGTCCTCAGCATATTTTCCGTATAGGAGTCACGTAGTGCAGTGGTTAGCGCACTAGCTTCTCATTTGAGTGGTCCTGGGTTCATTCCCCAGTTGAGACGGGTACCGGATCAGTACCGGATCGAGAAGCAAAGACTACTAGAGAGGAGATGGTTACCACCCTCATACAGCAGAGCCACTGAAATATGAGAAAGCTAACATCTCACAACCCCCGCAGTTAAATGCTATGGATAACTTTACTGTTTACTTCCGTATAGAGATTCACAGATCGAGTCAAACCTTATTACCTAATTTTCGTAATGAGTCACACAAAGCTACTCCACCCCCCCCCATCCCCGCCTGTGATATTGTATTTACCATTATCCTTATTGTTTGTCTTTCAGTCGGTTTAAAAATAAGTATATTCTATTAAATTTTAATTGCTTTCATGTTTCTGTAATTACTTGGATCAGATGTGCGGTTAGTTTAGTTACTTATTTGAAAAGATCCTTTGTTAATTTTTAAAAAACACTCATTTCATTGCATGGGAAGAATTTTTGTTAATAATCTCACCTTCGAATGTTGTATTGTTACCCAGAAAAAGACGTATACATTAATCCTTGCCATTTACAACACTTTAAAAAAATCTGCAAGCACATATTTCCTCTCAATGTTTCCTACTCCCTATGTGAGTCATAAAGATTTGGAGGAAGAGGGGATTAATATCGGATAGACTTACTGCACTCTATCATAGTAAGTGACAAGGTAATACTTAGTATAATTATGTATTTCTGAAGCAAACGTATCATCATAAGATGTAGTGTTATGTATTACTATAACAGCGGTGTCACGATCAGATTTAGTGTTATGTATTACTATAACAACGGTGTCACGATCAGATTTAGTGTTATGTATTACTATAACAACGGTGTCACTATCAGATGAAGTGTTTTGTATTACTATAACAATGGTGTCACGATCAGATTTAGTGTTATGTATTACTGTAACAACGGTGTCATGATAGATGTAGTGTTATATCTCACTGTAACAACGGTGTCACGATCAGATGAAGTGTTTTGTATTACTATAACAATGGTGTCACGATCAGATTTAGTGTTATGTATTACTATAACAACGGTGTCATGATAGATGTAGTGTTATATCTCACTGTAACAACGGTGTCACGATAAGATGTAGTGTTATGTATTACTATGACAACGGTGTCACGATCAGATTTAGTGTTATGTATTACTATAACAACGGTGTCACGATCAGATGCAGTGTTATATGTCACTGTAGCAACGGTGTCACGATAAGATGTAGTGTTATGTATAAATGTAACAACTGTGTCACGATAAGATGTAGTGTTATGTATTACTGTAACAATGGTGTCACGATTAGATGCAGTGTTATATGTCACTGTAGCAGCGGTGTCACGATAAGATGTAGTGTTATGTATTACTATAACAACGGTGTCACGATAAGATGTAGTGTTATGTATTACTATAACAACGGTGTCACGATCAGATGTAGTGTTATTTATTACCATAACAAAGGTGTCACGATCAGATGCAGTGTTATATGTCACTGTAGCACCGGTGTCACGATAAAATGTAATGTTATGTATTACTATAACAACTGCGTCAAATAAGATGTAGTGTTGTATGTCACTGTAACAACGTTGTCACAATAAGATGTAGTGTTGTAAGTCACTGTAACAACAGTGTCACAATAAGATGTAGTTTTGTATGTCACTGTAACAACGGTGTCACTATCAGATGCAGTGTTGTATGTCACTGTACCAACGGTGTCACAATAAGATGTAGAGTTTTGTATAACTGTAACAACTGTGTCACGATAAGATGTAGTGTAATGTATTACTGTAACAACTGTGTAAAGTAGTATGTAGTGTTATATCTCACTGTATCATGATAGATGTAGTGTTATAACTCACTGTAACAACTGTGTCACAATAAGATGTAGGATTATGTATCACTATAACAACTGTGTCACGATAAGATGTAGGATTATGTATTACTGTACAAAATGTGTCACGTTAAGATGAATGACTATATATCATTATAGTAGGGATATCCTGGTATGATGTATTTGTGTGTATTACTCTAGCAACTATATCGTGATAACATATATGGTTATATATTACTCTAGCAACTATATCGTGATAACATGTATGGTTATATATTACTCTAGCAACTATGTCTTGATAACACATGGAGTTATATATTACTCTAGCAACTATATCGTGATATCATATTGGGTTATATATTATTCTAGCAACTATGTCTTGATAACACATGGAGTCATATATTACTCTAGCAACTATGCCGTGATAACATATGGGGTTAAGTATTACTCTAGGAACTATATCGTGATATTCTTCTCGTACGAAGTTTAACATGTTGTACACAGAATGTTCTTGATAATTGTTGTTGTTGTATTTGAAAGCTCCTCAAGGTTCCCATACAACTTTCTGTGTATGTCTCTCTGTGGGGCAGTGATCATTCCTCAACTGGTTTAGTGTAAAGCAGTCTTACAGGATATGTTCCGCGGTCTGTGCTGCCTGTCCACGTGAACAAAGAGGTGATGGGCATAGCTTGCATCATTAGTCTATTTACTTGGCTCTTTAATATGTTGTGTCCTGTTCTGATGTGTCCTGTTCTGATAAGGAAGATGATAACTTGCTCAGCTCTTCCGAGATAGTGATAATGATTCTGGAATGTCTTTTGAGTGGTCGACTTTCCTGATAGCTTTGATGAGGGTCCTCGTTTCTTGGTAGGCGATTTCTTGGTCTTTTTTATTTAGGCGTGTCTCCATCTTTTGCTAGCATATTTTCCATTTCATTTCCTAGTATGCTACAGTGGAAGTGCATCCACTGTAGCGCTACCCTTCTTTTGATGATCACTTCTCGTATGTCTTCCTTTATGTCTGGCAGTTTATCGTTGGCTAGGGCTTGTAGGACAGGCATTACATCAATACGAAATACTACCTGTTAACATTGCCTTATTGTGTTTTTAATTATTTCTGCAGCAATGTTTACAGCATGTACTTCCGCAGAGTTGTTGGAGCAGAATATTCCATTTGTGAACATGTGGATTCATTTTCTTTTTCTGGATATTTTATGCACATTTCAGTACCTCCGTTCTTCATTGCATTGGTAGCTAATTCATCAGTGTTAACGTCTACGATTCTACGATTCTCTACAATTCTCTTAGGTACATAGCTTCAGCCATATTGCAAACTATTGTGGTTTTTTTTGGAGAGTGTTCAGTTCTCTCATAGTGTAGGTGTTGTTTATGCTGGTTCTGATAGTGAGATTTGGATATTTCTCCCACCGAACTGGGAAAAGTGTTGGTGTTATTTCTTTTGTTACGTCTTTGAATTTTCTGCTTAATTTTTTGTATCCGTGAATAAAACTGCTTCTCTTCAACCTTCAACTAGCTAGGACACATAATCTGGTCTTCATTTGGTATTCTGGAATGTTTTTGTACTTCTCTTCGTGGATCATAGTCTTGATGTCTTGTATGGCATGTGATTTTTTGCATTTCGTTTATGGGAAAGAATTTTGTGCACATGTGATAAGACGAAGTGCTTGATTTTGTACCTTGTTTTGAGCTTGAGGATGAGAATTGGCTACGGAAGTTCAAGATATTCGATCCGTATTCTAGTAATAGGTTAATTTTACCTGTGTATTCAATCTTTAAAGTTGCTCATCCCCCTCCCAAGCTTGCTCCTGCCAATTTATTCAAGATAGCAAGCATCTTTCTTGCCTTACCTCTATTTTCTCAATGTGAGGCTTTTATGACAATGTCGTATTTAGTCTAGTGTCCATGTAGACCGGATTCACTTCTTCTTGGATACATGTATTTTCCAGCTTTATCTCTCCTGCCTTGTCCTTATTTGAGAGCGTAAAAATATTGTTGGAGATTTTTCAGCATTGATATTTACCATCCATTTCTGTTATGCTGTTTGCATTTTCTTGTTGGCGATCCTTAGATGGTCTTCTACACTCCCCACAACTAAGTCATCAGCATACATGGCGAATCTTACTCCTTCTAGCGGTTCGTAGATTAGATCATTTGTGAACATTGGAAGCATAGAATGCGTTGTATCGCTGTTTTATTTGTGCCAATGGCCCGACAAATCCGTATTCGGTGGGTAATAGCAAATGTGTTTCATAGTCTTTCCTCAATAGAAAATGATTGTACAGCCTTCCTTCAAAAGAAAATGCAAGCAAACATCACAGTGAAACCTGTATTACGATCTTCATACGGGTAGAAATCATTAAAAGTGTGTTCATATCACATAACAGTTTTTGTAGGTATCTTTCTTCTTCTTCTTCAACGTTCATTCTCAAACTCCCGCTGGATTTCTCTTGTAACAGGACAATGATACTACACGATTTCCAGTTGAATATAGTCCAGAGAATGGAAATGCGTTGTGTTGCCGTTTTATTTGCGCCAATGGCCCAACACATCCGTCTTCGGCACTGTAGGTATCTTTCAATATCATTTACATTACTCACTACTCTTAGTTAGTTAGTTAGTCGTCGGATCATTATCATCACTGCAAACTGGACACGTTCATAGCTGCTCAGATCTCTCCTTGAGTGTATCCCCCATTACACTTCTGCTGACAGTACCGGTCCTATGCTGGTTGACCATCATTCTTCTGCGCCCTCCAAAATGTTCACTTCTGGCAACACCGCATTTCAATCCCTGATCTTTAATCTTAGCCATTGAAAAAGAATCATCTTCCACATTAGTCTCACTCTCGCGTGTTATATCTTTTAAGGAGTTCAAAACGTCAGCGCGATCCATCGCCCTGTGCAACAATCGCGCATGATGCTAGTTGATCCGCTCTTTCATTGCCTCGAACACCTACATGTCCAGGAACGAAAATAAATATAACCACTTTCAGCCTCGCCTTTCTCAAGGCCTCAAGCCACTGTTCGTGAACGAGACCCACTTGTACCTTCTTAATCATACTCATAGAGTCACTCAAGATGCAGACCTGCGTTACCTTCTGTGTGCATACCCACTCAAATGTCTGGTCACCGCCATAGTCTCCATGGTCATACTACTCGTAGTAACCGCAAAGGCACCACTCTCCTCCCTGATCGTTTTACCTGCGCACTGAGCTGTGTAGGCCCAAGCACTGCGAACATGTCTAATCACAGATTCATCAGTGTATATAATCACATCCCCCTCTTTGGTATTCTCACTGATCAAAGCCTGCACTTCTTTCTCCACAGCTGTGGAACACCATTCTCTGCATTCCCTGCTAAGTGATATTACTACTCTCAAACAAGTTTCGAAATCTGTGGGTAGATGTATCCATTCCGCACCTGCTGCGACATCCTGCAATATACACACGCTTTGTATGATATCCTCAGCACGTCCCATCCATGACCTCCCTCTCGTGAGTCTGCTGCCTTTAATTTTCTGTATTTTGGAATGCAACAGGTGTTCCTTATCTGCATATATTTGAAGGTACGCCCGTGCACGGCAATTCTGTAATTTGTGCCCAGATGTTGGACAGTCAAGTAGGTATCGCATAGCACTTGTCGATGTGTCTCTTTTGCATCCCAGTATGATAAGCATGACTGCATTCTGGATTATATCCAGTCTTTCGATCTGAGTTTGGCTAAGAGTCAGAATTGCTAGTGCATATTCCACCACAGCCACAACCAAACCCTGATACAAAAGAAATAGCACCCTCTGCTCACACTGAGCAGCAGCCATAACATTCATTGCTTCTAAGCCTTTGCCTGCCCTTATGATAACGTGGTCAACATATTCCCTGAAACCCAGACTTCTGTCCAAAAAACACACCCAGATATCTCATTGTGCTAGTTCTTTCTAAACTTTTCCCGGACAACGAAACTTGTGGCATGAGTGTCTTTACCGTGTGATTGTTCAAGGAAAACCACGTAACGAATGCCTTAGAAGGATTAACCACTGCTCTCGTATCTCGACACCAATTTGTCAGTCTGTCCAACTCCTTCTGTAGTTCCACGACGCACTCTTCTCGATTTCTGCCCTGTCTATACATCAGGATATCAACGGCATATGACATCGTTCTGCCAACACCTGTGATTTGATTGCCAGCAATATGTATTGCGTATACATTGAAAAAGAACAGGAGATAGAGGAGATCCTGTGGCAGACCAGAGCTAATAACCGTTGGTGCAGATATCCAGTTACCACACTTAAGAACTACTATCCTGTGCATCAGGGATGCACCAACCCACCGCACGGTAAAAGGATTTACTGCAAGATTTAACAGCTGGTCCATCAAGATATCCAAGGACACCCTATTGTACGCATCCTCAAGATCTATTGCGACCGCACATGTCTCCATGCGGAAATCGAACCCCTCAAAATCATCCTGCGCAAATATGGCTGCATTCTGCCATGTCTTCTTTCCTGGGCGATACCATCCTAACAATGTTGGTAAACACTTATTTCTTTCAAGATAACACGATACCTCCCAGACCACAATTTTTTCAAAAAGCTTGCCAATCGTATTCTGCATAGTTATTATTCTGTAGCCATGTATCCTGGTGTGGTCCTTCCCAGGTTTGGGTAGTGGAACTAAATAGCTGTGCAACCAGTCTTCTTTCACTGTGCCCTTTAGAATATGTTTATTATGTGCTATTATTGAACATGTCCGCTAACTCTCCCAACTCCTCATCCGTTCTCCGACTAATGTCATCGTATCTAATGCCATCTGGTAATGGTGCTGTGTTTTCTGTACTTTTCAGCGCCTTCCTGATTTCTTCAACTGTGATTATCATATGGTTTTCCATGCTCAAGCTCTTACACGTATTTGTAATCGTTTTCCTGATTCCTTGATATGCCTCCACATTTCTCTGACCAATTTGTGCGGTGTAGTCTGCCAGCAACGCCGCACCTTTTGTCTCGTCCGTCTTCTGCCAGACGGTATCTCACTCTGGAATCGGCAATAGTCACGCATCTTGTCCGACCATTCATGGATTTGCGTAAACGCCAGAACAATTTTAGTGACTTTTCGCGTGTGATCTCCTGGCCAAATTCGTCCCATTTTGACGCCTTTGCTGACTTTGCAATCTCTTTGAATGTTTCAACTAAGATATCTTTCTTCCGTTTCCATTGTACGACCTTCATGGGCTGAGCAGCAACACGATTCCTTGCCCTCTGCCATAGTACTACTGCTTTCCGTTTCTCGCTCCATGCCCATTGCACCTCTTCGTTCCACCAGGGGGGCTTAATTTGTCTTGTCGAATTCTGCTCACAACATCCACTCCTCTGCGATCATACTTAAAGGACCTAACCTTTGACCTGATCTGCTTACTTTTGTCAATTTTCAAGAGAACAACACATGGGAGGTGGTCACTGCCATGATGCCCCAGCACGTTCCATTTGCAAATAGCCATAGAAGCCGATGACACCCATGCCAGGGCGATAGCGCTGCTATCTACTCACTACTCTTCTGACTAGCTAAACATTGTAGTTTAACCAAATGATGTTTTGAATGTTACCACAATCTCCCTGTTTATGGTTACTCATGCTTGTATACACGGTATATTTCAGATAATTGTTCTGATGAATACGTTGTCTTTTTCTACTAATGTTCATATACAATCTGTTTCTGATATGTGGGTTTGTGGGAAGCGTCTCTCATCTCTGCTGAGACGACTGATCACAGCTTTTCCTTGGTCATTTTGTGTAAACTTCATATAACTAGATATTGAAAAGTACTTATAAGTCGGTTCAGCCAAGATGAATGACGGAGTCCGCTTGCTCTAATCACAGAAGTAGGATGTGGCCCATATCACAAATATGTTAAGAACACATACTAGACTTTGTATGTAAAATTATGTAGTCAGTTCGCCTTTCAATATTGAACTAAGGGGTGAGACATTTAAGCAAGAACAGGTCGTCTTCGTGTTTCAAACTACGGATGAGTGTTTGAA
This sequence comes from Meghimatium bilineatum, assembly GCA_034231615.1. NCBI lineage: Eukaryota > Metazoa > Mollusca > Gastropoda > Stylommatophora > Philomycidae > Meghimatium > Meghimatium bilineatum. Next base: position 27,207,836 of record CM067313.1, on the reverse strand, counting down.
TAGTGGCCAGGGAAAATGTGACGACAGGTGATAGCGTGAACCTACTTTGCAAGTTCTTTTTAAAATTTTATTCATGATTTGCTTGCGCTTGGATGATGAATAATGCCAGATTTTCCTCTGAGTACTCGCTACACATTATCATAAAAAGATACCTTATATTGTATTAGTATTCTATGGCTACACAGATCATATAATATATTTAAGACTTGTACAATTTCCTTGTTCTTATTATTCATGTAGTAGTTGTTACAGTATTCAGTGTGTATTTCAAGTAAGGATCATCTTTTGTCTTCAGGTGATTTCTTGTGATATATGTTTAGTGTGTAGTATCTTGTGGGTCTTTATTCATCCTATATTTTCAGTTTGTAGCTTAGTCTTCCCGAGTCTATGATCATGCTATATCTTGAGTGTGTTGTACAGCCGTTCCAAGTCTTCAATCATGTTATATCTTCAGTGTGTTATACATCCGTCCAAAGTCTTCAGTCATATTATACCTTCAGTGTGTTATACAGCCGTTCCAAGTCTTCAATCATGGTATATGTTCAGTGTGTTATACAGCCATTTCAAGTCTTCAATCATGGTATATGTTCAGTGTGTTATACAGCCATTCCAAGTCTTCAGTCATATTATACCTTCAGTGTGTTATACAGCCGTTCCAAGTCTTCAATCATGTTATATTTTCAGTGTGTTATACAGCCGTTCCAAGTCTTCAATCATGTTATATGTTCAGTGTGTTATACAGCCGTTCCAAGTCCTCATTCATGTTATATCTTCAGTGTGTTATGCAGCCATTCCAAGTCTTCAATCATATTATACCTTCAAACGCTGAGGCAGACATATTGGCCAGAGGAAACAACACTGGAATCAAAACTCTATGGGACACTATATGAACTACAAAAGACAGTGAGTTTTATTAAGGAGACAGAATTACAGATATAGACATGTTTCAAGTGAACGAAAGAAGAAGAAGAATATTATACCTTCAGTGTGCTATACAGCCGTTTCAAGTCTTCAATCATGTTATATCTTCAGTGTGTTATACAGCCGTTCGAAGTCTTCAATCATATAATACCTTCAGTGTGTTATACAGCCGTTCCAAGTCCTCATTCATGTTATATCTTCAGTGTAAGTAGACATTTCTTCCGGTCCTAGGTCACGATGTTACCGAAACAACGATTTTACGAGTTTCTTTATAAAAAACTACTATTGGAAGCCACTTGTAGTAATAACTGGAACACATTATGCTTACTTCCAGTGGCGTCTTGTGTCCGTATATTTGTTTATTAGATCACCTGTTAATAGAACACTTGTTTTATTCCCGGTTCCGGAGAAATGAAACAATATTCTAGGGAAGTTACAGTAGGGATTCCCCACTTGAATGCCGCCAATTTATTTATAGTTTACTCATGACCCACTACACTATAGTATAAGATCTATTATATAATGGAAAACAATCCAGGCTTCTCAATGACTCATTTGACTATTCTTAATTTTCATTGGTCACTGTTACTATACTTTGTATGACAGCCAATGGAAACAAGGGATAGTCATATGAGTCATTAAGAAGGCTGGATCCAATTAGCCAGTAGGTCTTATACTCGGATAATAATGCTTTGACACAACAGACCCTAACAGAGACCGTCAGTTGTTGTAGAAGGCCCGTTCACTAAATCTTCTTCTTCTTCTTCTTCTTCTGCGTTCGTTCTCAAACTCCTGCAGATTAGCAGGATGTAGTCCGGAAAACAGAATGCGTTGTCATGATTTACAGCATTGCTGCGATATCTGCGCCTTTCGGCCTGACACATCCGACTTCAAATGGCTTTGGGTCACTGACCCTATATGGGATGAGACAGCCAACTCCATCCCATAACCTCCGTAGTCGCCTTTTACGACATGCGTGGAAGGTAAACAGTGTTGTTATTCTTTGCTCCCCTTTCGAGCCCCGGGAGCATTTAAATCGCTAAATTAAATTGAACCGCATTCGTTACGTGTTTTGATTATTGTTTTTCTTTCAGCTGGTTACTATTTATATACTTGTATCTCCGTGTCTATTTTTGGCATATTATTCAAAGTATATATATATATATATATATATATATATATATATATATATATATATATATATATATATATATATATTGTAACAAACTAAAAGCCAAACAATAATCACAACACGAAACGTATGGGGGTCCAAATTAATTTAGCAAACAGGTCTTTATACGCCATCGGTCACGACCTAACCAACAGGACAGTGTTTGATTTCAGAGTATCCTTCTATTAGATGAGACATCATCTTGGGCTGAAAAATCTCATCTATGCGAAAATTACAAAGTGAATAGTAATCACGATGGTCGTCATGCTAAAGAATCAATGTGTCAACACACAGCCTGTGTTATTGCACTGTTTACATAAAACAAACGTTAATGTGCTATCGCAAATATAACATCACAATATAAATTATATGATAGAAATATATCTCACAAGTTCAACTAGTACACTTTAGTGTGACATTTCATTGCGTAAATAAACACGCAAGCAGTATTGGTCGAAACAATTTTCACTGACATCCGCCGCCATGTTGAATACCCTGTTCATTTTATAATCTGAAGTGAACTGAAAGCTCGTAGAGCAATACATTTTTTCTTTCATTCTTTATTTTTTAACGTTAAACGATGAAAATACAATGTAAAGATAAGAATGCCGGAGTAATAGGAAAAATTATAGTAAAATATGGGGTAGACAATCAAGATTCACATGACATGCAATGAGACTATCACAGCTGGAACATTTAGTATATTGTCTGTCCCCAGGTGAATGATGGTTGATCGTATTCACACTTACCGTTAAACCTAGAGATGGAGCTTCAGATGTCGTTCCAAGGCCAGGTGAGTTGCCTTGATTGCATTAAGCCCATGTTTGTTCAAGGCTATCGTAATGTTTTCTATCCGTCGTTTTCTTGGTCTACCGTTGGTCTTATGTCCAGATATTCTTTTGTTATGTGCTCTTTGGGTCCATTCTTATAAGGTGATCGAACCATTGTACTTATTGTTTTTCGATATGCTCAATACATGATATTATAGAAAATCTTTTCCTAATTTGGAACATTTAGTACCAGCCGGAAAGATCAATGGGAAAAGGTAATCTGCTGGATTGTTTGGTGTCATTATTATGAGAGAGTATCACCAGCTAAACTTATTAACAACATAAGAGGCACGGAGTTATGGAGAAACATGATCAACTACGTCACTCGGCATGTCACTTGGTTGATTGGCTTGCAAGTTGGTATTTTTCTGACCTATAGTTCAATATTATCTCAATATGGGTACCAGGGTTATTGACTCCGAGGAAAGTAAAAAGACTTGACAAGGTGATGTCACATACCCTCAAAATGTGAAGCGCAAATACATAAAGTCAAACACTCTTCATTATTCTAAAGCTATTCATTATACGGAACACTACTATACAGCTGTTTATTATACGGAACACTACTCTACAGCTGTTTATTATATGAGGGCATTACTCTACACATGTTAATAATATGAAACATTACTCTGCAGCTGTTCATTATATGGAACATTGCTCTACAGTTGTTTATTATATGAGGGCATTACTCTACAAATATTCATTATATGAGGTCATTATTCTACAGCTGTCCATTATATGGAAAATCACTTTACAGCTGTCTATTAAATGGAACATTACTACAGCTGCCCATTATATGAGAACATTACTCTGCAGCTGTTCATTATATGGAACACTACTTTATTTTTAGATTTATCATCCATTTGAATTATAGTCACGACTATACTTTGGTGTCGTGACCATTTTACTTGCTGTCTCTCAATATGTTCGATACATGATATTATACCAACTCTTTTCATAATTTCTTAATTTCTTATTTTATCTAGTTTGGTATCCATTGCAGCTTTTCTCAGAAATACTTTTCTTTGATACCTGTGGGGTTAAAAGAGTGCTCCTCCGGCCATGAGAATCTTTGTGGACTCTTATCGCTTAGTAGTAATAAATAATGATATAATGATAAAAACCAAAATAATGGAGAAGCGCTGTACTATTGAGAATTTATATGAATGGTCGTTATAGACCTGTTCAAATAGAAATGTTCATGTCAATGATTGTTTTAGCATATTGTGTTCACAGAGTTTGTATGATTAATGAATGTCTTTGTGCAAAACAGTGCAGAATAATTATTACTTAGAATATGTTGTTGACAGAGTTTGTATAAATGATGAATGTGTTTGTATAAAAAAAAGTTGTGGTAATGTTTGCTGGCTGTGAACTCACTTTTACGACTCTGTCGATAACCACCTTTTTGACTGTCTGGCGCTAGAAGGCGGCAGGAAAATGCTTCTCCCTTAGAAGTCAGATATATTGAACACCTGACATGGAACAAAACAACAGCTCACAAACACAAGCATCACATATATCACACAACGTCATTGTCTCAAAGGTCATGAGCCGAAGGACCTCTGGATAAACACCCATTGCTTTAGCATATGATGTTGACAGAGAGTTTGTATGAATAGTGAATGTGTTTGTACAAATCGGCTCAGAGTAATGGTTACCTTAGCATATGATATTGACAGAGAGTTTATATGAATGGTTCATGTGTTTTTATAAAAAAACATAATCCTGGTAATGATAACATTAGTCTGTGGGGTACTCTGTGGCAAAGTGATCAAGATATTGGCATTGTGTTCAGGGCCGGATTTAGACGTGATAAGGCCTTAAGCTATTTGATGCTATTTTAGATATGGGTCCCTTTATAAGTCCAGATTATGTCAGTGCCAAATATAATCTTCGGATACCTAATGGGGGCCCTATGCTATAGCTTGTGTAGCTTATACGTAAATCCTGCACTGAATCCTGTTCATGAAGTTTGTGGGTCAAATTCGAACCGCGATATCTTGTTTACAAGTACAATTTCGTAGATCTCAGATATTATCGCTTGAGATACTGAGGCACGTGCTCTGATACTCTTGAAAGACAGTATGCTGCTCTGTTGAAAAGAGCGCAGACGTCAATTTTTTTATCTTTTGTTTCTTTCGTGACACTGTCTTATTCATTGTATTGAAACACTTCTGCGTGGGCGTAACATTTATGTTATTAATTTTTATGTGGTTTGAAGACAGCATCCAGATTTGACACTAGACAGATCTCACGAAACAAACATAATGAATATATAACGATTTCTATTATTATTATTATTATGATATTTTAAAAAATTACCTTTCATGGTTATGGTGAGATACACTTCTTTCAACCGCGAACGTTAACAAAAATGTGTTATATCATAGCTTCTTTGGGTTGAAGCAGCCATATAAAGATGTCTTACAGAATCATGACATTTTCAAGACCTGCAAGTGTTAGGTCTTAGTTTTGGATCGGATTGTTTTACTTCCATTTCTCTTCATGTCTAAATTGCCCATCTTGCTTGCACTGCCTTCTTTTCCTTAATAATGTCACTATAATACTAACCATCAAAATAAACAAAACAATGTAGGAACTAAATAACAATAAACACAATAACAATGACTGTTTTCACGTTGCGTTTCAAACGGGACTTTCTCAAGAAACGAAAACACACGAAAATAACATTGTTTTGTGTATTTGGATACTTAGTATTATCATAATATTATTAACTTTATATAGTCTTTTATCGCTTTTTTATTTCGTTAATACGACACTCCCAACTTTGTCGGTCATCTGACATTTTGGTTATTTATACTTCTTTTCCTTGCTTCTATTCTAGCTAAAGTTGTCTTTCTTGCAAACTCTCTTTTCCTTGTTACATTACCTTGCTAGTTATCTTCTTTCTAGAGGCACCTTCTTTTGCTTGCTTCAGTTCTTGTTAACTTTCCCATTCTTAGAAACTATTCTTTTCCTCTTACCTTGCTATATAATGTTCCCTTCTTGCTTGGGTTGTCTTCATTCCCCTGCTATATAATGTTCCCTTCTTACTTGGGTTGTCTTCATTCCCCTGCTATATAATGTTCCCTTCTTGCTTTGGTTGCCTTCAAACCCCTGCTATATAATATTCCCTTCTTGCTTGGACTACCATATTATCTTCCCTTGCTAATTGTCACCAAACAATCCTCATCAATGAAACCTCATTGTTGTAACTATTTTAAAATGAAGTTGTCTACTCATAATTGAGCTCTGGTATGTTGCTTTGTCATAATCACCCTCATTTAAAAAAAAATCTTTGTCACGATTTGGTCCCATTTATGTGCATGTGTGTGCATGCGTCCAATGATTGATAAGATTTCTCTATCTCCATATATTTGATGGCCGATGTGCTTCATACAAATTTATCTTAAGTTTTATCTTCTCATTCCGCCTCTTGTTGATGACATCTCAAACATGTGCGTTGTAAATGTGATATTTGTTGTGCCTTATTATTGTGTATCTATCTATTGCCCTTTTCCCTTGTGCCATTAAGCGTCGCTGAGACTGATCCTGTTCCTGCTCTGCCGCGTGCCTTGTAGCCCGATCTTCTGCTGTTGTATTCCCGAAGCGCTGGTTGCTTTAGTTCCATTCTTATAAACAAAAAACAACAAAAAACTGTCATACTGTATTTTTCCCGTTGGAGAGTTACATGAAGTATTCGAGTGGCTTGTGTGATAAAGGCCTCATCCATTCTTATGATGTGGCCAACTGTGTAGTTTGACTTGAGAGGGTATTTCTTTCTTTCCTGATAATGTCTTTTTTTCGTCTTTCCTCTGGCGACATTTATAACTTTCCTCACACATCTCATTTCACACACACGATCTTTTTCACTAATGTCTTTGTTAAGGAACATTTTTCACATTGGTAACACAAGTTGGTGTTAAAATAATGTTTATCAATTGTCGTTTTGTAGCCATGTAGATTGATGGTTTTTTGAGTATTGATAAGTCCCAGTGGATTTCCAACATCTTGTTTCGATCTCTCTATCGAGTATGTCATCCTCTGTAAAGACCCATCCAAATATTAGAGCTCTGAAAGGTGATTTAGTTTTGTACTACTGACAAATACATTTAACTGGTCTGGTGTTTTCAGTTTTAGATGTGTTTAAATTTCATGTCGTATTGTATGCAGCAGGTGTGTGTGGTACTGTAAAAATGTAAATATATATATATATATATATATATATATATATATATATATATATATATATATATATATATATATATATATATATATATATATATATATATATATATAGAGAGAGAGAGAGAGAGAGAGAGAGTTAGTTCAGGTGTGGAAATATTCTGTATATAGTAATAATGTATGCCAATGGAAAAATTGTTTAATCCTGTTCCTACCATGACATGACATATAAAGAGAACCAGGATTCAAATTACTGTACTGTTCCCTCGTTGCTTGAGAAATATTTTGCCAAACCTTCATTATGTCTAATCTGTGTGTCAGTTCCCTCCCCCATTTTCCCCCCCCCCCCCCCGAGATACAAGGTTCATATTTTCTCTAACAGAGAGGATACAAGTGAGTAACCAGTGAAGAAAGTGGAACCCTGCCTGCCTCACCTATTGAACAACTTTTGTGAGAGTCATAACAACGAGGCACTTAAGAGATACAGAGCACAGACCTATTGGTCCAACAGTTAGATTGCTTAGTTTGTGCTTTTCTTATCTTATGAAAAGTGGAGCAAGTCGCTTCTGGGATTGACCAAGGAGATAGGTGAATCCATATGTTACTTGATATACGACGTTGTTTCGGTGACATGTGTACCTTCGCTATCAGTGATTACTGGAATTTAAAAAAAAAAAACAACTTAGTAGATACCGAAAAAATATAGAATACAGTTATGTTCCAGTTTACTTGTTTGTTGCTACTGATATTATCTTATGGTTGTATTTGTGCATGTCATCAAGGTATGAACATTCTAAATCCCTCCTTTTTTGTTGGTTGATTTTGAATTCTCATGGAATGATGGGATTGGTTAGACGTGGTGCTGTAGTTTGTTACTCTGTTCCACAATCTATATTGGTGCACAGCAGATGCGGTGTGTGCAGAGGTAATGAACAGTACTTCAGCTTTTGTATTTAGGAAGAAGGTCCTGGGTATATTTTATCCGTTATTGAGAAGATTAAAAGCACTTCAGAGTAGTATTTGTTTTCGTATACCGGCAAATATAACTGACATAGCCAACACATTTCAACTCTTGATGTTATTCTAATGCAGAAGGTTAGTATAGTACCTTTTTGTATGTCTGTGTATATTTTCAGCTCAATTTCATACATTTTGTTTTGGCTATCTGTATTGGAGAACACACATCGAGGTTAGGAAATATGCCAAACTTTTTTTTAGATCTTACAACAGCAAGAATTTCAATATCTCAGAACTCGTTGTGAAAGGATTATCTTAACTTTGATCTCCCCCCCCCCCGCCCATATTGTTCTTATAATGGTCATAACCCTGATCGTGACCATTTCTTCTTCAGTGTTTATTCTCAAACTCCCACTTGGTCTCTCATGTAGCTGAAAAATTAATACCCGTACTAGATTTACTGCAGGATGTAGTCCAGAAAATGAAATGCATTGTGTCGCCGTTTATTTGCGCCATTGGCCAGACACATCCGTCTTCGGTGGATATTGTGACCATTTGACAATAATAGGAGCTCGGAATAGTTATAATATCTTACAGGTGGTCAGCAAAACTTCATTACCCTTTTCCAATTTTGACCTCATAATACAATGTTGTCACTGCAAGAGGACACACTCAATTTTAAATTGGGTGGTGGCACAAAGTATGCAGAAAGTGACCAATAGAAACACGAGTAGTCTCTTGCAGTGACGCGCTGTTTCGTAGTCCGCGGCCTGCTACTGTAAAAAGGTCATGACCATGAGATATCTAAAATGGTTTTGGCGTGACCATTGGTAATAAGACCTTCTGGCTCATTGGAAGTCATCTTTCTAAAGTGACGCATTTCACTTATTCTGTGTTTTCATTGGTCACCTTATGTATTTTGTGTGTCGACAGACATAGAAACTCGCGGGAACAGTCAAAAAGTCACTTTAGAATAATGAGTCACAATTATCCCTCAGGTCCTATAAATTGTCGATGGTCACGGTTTTTTGTGTGTGACTATTATTATTTATTTATTTCGTTCGTTCCATAATAACCAACACGAATTATCGTGCGATTTCCGCCGGGAGCGTGGTTACGTTGCACCACCGTTATGCGCCTTGTAAGCCCAGCACAGCCGATCTCAGCATGCCTTGACATTTCGGGTGGGCTGGTTCCATGATTAAAAGTGAAATACCTTGACAAAAAACATATTCAAAGTCCTTACCATACCATGGGAAAAAACGGATATGGCCATGTATGAAGACTATCTATATGGCCATGTATGAAGACTATCTATCTGTCCATGTATGAAGACTATATGGCCATGTATAAAGACTATCTATCTGTCCATGTATGAAGACTATATGGCCATGTATAAAGACTATCTATATAGCATGTATAAAGACTATATAGCCATGTATAAAGAATATCTATATGGCCATGTATGAAGACTATCTATATGGTCATGTATAAAGAATATATGGCCATGTATAAAGAATATCTATATGGCCATGTATGAAGACTATATGGCCATGTATAAAGAATATCTATATAGCCATGTATAAAGACTATATGGCCATGTGTGAAGACTATCTATATGGTCATGTATAAAGAGTATATGGCCATGTATAAAGAATATATATATGGCCATAAATGAAAACTATATATATGGCCATGTGTGAAGAATATCTATATGGCCATGTGTGAAAACTATCTATATGGCCATGTATAAAGACTATATGGCCATGTATGAAGAATATCTATATAGCCATGTATTAAGGCTATTTTAATAATGGCTTATCTTAAAAATAATAACAATATGCTAAGGTGGTATCGTACAAAAGATGGGACTTAATTTTGTGAAGACCGTTATTTCAAACTTATTGTTGACATTCCAGAACTGCAGCCGCAGTTCACCATCAGTCACGTTGTATTGCAATTTCTCTTCTTCTTTCGTTCGCTTCGGGTGTGTTTATATCTGAAGTTTTGTCTCTTCTATAAACCTGACTGCTTTATGATTCGTACATGGGTCCGTATAATGTTTGTTGAATGTTATTTCTCTGGATCAATGGTTATGCCTCAGTATTTCATATTCTAGACATTTTTGGAGAATATACTCTGCAGCCTGATGTGCCTACCTACATAAGCACATGGGTGTGTTGGCATTCTTGATGTGGCTGCTGAGTCGGTTGTATACTACTCTGAGGCGGAGGATGACAACGTGTTCTGTTCTGTTCATAATTTGGTAGTTAGTGTTGGCTTTCTAATTGATTTCATCATCTGTTATTTTTTGTGCTAAACATAAAAATACATGGAGAGAAACTACAAGTAGAACAAAATCAATATCTCGGATACATGATCACGAAATATGTGAAATATACGTTAAAAGGAGAATTCATTAATTCATTTATTTTCCTTTTGCGCTGAAGTTAGCGCATAGGGCAGAGGTCAGATCTCGCCAATTCTAACCGTTCAAAGCTATTCTGTGCATTTCTTGAATAGTATGGATATTGATTGTTTTACTTTCTCTAAGTATTGTTCTTCTGAGTGTTTCTTTTGGTCTACCCCTTGCTCTTTTGCCTGTAGGTATCCATTCGAGAGATTGGTGGTGTATTCTGTTGATGTCTGCGCGTAGGACATGCCCGATGTAGGACCAACGGCGTTTTCTGATAACATATGTCATGAAATTTTGATGTGTCTCTTCTATGATTTTATCATTCGATTTGAATTCACTCCAATGGGTGTTAGTTATCCTTCGAAAACATTTGTTCTCGAAACTCAGTAATTTCTTTTCTGAAGATAAAGAGCGTTTCCAGCTCTCACATCCATATGGTCTTTAACAGCTTCGCAGCAAAGAAAAATCGTCACATGTGAAATGAAGTGTCTGAGGAAAGCTGCAATGGTTACCAAACTAGATAAAATAAGAAATGAAGAAATTAGGAAAAGAGTTGGTATAATATCATGTATCGAACATATTGAGCCTGGCGTAAAACCAAAGGTAGACCAAGAAAACGGTGGATAGAAAACATTAAGATAACCTTGAACAAACATGGACTAAATGCAACCTCGGCGACACATCTGGCCTTGAAACGACAGCTTAAGATAACCACCCCTACGCTTTACAGCAAGTGTGAATGCGATCAACAATCATTTACCTGGGATAGACAATAGACAATAGACATCCATATGATAGCACAGGAATAACGCAGGGATTAAATAAGCGCATTTTCGTGCGTGAGCTGATTGACTTTTACCTCTAGATATTAGATAGCCTGTTAAAGGCACTTGATGCTAGTGCAATGCTAGTTGTAATTTCTGCCATGACATCACCGTCGAGTGTTAATTTGCTTCCTAGATATAGGAGAATTTGTGTACCTTTTAAAGTTGTTGTCCAATGACATGAGGAAAATATTAACATCTAAACAAATTACAAACAAGCTAAAATTGATAATTATAAATTACTATATCTATTCTATATTAATGTATGGCTCAGAAACATGGACAATAAAAAGCAATTAGAATACAGAATTGATGCCTTTGAGATGTCAATATTGAAGAATATGGATACATCATGGAAAGAGAAGAAAATAAACGAAGTGGTTCTAACAATACGTCGAATGAAGAAAGAATTATTAAAGAAAATAAAGTTCAATCAAATAAAATATTTTGGACATATTTTAAAAGCCATTATACTTTGTTGAAGACCTTACTTGAGCGTAGGTCGAGGGGAGGCGAGCAAGAGCAAGGCAGAGATACAAGTGGTAGAGTAATATCGCAAGATGGACTGGTTAAAGTATATCAGAGTGCACAACCAAGACAAGGGTGTTGGGGGTCTGTTGCATCCACTCTTCATTGTGGAGACGGCATTTGATGATGATGATAATCAGTTTGTATCGTTTGTTTGTATCATCTGGGCTCACCAACTGTCATTGTCTTGCAATTTAAAGAGATGCTTAGTGAGTACCTGCTGGATGTGAATACTGTGACACTGTGATAGATGGTACATCTAGATTGCAGTTGGAGAGAATTTGGCTGGGAAGGAATAAAGAGTGAATTCAATTAGCCAGCTATATAATTCTAAATATGCATACCCTTTGATAGCTGCTGAGGAGAATTAACCAACTTTACGTTTGCCAGAGTGCAATGTAATCAGTTTATAACTAGTATCTAACTAATAACTGTGGTGCACCAGTCTTCATATCTTTAGTAGGCTAGGTAGTTCCCTAACACACTAGATTTATCTTAATATCTAACTCATGTGGTTTGCAATAGCCAACAATTCAAATTAAGGACCTGACTCCACATGAACGGCTGATTGTAATCTTCTTCTCGCTAGTTAGCAGGATGTAGTCATGAGAACAGAATGTGCTATATTCTGGTTTATGGCTTAGTCGTGACATCTGCACCTTTCAGATTGACTTTTCTGACTTTAGCATGTCTTTCTGGTCACTTTGACCTATTGGTTGGAACAACCAATTCCACCCCCAAACCTTCTTTTTACATCTTGTGACATGCGTGGAAGAATGTCAGTATTGTTATTCTTCATTTCCTGTTCAAGCCCCAACAAAACAGAGGTGAGCTGGCTGTAATGATCTTCAACACGTGAAAAATAATATTGTAATAAAATAATAAAATAAAATAATAATCTTGTAATATTATGCGTACTAAGACAGACTTATTTATACATATATTATTTCCTACCATTTTATAATTATTTCTTAGTACAGTATCTTCAACCTTTCTTCCCAGCAATGTTTTCCATGGTCCCTTTTCTCTTTATTTGACCAAAATCTTTTATTTGCTTTTATATTTTATATCCATTAAACAGTGTATAGGATCACCTAATTTCAAAGCACAAAATGTCTTGGGAAATATGTGGAAGTTTAGAAAGGTGTGTTGATTTAGAGCAGATATAGTTGGAGAAACCAGTGACGGGGCACGATATTTGAACTTAAAAGACAAGACTCTTGAGATGAAGTTAGATTATGACTAAAGTTTAGGTGGATTGTGTTTGCTGAGATAAGAATTGAAGGCAGTTGGTATATTGCTTAGGCTAACTTGATCAATCTGGTCTAGATAGCTTGTAATGCAGAAAGGCACATTAGGCATTCCTATGATCATGTAACAGCCCAGGTTACATTTATATTCAATGTAGTGGTGTCTGCTTTCTCTCTCCTATAGGTATATGTGTACAAAGGAAAGCGAGTTCAAATAACTGCAGACCATTTTGTATATATGCTTAGTGATGGTTTCCTAATTTGGAACAATTAAGTTTTAATTCTATTCGACCACAAGATTCTAATTCTATCCAGCTAAAAGATTCATATAATTTTTATGATATGGCAACATACAGTTATTTTATGCCCAAAATAAAACTTGTAAACCATTAAATAATTGTAAAATTTAAAATATATTTATTTCTCCAAATTAAGTTTTGTCACAGATGTAAAGTATGGCTTTAAGTGTTAGAATAGTGGGGTTTTAAAAAAAATATTAAATCTGGTTAAACTGAACTAGGATTTCTAGAGAAAGTCAGGAAAAGAGAACTCTGTGAATTAGTTTATTCCTATTAAAATACTTTACCAAGATATTTCTATGAATGAACCAAATCTATTACTGCCTACTGAATCTAAAACAGAGGTAAGAAAGTACAGCAATACTGCTACCTGCCAGGCATGTCATAAGAGGTGACTAAGGAAGTTTGGAAATGGAGTTAGCTGTCTTATCCCATAATGACCCATGTACTATGATGAAGTCAGATGTGTTAGGCCAAAAGATGCATATATTGCACCACGAATTGGTATTATTTGTGGTTTACAATGTCAAACTCATAATCCTTAATATTTTATGCTTTTAGAACTTGTCTCCATCTTTCTTGTTCACATACACAAATAAGGTCAAAGTACACATGAGGAGAATTAATCGAATGTCTCTTTGTTTTATCTCCTTTCCCACTCTTGCCAGTCTGGTTTTCATTGCAGCTCTCCATATTTCTAAAATTGTGGTTGCTGTAACTATGGTTTTGTTGCACACACAGTTGTTAGTTTAATATCTGTAACATTAGTGTGTGGTTGTGACAAGTGGAAATTTCATAGTAGGTGAGTGAATTTAATCTAGTATAATGTGTTCTTGGTTACCAAGCAACAGTGCAGTTGTTGGGTTGTATTTAGACTTATTTCCTGAGTCTGGGGGAGTATATTCCACTGAGGAAAGTATAAATCTAGGTTTACTGCATAGATCTAAATTATGCTGGAATAGTGTAGAGTAAATAGTGACTTATACATAGAAAACATGCATAATCTCTATACAACTATTTACACACATGATGCCATGTCTTTAGTGATAATACAGGTGTATAATTGAGTTGAGTAATACTCAGTGATTAGTGCACCAACTTTCTAGTTAGGAGGCTTCAGGCTACATTTCCATTTCAATTAGAAAATGTTTTCAATCACAACTGACTTCTAGGTCGACCCAGTCTCAAGTAAAGTGTGCCAGATCAAATCTAGGAAAATAAATGTGGTAGGCATAATGGTGGGAACTAACATTATTTGGCCACTGAAAAATACAGGTCCAACACTCTGAAGATGGCTTTATTTGTGTTCTTCATATATGTTTGTTTTTGTTGACTCCTTTATTTCTGTAATCCATCATTTGCATGGTCTGTCCCTGGATTTGTAACCATCATGCCTGTATAGTAATGATTTTTGAGGGATACTGTCTGATGGTAGTCTGGAAGCATGTGAAAGCAATTAATCTTTTTGTTTTCTGATGTAATCCAGGATGAACATTGTGTTTGTTAGTCTTCTGATGTTTTCGTTTCTGATTTTATCTCTTATTGTTACTCCGAGTATTCTACGTAGACAAGTCATTTCTGTTGTAAAGGTTTTCTTTTGACTTCTGTTGTTAATGTCCTCATTTGACATTGGTAGCACAGTGATCGTATGATGATTGTTTTATATAGTGTTGTTTTGGTGTACATATTTTCAAATTTGTTTTTGAAAATAGGGGACATCTGACCTACTTTGCACACAATAAAGAAAAAAAACCTAACAGCAAATTAGAATCAGAAAAAAAATGTATTTTCTAGGGAATCTTCAAGACAGATTATATGTGCATAGAAAATGTATGAATTCTTTATCTTCCAAAGGTTTCTCCTGTCCTGTCATAATATATCTAGGTCATTATAAAATAGATGATTTATTGATTTACTAGAACAGTTTGTGTGCCCTAAGTGTCCTAAGTATGTCTCCTAAGTGACTGTTTTGACAGCTTTTCTGAGATAGTTAATTGTAATAATTGTTTCTCTATTATATATTCCTAGAGACCTTGTTAGACTGAGGATTAAAGACATCTTGTCCTGTCTCATGATTTAAAAATGTAAACCAGAAAATAACATATCTAAACTGATCTCCGCAAGTCTGACACTAACAATTCAGTCAGAAAAACCTGCATTAAATACATACTGTAATATATATGCATGATGATTTAATTTCTAGAATTATAGCAGATTTGCTTTAAATTCTCTCTGCTCAGGATGGAACTTCACATCATTCTTTCTGGGATATTAGTTTAGATTAGTTTATTTCACAAATCTCTATGGCTCAAATTCATGGTAGATTATTTCACAAATCTCAGATCTAAGCTGCAGATATTTACCATTTAAATGTCTTTGTTATATGGGCTTCATAATATTTAATAGGCATAGATTATAACAAAGATAAACTGCAATGGTCATGCAAGGGTCAGAGGAAATGAAAGAGAAACTTCTTTTGTGAGGAAAGCTTTAGTGGATAGAACAGTATTGAGAAGAAACAGGCACAGATTTACTATGAGTATAGAATGAAGGAGGAGAGGCTGGTGGTGTAAATGTGTATGTACATCAAATGATATAAGTTGGACTAACAGGGGGTCTAATATCTGGAGGTCAAAGTCAATCAGAACACTCATGAAAATGCGCTTATTTAATTCCTGCATCATTCCAGTGCTGTCATATAGGGGCCTATATGTGAGAGCTGGAATTGTTCTTTATCTTTAGAAAAGAAACTATTGAGTTTCAAAAACAAGTGCTTTCATAGAATAACTAACACTCACTGGATAAAATTCAAATCGGACAAAAAAATAAGAGAAGAGAAACATAAAAACTACATCATAGATGTTATTAGAAAACGCCATTGGTTCTAAATTGAACATGTCCTACACTCAGACAATAAGAGAATACACCACCAATCTTTTGCATGGATACCAACAGGCAGAAGAGTCAGGGGTAGAGCAAAGGAAATACTCAGAAGAACAATTCTTAGAGAAATTAGAACAAACAATATTCATACTATTCAAGAACTGCAAAAAATAGCTTTGAACAGACAGAATTGGAGATATCTGATCTCTTCCCTATGCGCTAACTTCAGCACTAAGGGAACATGAATGAATCAGGGTTGAAAGGAGAAGGTATGCACGTCTAGACCGCTGGATCAGCAACTAACCAACCAGCCAACAATGAGCATTTGCTTTGATTTTGTTTTTATCTCCAAGTGTGTGCATCCTGCAATAGCACAAAATCTAGAAGAAGTTACTGTATTTTTTTCAACTTTTTGTTCAGTTCTTGCTTCAGTGCCATACAATATACTAGCAGCCATAAAAGTGTGGTTTATTTTAACGATTTGTTCTCAAGTGCTCAAGCTCCTACTGGATCTCTATTGCAGCAGGACAGTGATCCTACTCGATTATCCAGCAGGATGTAGTACAGAGAATGAAGATGACTTGTGATGCTGTTTCATTTGTGCTAATGGCTCCAAGATAAGCTGGAGGCAACTGAGATGTGGTTTTTAAGAAGAATGATGAAAATTATATGGACAGCCAAGAAAACTAATGTAGAAGTTCTCAGAGATGCTGGAATAAAATAACAAATTATAGCAAAATTTAGAAAAAGAAAATCAAGGTGATTTTTAGGGCATGTAATGAGAAAAGTAAAACTTGAACATTTATTAACCCTCAAAAGATCAAAGGGAGAAAAGACAGTGGAAGAAAAAGAGAGAAATTTCTGATGGATTGCCACTGTGGCACAAAAATAAGTCACAAACAGTACTTATTAACAACATAAGAGACAGAGTTGTGGAGAAGCATGATCGCCTACACCACTCAGCATGGCACTTGATTGATTGAATGAATGGCCTGACACATCCAAACTTTGGCAGATAAGTGTGGTTATTATTCTTGTCCACAGTGCAGTATTGATGTTACTTGATGTTAGAAATGTTTATTTTCTCTAAATGTATAATTCTTAATATGGAACATAATCAGCCGAATTCTTGTCATGGAATGAATTTGATTTTCTAAAATCTTGTAATTCTAAGAAATGTTTTGAACATTTTATCAAGGGACAACAGTAATTTGAACATTTACTATATAATTTCAATTTTCTAACTTCTTATAATTAAACAGGATAAAGATCTCATTTATTTGCTTGTTAATCAGAAGCTAACAGTTTTTTTCTATATATTTTCTTTCTCTTTATCATCAGGTCTGTGATCATGCTATATTACTTTTTTTTGTCAGGGCAAAGTTCACTGTCTTGGTCAGGTCAGGGCAGCTTTCTTATAGCTTTTACCTCAGCTCTGAATCCAGATCTGAGTGATGTGGACATTTTATCAGATGTGACAAGGTCTGCCTTCATTACTCTTTGTGTGTTTCAATCCAATCAATCCAATCAAGTGCCATTCCGAATAGCATAGATGATCATGTTTCTCTGTGACTCTCTGTCTCTTGTTTTGTCAATAAGCTCAGTTGGTGAACATACCGTGCCACAATACTAGTCCATCTAGCAACTTCTCTTTGTTGTCCCCTGTCTCTTCTCCCTTGATCTTTCCAGTGGTTATTATGTGCTCCAGCTGTGTTCTTCTCAGAAACCTTGACTGTCTGCCCCTAATGTTTGATCTTTTTACGCCAGCATCTGCATTAGTTTTCTTAGCTGTCCATGGTATTTTCATCATTCTTATCAGAAACCACATCTTTGTAGCCTCCAGTTGGCTTTGTGTTTTGAGTAACCCTAAAGTGTGTATCTGGTGATTTGGACCAATATGTATGTGTATTCATTTGTGTATGAGTTTCTTAGTAAAAGTGATTATGCTGTGACCTGCTCAAAGGCAAAATAATAGGGTCTGCTAATTATTTTGGAGGTGGTATATATATATTACCGGTACATATAATATTAGAAACAGCAATTCTTATGTTTCATCTTGAATACTTCACTATTACATGTTTGATATTTTATCAAATAAATTGAGCAAAATACCGGGTATGTTTAATGTTCAAATAGGGTCATCATACATAGGCTACTATTTTTAAATGTAAAGTACCTTTTTCATATTTCCCTGACATGTTATCTTTTCATATAAATACTAATTTTGTCCCGTTTTTAATGAAAACTGTAATGTACTTTAATATTAGTCATCAATAATTATAATTCATAAATTGATATAGATAACTAGTTTTATGAAACAAAAACCATTAGAAGATTCCTGTTTTAAATTGGGTTTCTATTCTGCAACAGATAAAGTGTCTGTATTCCAAAAATCTTTTGCTTACTTAAAAGTGATATTTTATCTACAGAAGTAGGCATGGATTCACACTATGGAAGTAGCAATGAATATTTAACAATCTTTTAAACAATTTGTTGTTGATGACTTTTAACAGTATTTATAACTAATGATATCAGAAAAACAAAAATATGTTGGTCTGAAGTAATTACGGAGACTGAGTTTTACATAGATTTATATGAAACCAGTTTAGAATGTGCCGAGTGGAAATGTCGTAATTACTAATTAGTAATTAATAAATAGGAGACACCAAAAAGTTAAAGTTCATGCTACTAAGGAACTATGATCCCTCTGAAACGTTTCTTCTGTGCATGAGTTCAACAGCTGTTTGGCAGATATAAAACAGCACAATTCTGAAATTTTGTGTGAAATATTAAATTATGTGTGGCATTCTCTGAAAACATGTGCAGCCACACTACTTAGAGGGTGCTTTGCTAATGAAGATATCTAAATGGAAATAAATGAAGATATTTTAACAACAAGGAACTAATCAAACAAGCAAAAACATAAAGAAACTGCTTGTGTGTAGAATTAGTCAAGCCGAACTTTGTGTTTACAAATTTAGTTGAAATTAATTGGCTGCTTACAGATTTTCTCAAGCTGAACTGCTTACCTATAGAATTAGTCAAGCAGAGCTGTTCGTAGATTTACCGGTAGACAGCTAAACTGCTTACTTTAAAATTTAGTGAAACGGAACATGTTATTTACAGATTTACGCAAACTAAACTGGATATTTACAGATTTAGTTAAATTTATCTGTTTATAGAAATAGCCAAGCTGAGCTGTTTGCTTACATATTTAGACAAGCTGAACTGGCCACCAACATTTTATTCAAGCTGAAATTGCTTCTTACGTACTTAATCAAGTTGAACTGGCTACTTATGGATTTAGTCAAGCTGAGTTGGTTGCTTACATATTTAGTCAAGTTGAACTGGGTACTTACATATTTAGTCAAGCTGAGTTGGTAACTTGCAGATTTAGTTAAACCGAACTGCTTACTTAAGCCTATATAATTAGTCAGGCTGAACAGTTTGTTGGCAGATTATTAAGGAGTAAGAAAATATGCTTACTTAGAAAATTATTCATGCTAAATGGACTATAGAATTAGTAAGTTTAATGCTTAGTTATCAGAAATGTATATAGGGCCTAAATGAAACATTATGTTCAGAACAAGCTAGTGATTTTATTTTTGAATGATCAGTTATTTTGTATTCTGTTTGAATTTTTTAAACAGGTGATGGTAAAAAAACTATTCTCAACAGTTTACAAATTATGTGCTACTATCATCTAAGAATCAGCATTACAAATGTGGTACAAAGGACCAAGTAAGAAGAAAAGGTAACATTTCCCTGTTACACATTTTATGAACTTGGTTATGTCATGTTTGGGTAGTAATAACACCAGTGTTGAACTACATCAAAAGACAACAGATCAAATAGTTTTGACATGAAGCAAGATTGCCATCAGATAGTGTCCCACAAAGAACTTTCACATTTAAACATAATGTCAACAAAGTTTGAGGTTACCTTCATAAATTATTGATTTATGGAATACCAGAGGCATAAAATTTAAACATTGATATTGCATAGCCTATATAAATTCATCAGATATCTCTCCTACACATCAGATATCTCTCCTACACATCAGATATCTCTCCTACACATCAGGATAAAAATGGAAGAAAGAACAGAAAGAAAAGCTAAAGATAGTAGTAAGAAAATAAAAGGAAGTTGGCATAGCACATGGTCAGTGAGTTTATTCTTTCTGTATGTAGGCCTACTCTGTTGATGACATTTTCAACTAGCCATACAAATTGAACATCGATTGGTGATGCCTTACTGCTGAGATGCCAATAATAACTTAATTTCCATTAAAGGAAACAGACTAGTAAGTATCAGTTAGGGACAAAATACAACACAAATAAACATCCATAACTTTAAAACTAATACTCCCAACAGCAATATAACCTAGTATTTTTTGTAGCACTTTAGACTTATTTTTTTTACAGAATTGGGTATCACTCTTACTAGTCCAACCCTCTGTAGTAAAATCTTATAATATGAGGGATTGCAGTAATACTGTTTATCAATAAGTAGTAATGTAAAACACTGAGTAATAAGTCTTATGGTTACAAAGTAAACTAACAGACATTGGGTCAGAGTTACTCTTCCTTGCTTTTATCAAAGGTCATGGCAACACAGCCAATATTTTTGGATGTTTACAGTAATATAGAAAACTGGATGGAATCAATGAACACAGTGAGTCTCCATAGTGATCAATCACTTTCAGATTAGATGATACAAAGGCAGAGCACTTTCAAAGTCAGTTGTTTTGGATCATTCCCTAAAAAAGAACAGTTCTAAAATTTGAGCTGGGTGAATAAACAATCTGCCACATTTTAAGTTGAAAACCATCTTATTGGCAAAACAAATTCATTTCACTGATAGTGCTGTAGAAAGGTATGCAGTTACACTGGCAAAATTAACTATTTATGATGTCCCTAAAGCCAAGATTTATGACATACCATTCTGGTAAGCTGTTTAATTCTCCAGAAATTCCATGCAGTTAAGATGTTAAATTCTAAAGACATGCTTGCTGGTAAGCTGTTTAATTCTCCAGACATGCCATGCTGGTAAGTTGATAAATTCTGCATTTTTATAGTGACTTCTAAATTTACAGCAGTATAGAAAAACTCTTACAGAGATTAAGAGTTAATGGGAATAGTGGCAGGATATAATAAATCGATGAAGCCACTGCATTACTGTGCACTTGCTTCATAACCTCGTGATCCAAGATCAATTCCTTGTTGAGGGATTTTTTTAAACCTCAAGTTGCTCTAAGGTCTATCCAATTTATAAAAATTCAGCACAGCAAATCAGAAACGAAAGATAGCTTGAATAATTCTGATGGCATCACACCCAGCATATTGTCATCGGAGAAAAATAGGTCCCATGCATTTCAATGGTGAAAACATGGATTTTTCTAATAATGTAGAGAGAAGATGGCAGAAAAGTTAGCCTCATTGCAAGAAAGAAAGTCATCAATAGAGCTGGTGAACAACACCATGCAAAGTAAATGGTAATCTGTGGTTGTTTCATCCGGTAACATAAGAAAGATAAAGATATTGTGCAACTCTGTCTCACGGTATTAACCATTTTAGATTTGGTAAGAACTGATTTCTTATCTCAGGTCAAGATCTTATACCATATATCAAACTGCCTGCTTGCTATCAGGCACAGATAGTGAATATAAAGTTTCATTTTGGTTACTTCAAGGCTGTCTCAGATGACATTTTGCCAGGTCCCTTATTCAATCAATCCATCAAGTGCCATGCTGAGTGCATATACGATCATGTTTCTCCACAACTGTGTCTCTTATGTTGTTAATAAGTTCAGTTGGTGACATTCTCTCATGCCACAATGACAATCCATCTAACAACTTCTCTCTTTGTCTGCTGTCTCTTCTCCCCTTGATATTTCCAATAGATATTAAATGTTCAAGTTCTGCTCTTCTCATCACAGGCCTTAAAATTCTTGATTGCCTGCTTCTAATTTGTACTATAATTTGTCTTTTTATTCCAGCATCTCTGACATCTACATTAATTTTCTTGGCTGTATGGTATTTTCATCATTCTTCTCAAGAACCACATCTCAGTTGTGACCAGCTCACTTTGAGATTTTGTGTTTACCATCCATGCTTCACATCTATAAAAAATAATTGTTTTAATATAACATCCTAGCACTCGAATTCACATGTGCATTGATAGTACTCCATTACAAATATTTCTCATTTTTTTAAATGCTAATTTGGCTTGTGGTATTCAGCTCTTTATATCAATAGACCACCAGCCATATGATGTTAAAATGATGCCAAGATACTTGACTATCCAATTGATTTAAATTTGTACAATTGATCTTAATACTGCATCTTGGTGGCATTTCTTTGAGACATCTATTACTTCTGTTTTCTTCTTTTTTTTGGATAGGTTTGTAACAGTAATGGGCTGACATTGGGTGTAGTTAAATAAAACTAACAGTAACAGGCTAAGCTGACATTGAGTTAATGTTAGATGCAGTTAGATAAAAGCACAGAAACAGACTGAGTTTATATTAGATATGAGTATAATTTAATACAAATACAGTAGCATGGCTTAAATGTGATCTCACTGTTTACTTATAGCAAACAATAATTGTATGTCATCTTATATTTTAGTCACCCACTGTCAAAATCTGTGTGATTATGATCTCATCTATCAATCACTTGAAGCACTTTATCAATCACAAATCTTTTCTCAATGATCCACTGTGTGCTATCTTCTAGCATTCTAAAGTAGGCTAAAGAGCAGACTGAATTAAAACTGATTACAATAGCAAATATCTAAAATAGACATATTTAAATAATGAAAAAATAAACTGAGCTAATGTTTCATAAACAAGTAAATCAGTGTGATAACATAACAATAATACCGGTAGTTGGTGTTTAAAAAGAAATTTTAATTTTTTTTTTATAAAAGTACAGTAACAGCATTACTGGCGTTAACTACAAGTTAAATGTTTTGATAAAAGTACAGTAGCAGAGTTTCTGTTTGTAATAAAAGTACAGTATCAGAGTTTCTGTTTGTTATAAAAGTACAGTAGCAGAGTTTCTGTTTGTTATAAAAGTACAGTAGCAGAGTTTCTGTTTGTTATAAAAGTACAGTATCAGAGTCTCTGTTTATTTTATTTCTAAGCAATATTTATATTCCTTAATGTTTAAGTTCAGGTGATTCTGTATCGTCTTTAAAGAAAAGATAAATTGCAGTAACAAAATTGATGATAGATAAGTCACAAATAAATGTTCAATGCTTTTTGAAGAAGTTTCTTATTCAGGAAAGGTAAAAATGTAAATATACAGATGAGGCACTGTTATGCTTCAATATGATGAAAGTCTCACTATATAGGCCCTATACATATCTACTAGGAGTTCATTGTTGCATGATTCTTGGTCTGGTGTGTCACTATTAGACCATTAGTCCTTTGTGTGTGAAAAACAGTTTGATAAAAAGTACAGTAGCAAACTGTGTTTTTTTTTAAAAACAAATGTCAATACTGCATGTTTCTCAATAGGGCTTTACAGAGAGGTTGCATGTGGCTTGTGTGATAAAGACTGATTGTTCTTTCTATGGCCACATCATGTACAGGGGGAGTTATTTAATTTACCCTCCCACAGAAAAAATATGCAATCAAACCCTGAATCCTACAGTTGTGAAACCAATGTTCTAACTTCTTGGCCATGTACCACACTGTATTGATTTTAGATAAACACCAAATAAAGCAGTTTGATATAAGTACAGCAACAGACTGAACTAATGTTATATACAATTTAATAGAAGTACAGTAACAGAGAGAACTAATGTTAGATACAATTTAATAGAAGTACAGTAACAGAGAGAACTAATGTTAGATACAATTTAATATAAGTACAGCAACAGACTGAACTAATGTTAGATATAATTTAATAGAAGTACAGTAACAGAGAGAACTAATGTTAGATACAATTTAATAGAAGTACAGTAACAGAGAGAACTAATGTTAGATACAATTTAATATAAGTACAGCAACAGACTGAACTAATGTTAGATACAATTTAATAGAAGTACAGTAACAGAGAGAACTAATGTTAGATACAATTTAATAGAAGTACAGTAACAGACTGAACTAATGTTAGATACAATTTAATAGAAGTACAGTAACAGAGAGAACTAATGTTAGATACAATTTAATATAAGTACAATAACACATTGAAGATTCCAGGTGTTTGTTACTAAACACAATGGCAAAAAGAAAACTACACCTGTTTGATCATATAAAGAGACACACCTGTTTAGAAAGACCAATAATGGAGGGCAGAGCACCTGGGAGGAGGAGGAAAGGCAGACCAAGAAGATGGATGGACTTACCACATTAAAGATAGCATGAATATGTTGTTTGAAAATGCAAGCTAACTTTCCAACCAATAGGCTTATTTTCTTTATCAAGCAATTGTCAAATACATTTTTGAAAAGCACTGTAAAAACTAATTTCTTTTTTACAGTTTCTTTGTTCTCCATTTTAGTGGGGGAAGATCTTGAATGTTTGATTTTTACTTTCTGTGTGCCTCTGCTTGAAAAAGTACCTTTAGTTTGCCAATTTTGTAAAGTAGGTCAAGCCTATTCACACAGTTTCTATGTCACTAATCTTATTATTTGCAAGTTTAACAAAATGTACTTTCAGTCCCTTGGTAATAATCAAAGCTATTTGCTGGTGTGCAATAATGAGAGAGCTCACCACTAGAGAGATGGCTGCAAGATGAATAAACATCCAGGAAAAGTGTGTTACCCAAGTTCAATTCAGGAGGAAAGATCAATGAAACCAAAGTTATGTCCTGAAAATGTGACTTAAGAGTTGGTCAGGTGAGAACATAGTTTAAACTCAGATGTGTAATCATATATGTTTTGTCATAACATATAGGCCTACCATAGACTAAAGGTTTTTTTCTGGTGAGGTCTATCCTTTCAATCATAGTTTAGAGCACTTTAGTTATATAAGAGTGCATTACCATTAACATATTTAGTGACTAGAGGTCCACAGTTTGCAATATCATTTTCCTGGGTGCACTTTCATATCATGTAGGCCAGTGTAGACAATCATGGATGTCAAGAACTGCTTATATTTAGAACTAATTAAATTATATTAACTATTGTTAACTGTCTTCTATACCAGGAGATTCATTCTTTTTGTCCATGACCAGAGATTAATGAAGTAATCAATGGTCATCACACCTGGTGATGTAGGGCAGAAATGAACTTTATCCATCTATTCTGCATCTATTCATCCAACTGCATCTATTATTTAGTTAATGATTTTCATTTCAATTCTATAAATGCACTCATTTATTCTAGTCCATGATGTGTATCATAGTTCACCACATCTGTGCACAGCCATTTGTCTCATGCTGCCCACAGCCAATAATTTCCAATATCATTGTTCCACCTTGCAATTATACCATGCTGTTAATCCTCTTTTCTCTTGGTTTCCCTTGCCTGTCTTGTCTTTGAACTATCCTGCTGTAATGATATTATCCATTGCTGATGTGCTTGTGAATTAATTTTTTATCCATTAGAATTTTTCTGTTCATTGTGCATTTGTTTTCATAATTCTTCCACAAGGTGTGTTCAAATGAAACCTGCCTATACTGCATCCCCTATACCAGCATGTGAGAAACATGAAGACATCACCAGTAATGCAATAAGTACACATCAATGAACAAATGGTCATGAGGTCATTCTCTCTGTATTCGTAATGTACTGTGCAAGTTTTCGACAACATGACTGGTGTGATAATGAATCCATCCACATTTGACCAACAAGCAGTGATTCTGTTTATTACAGTTAAAGGATGTCAACCAACAAACATTCATCAAAGAATGCTGGCATGCTCAGTTTAAAATATATTTCAGAGCCATAGTGAAGGATTGGGCAAGAATTTTTTAGAAATGGTGACAGGTAACAAATGATCTTCCACTGCCAGATCAGTAACCTGTTGTTGTAACAGATGATCCAACTTTGGTGACATGTGAGCAAGCATTGTTATGCAATAGAATGACACGGTGCAACAGAATGACACAGTATGACAGCATGCTGAATCACTTATTGTTGATGGCTATATGCAACTTGTCTAGTGTGTACATCAATGTGAAATATGAATCAATGCAACAAGAATTCAGCCCCATAAATATTGGAAGTCTACAGACTCCAGAAATTAGATATGTAGGTGACCAGTGCTATTAACATCAAATGAGAAAGACTTAATGAACATAATAAAAGGCTTTAGTGAAAACAAAACCTGTTTCTAAATCTGAAAAAGATGAAAATAATAACAACCGACAGAGTGAAAACAAGACCTAGAATTAATATTGATAACAATGTTTTAGAAGAAGTGAGAAATGTCGAATACCTAGGAGCTAACATAAACAATGCTGGAGACTGTGACGTTGAGATCAAGAGGAGAGCAGCAATAGTGATGTCCAAATTAAAACAACTGAAAAAACTGTGGCATGGGGCAAACACGAGAACAAAGGTATGTTTGTTATATACATGTGTGTTCCCAGTGGCAATGTACAGCTGTGAAACATGGACACTAAATAAAACTACAGCCAAAAGAATAGAGGCTTTCAAAATGAAGTGCTAAAGAAGCGTCCTGAGAGTACCATGCATGGCAAAAAAGACTAACCAAGACATGCTAACAAAAATCAACATTCTAGAAGGCTAGCTTTTAAACACCATATTAAAATGAAAGTTTTTTCGGCCATGTGAAGAGACATGATGGCATGGATGGAATGCTGTTGATGGGGGTGGTAGAAGGCACTAGAGGAAGAGGCCAATCAAGACATCATTGGACAAGAGATATTCAGGAAATCATGCATATGTCACTAGAGAAAGCAGGGCTACTTGCCAAAGACCGCGGCAATTTCAGGAGATTCATAAGGAAGACTATGTTATGGAAAGAATATATCACATGGCATCCAGTAGTGTGTACTGATAGCAGCATTGATATTCACACTCTTTAAAGACCACCAACAAGAGTTCTTCTTGGTTTAAAAAAAAGACAGTAAAACATAACCTTTTCTTGCAGAAATTTTTGATTTTATTTTTTTAGCTCTTTAGTGATCCAGGATATTTCCATTGCATGCTGGTTGCATTGCTGTGTGGTGATTCATTGCCTGTTACTATTCACAACAGAAATGCCTCACACTCCCAATGGTAATACTGCATACAGTTAAAACTCCACCTCCCCCCCCTTGTTCTTCCTTATGATATGTTCAGTCAATAACTGTGGTACCCACTGAGAACATACCTGCCGATACTTATGTTTCTTTTGAGCAATCATTTGAACTATTTTTAATGACACAGAGAATTAATTAATGCAAACTGCACTTACTGTCAACATGTATTGCTGCTTTCATCTTGGTGATGGCTCCTTCTGTCACAACATGTTCTTGACGCAGCAGCAGAAGATAATTTGTTACCTGTCGCCCTTCCCAAAGCATTCTTGCCCAATCCTTTACTGGTGTCTTTAAAATACATTTTCCACCATACACCATTCTTTATCACACCAGCAATATTGTCAGCTGACTCCACAGAACACTAAACATATGAAGAGAATGACCACATGACCATGTGTTCATCAATATGTACTTTGCATATGAGTGGTTCATTCCCCAGTTGAGGCGGAAATGTTTTTCAGATTTATACGGCTCCCAGGTTAATCAAGCTTTAAATGGGTACTGGATTAATCCGGGAAGTAAAGACTGCAAGGGAGAGGAGATGGCTACCACCCTCATTTGCAGAACCACTGAAATGTGAGATCGCTAACAGCTCACACCCCTGTGGCATTAATAAATGCTATGGATTACTTTACTATTACTATGTACTTATTACATCAGTTATCACGTCTTCATGTTTCTCGCGTTTTGGCAAAGGTGATGCAGCATGGGCATTTTCATTTAAACATGCCTCATATATAAACATATCTATACAGCTTTCACATAATTATTAATTATCTGCTGATTATTCATGATTTCCTGGGATTTTTAGTTTGTAAATTATGGAAGTATACGCTGAGTTTTACTCTTTGAAGACAGAATGTCACTTTGTTGAGTGAGACATAGTACATATGAGATAACCAAATATAATGAAATTTCTTTTGAGCCCTCTTTATCCAAAATTTCTTTCCATAAATCAGAATTAGGCTCTAAATAACTACTCAGAACTCTTTCTCACCTCACCTAACCAAGATTATTAAATTAAATGTTCTTCATCTTAGGAAAATGCTGCCTTAATTGGAAGCTATACATTAAATTGCTCAATATGTTTGTCATTCTCTTACTCTTTTTTCTTTTATCTATTGTCACAAATAACACAACCCTCCTTCATTTTTGTTTTTCTGAGTCCCTTAACACTTGTGCCCAAGTATGTGCATATGAGTGAGTGGGTGATGGAATAAGAGAAGAAGAAAAACACAGAAGAAGAGATGGGATGGTATATTTGTTTTTTATGTGATCCATGTATAACTTTACTATATGGTATTGTCAACTGTCAAATACTGCATGTTTCTTGTTAGGGAATTTGCAGGGTGGGATTTTGTAGCTGTGTCATAAAGGCAGCATGCTCTTGCTGTCACCAAGTGATGTACAGGGTGAGTTTTTTAATTTACCCTCTGACAGAAGAAATTTCAGTCCTTACCGGGATCAAAATGGACCTCACAGGTGTGAGACCAATGATCTAACCTCTTGACCATGTGCCACACTATATGGTATTATTTACTACAAATCCTTCAGTTTATGTACATAATTTGGTCTTTTTTAAATGTCACTAACCATCAAATTTATATTCTGGTCACTTCTGTATTTTGAGAATTTTGGAAATGTATTAGAAGTTAGAAGCTTAATAATTTTTAACCATAACTTACCTGAAATTTTATTAGAATCAGTTGCAACCTTCTGACAACCCTGTGGCAATCAGAAATTGGTGGTATATAATATTCAGGATATTGCAATCATTAGTCTGCCATTGCGATTTGAATGGTCTGACTGCTCAAATGCCTGCATCTGAATTTAATCCATTGCTTTGTGATTTTGAGATGCACTCACTTTTTCCAAGCTACAGAGCAAGATTAGAGAAATATTTTTTTTTTTCAATCTCTGCATTATCATTTCATGTTTCAGAGTCTTGCTTCAGCAGAGATATGGTTCCTTATTTCTTGATTTCCTAGAAAATACAAGCAAAAATGGCAACCTCCTGATACATAAATATTTCTTAAAAAATAACTACAACCCAAAATGTTGAATTGATTGCTGTATCCTGAATAGGATATCCAACTTTAGCACATTAATGAAGCCTCGTCTATTTGTCACAGGATACGTTTTCTGAACTGAGGACAGTTTCATATTGATCTACTGCTAAGCATAACCTAATGAAGCATGGATAGTAGAAGTGAGTTATATTTATTTATTTATATCACCAAATATATTTAGCTTATATGTTCATCTCTAAACATGAGATTTATTTCCCTGCACAATGACAAGTAACTTGTCATTTTTTGGAAATGAAAAAAAAAACATTCTTCTTGATTATAAACTAGTATCATGGCACAAGGGGCATTTCCATAAGTACTCCTCTCTCCATTCCAGTAGCCATCCATGTACGGTATATGCAGACTCAAAGTCCCAATCAGATGTGAATTATGTGATCTTCATAACTTTCCAGATGACACACTAACTCTCCTCATCACTGGTTTTCAACTTATCTGCCATTCCAGACACTCTAACATCATCTTCTTCACTTTGTAGTAAGTAAATGACTGCCCTTATTAGGTCGACCCTTATTAAATCAATCCCAGTATTACATGCCAATGAGTCAGCTTTTTCATTGCCTCTCACCCCTGCATGACCATATCTTATATTCAAAGTAAGCCTCTTTCAAGTGGTCAAGTAGAAAGTGCAATGCAAAATTATTTCTTCAGATTATTGTTAAGGCTTATTAAAATTTTGAAGTTTTATTGATACAATACAAGAAGATGCCACCATATGTTAAATTATTTCCCTTATCTATGTTTGTAAATTTCATGTTCAACATTTAATAATTTCAACATTTATATATTTGGGGTTAGGGTTAGTTATGTAAATCACAACTATCTTCTTCCATTTCTTCATCATTCTTCAGTCAGATATCAGGTTACAGCACCAATAGCTTCAATGAATTGTGTGATTCGCTTCAGGTCATCCATGGAACCCCTCAAGTCTGGAAGCAGTGCCGTCTCAGTAAGCCATATTTTCTCCCTCTCTTCTTGGTAGAGTTGACAGGCATGAAGAATGTGTTCTGCAGTCTCTGGGCTCAGTCCACAGTTGCACAGGTCTGTCTCACCAATCTTCAGCTTTCGGAACATGTGACTTCTCAGTCTGTTGTGACCAGTTCGTAGTCTGAAAATGATGGTTTGTTCCTTGCGTGACATTTGGTGGTAGGGGTCATTTGGTTCTGCAGTTGGGTGCATTTGCTTCCACTTTTTCTTATATTCTGCTTTTAACATGGTCTTACTTTCATAGTACGTATTATCATTTTCTATTTGTTCCAGTGATCCCCCTTTCCTTGCCAGGAGATCAGCTTTTTCATTTCCAGGTATGCCACAGTGACCTGGGATCCACTGCAGTACTGTTTCTTTGGTGGTACTGCTGAGGTGTCTTATCTTAACCCTACTCCTATCTTAACCCTAACTCAAACCCTAAAATAAATAAATGTTTAAATTATTAAATGATGAACATGAAGTTTACAAACATAGACAAGGGAAATAACTCGACCATGTGGTGACATCTACTTGTACTGTACCTTCCTATTATAGAAGGAATAGATTAACTCCTGGAGCATTAAATTAAATATTGGAACAGGAGATATTTAAAACATTAACTCTTAGAGCAGGAGGTGATAGAACATAGATTAACTCTTGGTACAGCAGATATTTTGATCGAGATTAGCTCTCAGAGCAAATTTTATAATAAAGTGTAGTGTAGCTATTGCATCAGATGTTAGAAAATAGATTCGCTCCTGGAGTATAAGATATTAAAAATAGATGAACTCTTTAAAAAGAAGATATTACAAAGTAAATTAAGTCTTGAAACATAAGATAATGAGTAACTTGTGATATTAGTAAGTATTTAAGCAAATGTTTGAAGTCAAATGTGGAGGAAAATGTAAAACAAAATCACATTTGTAGCACAAGCAACAACTTTGATTTGTGATCTAAATTCATAAATATAATAATCATGCTGTTTTAATACATAATAGACATGAGAACCACAACAAAACTAGTTTACTGACCAAATGACATTTCTATTGTAAAAGAAATAAAAAGATTGGGTCATCATCATCATCAAGTGCCGTCTCCGCAACGAAGGTTGGCTGCAACGTATCTCCAACATCTCCTGTCTCTTGTCTTGGTGGTGCACTCTGCTAGACTGTAACCTGTCCATCGTGTAATGTTACTCTCCCACTTGTATCTCTGCCTACCTCTTGCTCGCTTCCCTTTGACTTTACCCTCAAGTAAGGTCTTCAATAGGGTGTCATGTCTTTTAATGGGTCCAAAGTATTTTATTTGCCTGATCTTTATTTCTCTTAGTAGTTCTTTCTTCATATTAAGTGTCTTTAGCACTTCTTCTTTATTTGTTTTCTTCTCTTTCCATGATGTTCTCCCTATTCTTCTATATACCCACATCTCAAAGGCATCAATTTTGTCTTCTAATTGTTTGTTTAGTGTCCATGTTTCTGAGCCATACATTAATATGGAATAGATGTAGCATTTTATAATTAAAAATATTGGGTAGCCTGGGGCAAACTCCTGTGGCAAGTGTCACATGAAGTAAACCACCTCAGCTGGTTTTTCCCTGAGTTTATGGGTTTTTCAGTAGCACACATGATTAGGGCAGATGCCAACACTGCAATCTTTGACACAACAAAAATTTTTATGTCACGGACAAGCCAATTTTCAACAATGCAGAATAATATTTTTTCACTATGTTCAATCTATTTTTGTGTGCAACTTCTTGCACTCTGCCTGTTGTTATCATTAATATCATGACTTTTAAATGTTTAAACTGAAATATTTGTTGTGTTGTTAAGTAATTAAGCACATTATCTTCTTAGGCTACTTTGTTTTTTCATTGGAATTTATGATAGTTGCTAACAAATGCGATTTGGGGTAAAGTGTTGCATGTTTATTGGGGCAAAGTGTCGCATTAAAAATGTATGAAAAACTGCTGATGTCATGAGAAAGGTACAGATGCCAATCTAAAGCTGGAAGAGACCGATATGTGTGGTTACAATGATCATCCATCCTTACAAAGATTAACTTTAAAATGGAAGATACAAGCTATTAATTATTCATACTTTTTTTTCAGATTAAAGTTACAAAACTAGGTCTTTCTAATTATTCTATCTATTCTTAGCACATATTTACACACTTCTGGTGTGCTAGAACTGTTGCAGTAGCGATCTTCCTTAATTTTCTAATGATTTGCATCACCTTTTTCACTGTGACCCCTAAAAATGGGGCACAGTGATGTTTTTACATATGTTCATAAATTCTCATTCTACTGTCTACACATAGCTGTATGTTTTATATAACCTCATGAATGTAAGATGGATGAATAAGCTATACACTTAAAACAGTTTGATCTCTCATAGTTAAGTTTAGTTGTCAGAATACACTATAATGTGAAAAGTGTGACACTTGCCCCCCCCCCTCCCCAGTTATCCTACAAGTGTTTTAAAAATAGAAATCTTAAAAATTAAGGAAACAATCATGAAAACTCCTGCCTGATCTTACTGAGCTACATAAATATCAAGTTTTCTTACTTATGTAGGTTACAGCTCTTACCTTCTTTCTTTGTGGTAGCTAACTTACCTTGCTACTTTAGTTCAATTGCTCACAGTTTGGCAATACTGCTTGTCTGAGTGTTAATGTTTGCTTATTAATAGCTTAAACCACTGTTAACTTGGTGTTACAATTTCTGCTTTTTAATCTAGCCAACCTATTAACCCTATCATCTTGTTAATGCAGTCAGCTTACTAATCCAGTCAACTTGTCAATGAAGCCAGCTTATTAATCTACTTAGTAATTAATCCAGCCAGCTTGTTTATCCAATCTTTGCTCATTAATCACTTACTTTTGTCAGTCATTGAATACTCATGTTATAGGCCTAATTCTGCTACATTTATTAGCATATAACTCATAAAGTTGTGTGTGTGTGCATGCATGTGTCTGTCCCTCCCTTGTAATGTGAGTGTGTGTTTGTAGCATATTTTCTTATTTTTAATATGTAGGGCCTAGTCTAGCCTATATTACAGAGTACATCACCTTTTAACTCTTTCAAAATGTAATTATACCCGGGGTTTAGACGTAATTAATTTTAGAGGCTAATTTTTTTAGACCCCATCATGATTCAGGCGCTAGCTTCCTGAAGACAAAGTATTAGCTATGGAAAGTCATTTAAGGTATCAAAAGAAAGATAATTGAATGCGAAATTCTTATACAATATAAAAATATAAGAATTGTAAGAACAATAGTACGTGTCATTTACGAACAAAAGAAGGCAATTAGGAGGGTATATATGGAGTCCCATTATAACGGGCTTACGTCCTGAAAGGGTGCAGTCTCTGTTCCGTTATAACGGGCTTACATATGAATTGAGTTAAACAAATGAATTATTGATAAATTGTAGTAAAACTGTGTACTATATGACAAATAAGCATAGGCCTAAGCACACACACAAAACTAGAATTGGTTAAAATAAAGTTTTATGCAAACAGATTTATATGAAATGGTGACCAACAAGTTTTTCTTAAGACTGGCAAACACAGGAAAAAAAAACCAGAAAAAATGTTTGCATACTATGAAATGCAGCAATAGAAACTGCTTTCTGATTACCTTCACTAATTGTTTTTTTCTGTGCATGTTTATTACTTATTGATAAATAGGCTACATCTCAGAAGCTTCTATTTCATAAATGTGTTTTTATATAAAACTTCATTTAAGCTCTTCTTTTGCTTATGTTCACATATCATTTATTTATCACATATCAAAGCTTTGTCAAAATTATTTGTAGAATGCTAGAACTGTTATCATAGCAATTATGGTGAGCAGCCAATTATGCTCTGATTCCATACCCAGAGCTAACTCTGTAGCAGTGTATGTAGTTCTACAATATAGTATTACCTAGTGCCTGTTTTATTTGTTTGTAGTGATGTTTTATTCAGTATCTGTATTCAGTATTTGGTGTGTTATATTAATATTTTTTTAATCGCCATATAAATTGTTTGATGGTATCAGTCTATCCGCTTTCTCTTATAGGCTATCTTTTTTCCAAAGTACAAAGAGTTCTAATGTACATAGACTCCAAGTTTATGTCTCATCCCTGATATAACTAGGCATTTGACCAGAGTACAGTGATGTAGATTCTAGCTAGCTCTATAGTCGTGTCATCAATATAGAATCATCATCATTAGTATCAATATAGCATTGCATACATTATGAAAGTTTATTGCTGCACACACATTTCCATTCCCACAATCTCGATATCTTGTCACAATTCCTCTCCCACACATCTTTATCTCTTGTCATAAATCCTCTCCCACACAAGTTTATCTCTTGTCTTTGTTTTAAAATTGCTGATCTCTAGATCTTGTACATCTTCCTCTATGTTGTCCATACATCTTTTTCTTTGCATTCCTCTTGGTTTTCTTCTTTATATTTTCTGTGCATAGACCTGATTTATCAGTCTGTTGTCCTCCATTCTTACTACATGGCCTGAGTCTGTTTACTTTCAAATATAGAGCCTAGCACTGGTGGATGGTTATTTATATAAATCACTAATTTCTTTCAAGGGACTAAATGACTTAAAAAAATAGGAGTTCAGAAAACCAATTAAAAATTATAATTTTGCAAGATTATATGAGGAAATGTTTCATGAAAAGTGGAGGACAGTTTTTTGTTTCTTCTAGAAGTGGCCACGATAATGTAATATCAGCTGGTAATCCTGAGTTTGATAGAATCTCAGGGGGCTGGTTGATATTTCACAGACGTAAGGCCCTAGCAGCAAGCAAATCTGCATTCTCAATCTCTCACAGCTCTTCTTAATTGTACATAGGTCCTACATGATAAATAATAGTATTATAAAAGTAAGCAGGCCTATATTGACTTTATAATTTTTATCTTTGCTACTTGCTGTCATTGAAACATTGAAATTGATTTGTTTGCTGTTTTTTTTTTAAGAAGTAGCAAATAGTAAAGATTCACATTTTCACAGTATTTAAATATAGGCCCTATGAGTAAATTATGTTATGCCTATATTTTTGTCAACCATTTTCATACCTAGAGATGTAAAAATGTGACTATTTGAACATCTTTTGCAGTTTTACCAAATTAATTTTTTTTTTAATATTGAAATTTAAGAGAATTGATTTAGCAATAGGGCCTAGGCCTACAGTCTATGCAGCAAGCTATCAGCAAGACTGTAAACTGATGACCTGTTGTTACATGTGGTTCCTGCAGAAATTGTTTTGGGTCGGTATGAATTAGACATATTTTTTTGTTCACCCTAATTTGAGAGATGTCATCTCTGATCATTTTTAACCTTAACTTTAATAACTGAAATGTTGTGTTCTTCTTCATTAACCCAAGGCCATGAATAAATTACTTCAGTTACCTCTTGATTGCCTGAAATGCATATAACTATAACAGGAAGTAAGCCTATAAACTTTGTAATCATTGTTGGAAAAAGCTTAAAGAAATAATTATGAGAAGAAAAGCTATGCAAATATATAAGAATCAATCAATATCAATCAATAAACCCTTAACCCTTCAGGGTCGTAGGGGTACCACATTGGATGCTTCAGCACACAGAGTCCACCAGCGAATTCTATCCTCAGCGATGCGGATGAGTGTGGAAATATCTAGCCCTGTCAATTCCTTGAAATATATAAGAATAAGAACTATCAGTTCAGATAATATGCAATCTTTATCTGAAGTTACAAAGACTGACTGTATCAAAGACTGACTGTAATAAATCTTCTAATTTTGCATATCTCTTAATATGATTTAGTTAGCCATTAGAACATAGCCCTACTGACTGTTTATGACACAGGTTACTAAGATTGTACACTGACAAACACCACTTTGTTTACCTCTTAACTATTTATCTCAAGTCATTAAAGCAGCAAATAAGACCTATCCCACAATGCAAAATATTCTCCACTATTTACAGTGATTTCTAAACATTCTATGACAGGACAGGATAATTTTTGTGGAGACAAAAGAGTTAATGTGTCCTTTCAATATTGCCATATGTGCTGCTTGCTTGCATTCAATATATTTAATCAATTTTCTTTCAACAATGGTATCAAATGTCATTCAATAGGGGCCTATATTTGTATAGTTTTGTTTTCTCAGTGTCAAGTCTCCCTAAATGTAATATTCTACATGTCTATTACATCTGTGTTTGTCTGTTCTATCTGGTAATCTTCAGGACTTCTCTATGGCTTGTTTTAGTGTAGGCCTATATGATGTGTGTTGTTGGATATATTGTATTTGTTGCCAAGTAATGTATAGGCCTATTATTTAGTTGCTTGTATATTTTTACTGCATATATCAGTCTTGATTTCAATGTAACCATCACTACTAGAATGCTGTTTAGTGATTCAATTAAGTTATTGTTTAATTTTACTTCAAGTTCAGACAATAGTTACAGCATTTAGGCCTATGTTTAATTAAGATTTGTTTTAATTTTTACCCAGTAGGGCACTATTACTAAAGCAAATTCTGCATAATGAAATTCAGGACAATGACAGCACAAAACAAAAGAAAAATAGCGACAGTAGAAATGACATGTCTATGAAGAATACTCGGAGTGTCATTAAGAGATAGAATTAGAAGCAATAAAAACAAACAGATAACCAAAACAATACTAGTATTGGAACACATAAAAAGACAACAGATCTAGTGGTTTTCACACGTTTCCAGACTACCAAGAGATAGCGTGCAACAAATGACCATGACGCATAGACATCACAGTTATAAAGCCAGAGGCAGACCATGTAAAAGAAGGATCACAGAAATAAAAAAAACCACAGGAACAAGCTTACAAACAGCACACAAGAAGGCCATCTTCAGAGAACTCTTTCACCCCTGACACCATTAGGCAAACAAGAGCCACATCATATAGATAGATAGATAGATAGATAGATAGATAGATAGATAGATAGATAGATAGATAGATAGATAGATAGATAGATAGATAGATTAGATTAGATTAGATTAGATTAGATTAGATTAGATTAGATTAGATTAGATTAGATTAGATTAGATTAGATTAGATTAGATTAGATTAGATTAGATTAGATTAGATTAGATTAGATTAGATTAGATTAGATTAGATTAGATTAGATTAGATTAGATTAGATTAGATTAGATTAGATTAGATTAGATTAGATTAGATTAGATTAGATTAGATTAGATTAGATTAGATTAGATTAGATTAGATAGACAAACATTCTTTATAGGACTATTTTTGAATTTTTAGACACCATAAATGCACCAAATTGTATGTCCAGTTTGATGCATAGATTCAATTGTTCAGTAAATGCCTAGTTTCAAATTCTCTGCCACTGAGCCATAAACAATATCAGATTAGATACATAGTATAATTGATCATAGAAAAGAAAGCATTGCCAATACAATGTGGATTGTCAATTTTCAAACGAAATGCAAGTTGTGTTTGTGGGACAGGCCAACTATTGTCTGTACAACTAAGATAATACATGAACTATTAATACAGAAAAGTTATCCTGTTATAAATTATTAAAGTGAGGTAAATCTTCTATGATCTTTCAATTTTCTGTGAAACACAGGTATTCAATAACCTTCTTCCATCCTTTACTGTCTTTTTTTTTATTCTTCTTTGTTTTTCTTCTCTAAATTTTGCATTTAACTGGGTGTAGTCAAGAGAACAGAGTGTATTAGGGACTATGTCATTGCTGTCAACTTATTTTTTCTTATATTCATATTTTAAACAATTTATTTCCGCATTTCAATAAAAATGTCCGTATTTAGCACCTCACTCCCCCCCCCCCCGAAAAAAAAAATCCCCACTATTTTGTGTGTGTGTGTGCACATCAATACATTAGATATGAGCAAAATGTCAGCATTAGTAGTAATTACTGAAGATGTAACACCAAATGATTTTTATTACTGAAGATGTAACACCAAATTTTTTTATTTTTTTTAAAAGCATCCAAAAAAAAATAAATGAATTAAATAAAAACAATTGTCGGTTTTTTTTGGTTTTTTTGCCTGAAATCCGTATCAATACAGAAAATCCATACTAGTTGATACCTATGGCCTATGTCATAATTTGCAGCTTTGCTGGGATATCTGCATCTTTAAGCATGACACATCCGATTTCAGCACTGCTTCTGGTTTACTTTGATCTTCAGTTCAATTGGACAGCCAACTCCATCTCCAAATACTTATGGTTCTATTATGACCTACATGGCAAGTAACAGTGTTTCTATTCTTTACTCCCCTTTAAGCTTGGCAACACATGGGTGATTATTCTTTTCAATGCCTGCCAATCTTTATATAGCTATTTCCAAATTGTTGTTTGTTTTGCGTTCGCTCCATTTGTAACCAGCACGGATATCCGTGCGATTTTCGCCGAGAGCGTGATTACGTTGTGCCAACGCTATGCACCTTATAGGCCTAGCACATACGATTTCATCATGCCTTGACAATTCGGATGGGCCACCCTAGCCTGTTACAGCCTCCATATCTGTCTCCAGGCATGCGTGTATGTGGTGACTCTTCGCCCAGTCGATTTTTGCTCTCGTCTGTCTCGCACGAGGTGTTTCACTGTCTATGAACTTGCCTCGTGTAATTGGACGTTCTGTGCCTGTGCCCATCGGGTACTGAACCGTTTCTTATCCGTGAGCCTGGTTCTTTAAGGAGAAGAACTCATCGGAAGAGTTGGACCCTAGCTCTTTCGCCCTCTTAGCTGAGGTATCATTCACCGACATCGTGTACCCCTTGTCCAAGATCAGTTGTGTGACTTGGGATCTTGGTTATCTGCTAACCCTGGGTCCGCCTAGAGCAATGCGTTCCCTTTGCACCCCTCCAAATTGTTCATTCAGTTTGTCTCTTGTTCTTCCTATATACAAATACTGGATTTAGAAAGAATGCTTTCTGGTGGTCTGTTTAACTATATGTATTATTTATCTAGCTTCATTTCTTGATCACAAAGTCTTGGTTAATTCATGATTAGGAACCAGCATCATGGAACTGGGGAAATTCTGTTAGTGCTCAGTTTGCCATTTCATCAGCCATCTAAATATTATAAGCACACTTGGGGAGATGTGTGTTTAATTAAGCTCATTATTTCAGTCAGTTGTTAGATTTTGTTTCTTGAGATTTTTCAGAGAGTACACAGTTTCTACTCTCTCCTGGTCATCTCAATCTCTATTATTCTCTGAACATGATCATTATCTCTTTCAGCATACACTTCATCAATTTCTAATGCATCCATGATTGCTCTAATTAACTCAGCTCCATCTCTTCATATCACTGTGCCATACACTACAGCTTTGTCTGCAAATGCATCAATTCTTTCATTATCTTTGATT
Organism: Meghimatium bilineatum; assembly: GCA_034231615.1. Taxonomy (NCBI): domain Eukaryota; kingdom Metazoa; phylum Mollusca; class Gastropoda; order Stylommatophora; family Philomycidae; genus Meghimatium; species Meghimatium bilineatum. The sequence goes on along the minus strand of CM067313.1, from coordinate 27,167,915 downwards.
CCTATATGACCTGGGCAGTATGTCCATGTGATACAGCTCAAAGTTGTGATTGCATGGGGGAAATATTAAAAATATAAATAATAATTACAATGAAGAAAATATCACCAATGTAATGGTTGCAGGGGAAATATCATCAATGGAAGTAATGGTTGCAAAGGGCAGCTATCAGCAATGGAATATCAGCAATAGATAATGGTTACAAGTGTGAAATATCGACAATATAGCAACGGCTACAAGAGCAAAATATCAACTATAGGTAAAAAAAAGACAGATCAGATATGACTTGACAATATGAAAAGATGTCAATGTAAACTAAATAGTGTTTATTATATGAATCGAAATAGAGTGAATTGAGGTCCTTCAGCCTCTCTCCAGAAAAAGTGATGATCTGATGATGTTTGCAGAATTTACAGTAAGTTTGTAAAGTTTCTTTTCTCAAAAGTATGCTATACTGGATACAGTATTTACTTTGTATTTGTCTTTAACCTTACGCAAACTGTTGTCTCAGTGATAGTAAATTTAAGCAGGAAGCCAGAGGATTATTGTTGATTTTTTTAAATTCTTGAGACTAACGGGAATTGAACCAATCCGTTCAACGGCACCAAATCGCCTAGCAACTATTGAACACGCGTTCTTCCGTACTAAACTAACCGCATCTCCAAAAAAAGGTGCGATTTCATCAAGCCATTCAAACCGTGCACACAAAATCACCAGAACGGACCGATCGAGACAAGGACTATTACAACAACAACAACAAACATCCCGTACAGGTTTTTTTTTAATATCCTCAGTAACAACAAACATATAACATAATATCCGTATTTAGTTATACAAGGGCCGATAGGTGTTCTTGTAAATATGGATAACATATATAGACAATACAATTTTGCTTCGAATAAAAAATTTTTTTAAATTAAATTTAAGTAGGAAGCCAGAGGACAATTTAAAAAAAAAAATTCTTGAGACTAACGGGAATTGAACCAATCCATTCAACACACCAAATCGCCTAGCAACTATTGAACACGCGTTCTTCCGTACTAGACTAACATAGTACGGAAGAACGCGTGTTCAATAGTTGCTAGGCGATTTGGTGCCGTTGAACGGATTGGTTCAATTCCCGTTAGTCTCAGTTATAGCAGTGGTTTGTGGTGCCTACTTGCTTGTCATTTAACAACTATCCCTCACATTGTACTCACGATGTGATGATCCACTGTATGAGTGTGGCAAAAAATTCAACAATAGTAAAAAAGGTATATCCTATACATAATATATATGTCTCTGTGGTGGAGAGGTAAACAGTTAATCTCAGAAAGCCACTGTACCATTTTGAAACCCCATCACAGAAAAAGTGCATCTGGATCATTTGGAATGCAATGACAATCTACTGAATGTAAAATATTGCCTAGAAACAATCATAAAAATACTTTTTTGTTTGCTATATCCTAAAAAGGATATACTAGCAACTTTTTTTTCTATTTTACACAGGATATGCTTCAAGTATTATTATAAGCATGCTAGGGGAGATTTGGTGTATTATAAGCACACTAAAGGAGATGTGGTGTATTATTAGCACACTAAGGGAGATTTAGTGTATTATAAGCACACTAAGGGAAATGTGGTGTATTATAAACACACTAAGGGAGATGTGGTGTATTATAAGCATACTAAGGGAGATGTGGTGTATTATAAGCACACTAAGGGAGATATGGTGTATTATAAGCACACTAAGGGAGATGTGGTGTATTATAAGCATACTAAGGGAGATGTGGTGTATTATAAGCACACTATGGGAGATGTGGTGTATTATAAACACACTAAGGGAGATGTGGTGTATTATAAGCATACTAAGGAAGATGTGGTGTATTATAAGCATACTATGGAGATGTGGTGTATTATAAGCATACTAAGGGAGATGTGGTGTATTATAAGCACACTAAGGGAGATGTGGTGTATTATAAGCACACTAAAGGAGATGTGGTGTATTATAAGCACACTATGGGAGGTGATCAGCATCACATTAGTTGCTTTGGATTCTCATATTTTTTTTCAGGTTTAAATATTTTGACACTGGATTGACCACAGATTTACATGTAGTTCAAATAGTCTCCCTTGCTGGGAATCTAACTTTGGACCACTGGCTTTAGGAATCCAGTACTCTAACCAGTGTGGTTCCTTGATTCCAGATCTTAAATGTATAGCACATTGTATTTTTGCTTCCTATAAAATAAAAAGTTATACTATTTCCTGAAGTAGTTATTTAACTGAATTTTTGATCAAAAATAGTTATATCTCATTGCAGTAATCTTTATACAATGTATGTGATTATGATGTGGACTCTGCAGTAGATATTGTGCTAGTATTGATTGTTGTCCACAATAAATTGTATACTGACATGATCTTGATGCAGGTGATATATGTATATGTGTGTTGTGGATGGTTATATTATTTGGGTGATATATTCTTTCCAGAATGTAATCTTCTTTATCATTTTCAAAAGTTCCGTCTCTGCAACAAAGGTAGGCTGCAATGGATCTCCAACATCTTCTGCCTCTTGCTTTTGTGGTGTACTCTGTTAAACTGTAACCTATCCATCCCATAATGTTTCTCTCCCACTTGTCGCCTTTTTTTTAAGGACACTCTTAACTCCTCAAGATTCTAGATGAGTTGATCTATTGCAGCCATGGACATGCCTAAACACTATGAAATGTCTCTTTTCCATTATTGTCTTTGACGGTTCTTTCCCTGTTACCATCAACCATACCTTCCATTAATAGTTTTTACATGCTGTTATGTACTCTGATATGCCCATAAAACCTCTTCTTTCTTGTTCAAACATTGTTTAGGACCCAACCCTCTTCTAATTTTAATGTTCTTAACACTTCTTAATCTTTTCATGGTTCATGATATTCTCAATATATTTCTGTAGCATCTAAATTTGAAGTAAGCAATTCTCTTTGCCACTACTTTATAGATTGCTATTACCGGTAGTAAACAAAAAAGGTGAGCTGTATAATTTGAATTAGATTGCTTGCAACTAAATGGTTAATGTTTTGTTAGTTTCCTTCTCTTGTAGTCATGTAAAAATTGTTTTTAATTAAGAGTTTAATGAATTCAGACTTTACCATATTATTATTTTAATAGAATGTTCTTATTTGATTATCAGTTTAATGAATATGTAAAACTAAATAGAATTAGACCTGCCATTCACTAGAAATGGAGCAACAAAAAAAACATGCAAGAAAATGTACACATGTGACTAATCCAAATGCAAAAGGTATTACAAAACTGCATTCATTGCAAGTGATCTTGAGCGACAGATTTTTTGCACTTATAAAGGACATGGTTTCATAGAATCCTCTGGATTTGGATCAGTTGCACATTTACGATTGTAATCACATTTTCTTGTAGTCGTTTCCAGTGGAAGTGAGCCCTTAGTGCTCATATATTCATGATGTCTACATTTAAATAAACTGGAAGCTACTTGCTTATTTCTATCTGCTTTGTTGTTTACTCATATCAATCTATCTGTCTAATCTATTAACATATCTTTCTATCTTAATGTGTATCTGTCTATCTAGCTATCTTCTATCAATCCATCTTCTATGTTTATATATAGGGGCCTATTTAGCTATCTATCCATGGCTATCTAGCTGCCTGCCAGTCTGCCTACCTGCCAATTTACATACTTACCCATCTATCTATCTATTCAACATTCTGCTCTTGTGAAGCACAGGTCTTGGGAAAATGTATTCTATATTTTTTTTCATTCGATAGCTAAAGCTTCCACTTTTGTCCATGTTATTTGCTTATTTCTGTTCATATTTTCCCTAGGTTTTCTCAGGTTTTTTTTGCCATGTTAAGTTACAAACAATACAGGCCTTGCATATTTCTCCAGATCAGTACCATCTCCTGTTTCTCCACCAAGTAATTTTTTTTCTTGTAGATATATTGTTCTGTTCAAGATTTGGTGAATTTTTTTTTACCTGACTTCCAATTATAGCCTATTCTACCTCATACAAACCACTCTTAGTCACCTTACTGCAACAAACATACTGGTCCACAAAGTGACTATTATTTGGTCCTATTTCAGACCTGGTAACAAACTCACAGTTTTTCTGTATAGCTGCCTATATTTTATATATTTTCCTTCTTAATGATTTGTCTTCTGGGTGCCTTTTCTGTTTTTTTATGCACAATAATTTCACACTTAAGCTGATTGTATGTCTTATTTTATGTATTTAAATTTTTTATTATGGGACCTCCTGTGTTTTTTTCTGACACACCCTATCTATATCTCATATTCACAGCTAGATCTTACATTTGTCACTATATGCCTGGGGATATGTCACATACTTTACATTGTTTGCTTCCCTGCTTGCCTGATGTCTTGCTGATGATATGCACACGCAATTATTTCATGCATGTTATATGATAGATTTAAAATCACATTGATGTATGTAGCCCTGCCTTCCTGCCTGGTGTGGCTTGCCGTTTGTACAGTGTTGATGTTTGCCTAATCTCAGCTGGTAAATCTGAGTGCTGATGTGAAGTCTCAAGTTACCAGCTGTGGTTACACAAATACCTTTTCACTCACTGCATGTACTGTAAATATGGTTGCACAAGTAACCCACCTCATCATTACATATGCTGTCAGCTGCATGATTACATAAATACTTCAATCCTCTTAATGCATGAAATGTCATCCTCTCATGTGCAGTTAGCTGTGTGACTTCATAGATATGGTGATTTCCTCACTAAATATACTGATTTCATATCATGTACCTTTAGCGGTATGATTTTATAGATACCTAATTTCCTCACTAAATGTGCTTTTAGCTGTGTGATTTCATAAATACCTCAACCTTTAACTAAATATGCTGTTAGCTGTATGATTTAATAAATACCTTATTTCTTCACTAAATGTGTTTTTAGCATTGTGATTTCATAAATATCTCCACCCCTCATTAAATGTTCTATTAGCTGTGTTTTACATAGCATCTCATTCCATTACTGCACATGTTGTCAGATGTCTATCTATCTATCTATTCGCTAAACCTTTCATTGCATTTCAGCATCAGGGGTAAAATAGTTCTCTGGATATGGCCCTTGTGTGTGCTGAGTATATTGTGAAATTTGTTGCCTCTTTTATTTCGGTGGTCCATCGTAAGATGTAATAACACTTTATGTTTCATTCACTAAGTATATATGCTGTCATATGTAGTTATACTAAATGCCTCATGTACTTAGTGTAGGTTTATATGCTGTCAGATGTAGTTATACTAAATGCCTCATCCAATAAGTGTATGTCAGCTGTACAGAGACAAAAACACCTTATCCCTTGATTATATGTAGGGGCCTACTATCTGCTGTTAATATATTCTATTAATTTAACACAATTCTGTCACTGAAAATGTCTTTTATCATACTTACTCCACCATTTACTTAGCCATGATCATATAAGCAGTTCATATACTTTTCTTCTTGTAATTTCTGCTTACTTCCTCATTTTCCCACTGCTGTTTACTTCCTAAACTACGTCCCATTCTATACAATACACTCAACAACTTCTCATTTTTCAATTCTCATTCCACTGCTGCCAAATGCACATGCAGCACAACTTGCTTGTCTGCCATCACTATTAATTAACTTTCTTATTCACTGCCAAATTAAGATTATTATTACTTTGCCTTCTTCATGTTAAAAGAATATACAAATAAACTGTACTTAATATCACATCTTCACAATTAAGCTCCTTCATTTCAATAACATAATGTAAATATTAAAAAGTAACTTTTCTCATCAATAGACATAGGGACCTATGCAGTGTTGCAACTTCATTTTGTAAAAAAAGAACAATTTTTAGATTTAAAAAAAACACTAAATGGCAACACTGGGTGTATGAGGAGTACAATGTTAGGTCTATATTTTTCAGTGATATTAGGCTGTATCATGCAAGGATCAAAATTATGCTAGCTGCCTTTCATTTTCAAAATTTGTTTTGTTACCCTTTTAACTAAGGCTTAATTGACCTTGGAGCAGTTGTGTGGTCAAGATAAAATCCAGGTCAACCAGGAATCGAACTCTGAATCACAAGGCTATGAAATCAGTGCATTAATAGTGTTTTTTTCCAATTCACACTTCTATATACTGGTAGCTCACTAGTTTCTATTCTATAAACCTCAGTCATTTAATTCATTGGTTTCTCCCATAAACATTAATATTTAACTCACTAGTTTCTCTACTGTAAACCTCAGTTATGTAACTCACTGGTTTCTCTAAAGCACACTAAAGTTTGACTGACAGGTATATTTACTATTCCAGCATATGTTTCCATTGTTTAAATGTTAACTCGCTGTATTCTTTAATGACTAAAAAATGGCTTAAAAGGTGTAGGTAATTGATTTCATTGTAATCGGATTATCCAGTGTGTACTCCATTCTTCTCAATGAAGTGGCATGCCACCTGTCCAAAGGACCATTATAACACATAGCTTTTAGCAATAATTTCCAATGGTCTCTTAAAAAATATACTTTATAAACATTACGTTGTGAGTGGGATCCGAACCCGCAACCTTTTGTACACAAAGTGAATGACTCATCCACTATGCCAGAACATCCCCTTTAATACCTACTATAATTTAGCTCATTACTTATATAATGTTTTATAGCTGATTGGTCCCTATAAAGCATGCTGCAATTTAATTCATTGGTTGCTCCATATAGTTAACTGTACAGGAAATTGAACACATTTTTATGATAAAATCAAGTTTTATGCCACTATGCTGCACTGAATCCACTATAAGGACAACTGCTGTGATCTCATAATGCTAGTGACACAACAAAAAATGAAATCAAAGTAAAAAAAGATGAGCGAGGAAAAAACTAATAATTACAACATGTTTTGATTAGAGCAATCAGTGATGACTTCAACAGTTTCGTGTTAGTGCAGTGACCACAAATAATCAATTTAGGATTCTCATTAATTGTAAATTGAGATCAGTCAGGGTGAATGTCCTTAACATTTGGACCAAGCATTGATTGGCCTGGTTCAGTTTCCTCACTTGGAACTTGGGTAATGCATTGTATCACTATTGAATTCACGCTCTGCAGTGTAAGTCATTGTTTTAGGTTATTTATTGGCATATAAATTAGTTTTTTGCAGTAACACATAGATTGAGTTCATTGTGGTGACATAAATTGTAGAAGAAATTATAGCACAGTAATTAGTGCACTGTTTTAAATCTATGAGGTTCAAAATCCAAGTTTAGCTACACATATTTTAGCCCTGAATATTTTCAGATCAACTCCACTTCAGGAAATAGATATCAGAACCATATTCCTAGCGTATTGTTAGTTGTTTAAAAATATGAGTCTAATATCATCTTGTTAGCACTGTGACTTCAGAGGTAGTCAGCCTTCTATAGTACATTCCAAAATTCATGTCCAACTTGAGAAAATTATAAGATATAATCAGCATCACTATAACTGAAATTTGGTATGTGCATTACTATTATCACTGATATTACAAAAATACTTTATTTCACTGAGAACTTTGATATTTTGTAGAACATTATTTATTTAGACTATATATAAAGCATGGTATGTTTGCAACCTAAGATATGCAGCTGATACAATACTGTCTCATAGCAAACACAGCAAAGAATGCTTCATAAATTCCATCAAAGTACAGTAAAAAACAAATTCTATTTCTGAATGAAAAATTATGACATAGAGGAAGATGGGGCTTAAAGTCTCAGTTTTTATGTTTTCATGTATATCTACTCTACCAAGATATAATGTTTATTTTGTACTCATTTGGTGGCTCATCCATTCCTCAACCTAAGAACAGACTAAAAAGAAATATTTTATGAACTTGTAAAAACTTAATTTGTACAGGGGCACTTCCCTGGTATCTTTACAATCAGGGAGGATGAATAATAATCCATAGGGTATTATTGTTTTTGTCCCCTCAGAAATTGGACCACCAGAGTGTTGTCCACCACAGCAATAACACCTGACATCACAGTCTGTCTATTAAATGGCCCCTGAATTGTATGGTGCTTGCAGTAACTCATATTAGCAACCTGGGGACAATGTTAAAAACATTTTATTATGCTCATAATTAATAATATAATACAAAAATTTAACTCAGTATACACAATCTAAAACCATATTGTACATGAGCTACTATGTGAAAAACTACTATTTAAAGCCACTTCAGGTGATTTCTAGTAAATAATGAAGACCACTGAGAGCCATTTCAAGTTGTGTCTTATATTTTAAGATTTAACAAATAATCTGATCATAAAAATCACAAATATTAACACTTAATACATAACACTCAATAGTAACAACTTGTGATTGATATTAATTGACAAAATTTGCTACATAAGATACAAACTGTCAGAGGTGAAAGCCAAAATATTTTTTCTTGGGCAAGAAGTTACAACTACTTAGAATTGTGACTTTTAACCCCCACCACTAAATAAATATTGACTATTTGATAGCACAAAATATTGAAATATTTCACATATAAAACATTGACACTACTCGGTACATTAATAAATGGTTAATGAACACTCTATTAAAAAAACAGTTTTGTTAATAACAAGTTCTTTTTTTTAGATCATATTTCAACATCAAGCACATGAAAAAGTGGGATACTCACAAAAGTATTTTGAGGTAGTTCCCATATTTTGCATGTAAGTTTTGTACCTGAAAATAAATGAAACTGTACAAGTGTTCTCATTCTCTCCACTTCAGATTTCTGTATATGCTATATGTAACTTTTTACCCTCGAGACTTTAATCCCCATCTCCCCCCTCCCATAACAAAATCATGATTGGTTTTCCCAGTTTTGATCAATAACAGAAAACTAGAGCAAATTGCCAGTTTCAAATACCTTGGTTCCCTTATAAACAGCAGCAAGGTTTGCTATGAAGAAGTCGGAGGTTAGTCATTGCATCAAATAAACTGACACAAATGAAAAGCATAGGACTACGCTGATAACAAAAATAATTTTCCTTAGAGCCTGCATATTCCCAGTTGGAATATACGGATGTGAATCTTGGACACTCACTATAAAATGAGAAACAAAGTTGCAACATTTGAAGCAAAATGTTACATAAGAATACCATAAATCCTCAGAATACCACAGACCCAAAAAAATCACCACTAAGAACATTCTGAGAGAATTAAAAAGAAAAGAAAACTGATTAAACAATAAAGTTTTGAGAAAATTGCAATATTTTGGCTATATCAAACTACATGACAGAAAAGACCATAATGGAGTGGATGATGCCAGGGATTTAAAAAAAAAGAGGGAGAACATGAAGACCAACTGAACATAATACTCATAGTAGCAGAAAGATTAGCTCAATATCGACAAGGGTTTCTAAAAAGCTGGGATGTCTGCTATATCCTGTCCAGGATATGCTACCTGATGATATTTGCAACAAAACATCATTAAGTTTAACCATTATAAAATGAGACTTCTATTAGAAATAGTAACTATACTGCTGAATTATATGTTTAAATATAAGTGTGAAATAATCTTATCTGCATGAAATCACAGATTTCTAGATTGATCCATGACAAAATTATTTTGATGGCATATTTCACTACAAGCTATGTTTGTGACACATTCAAAAGGTTGTTTTGGTTGCACATTGAACTCTTTTATTTTGTCATAGCAATCTATTGCACTAATTTATTTTTGTGGTACTTAACTTGATTTTATTTTGGTGGAACATTATTGTTAATTTATGTTGTCATGACACAACCCATGCTCTGAGCCCACAAGCCAATATGCGATTTTGATGATAATAGTATAGGCTACACATATCTTATGTTGTGCTTAGGTTGCACAAGTATATATTTTGAACTTTTAAACATTTCCAAAAATAATTTTAGTGTGCTTAAGTACTATAGGCCTATAGGGTCTACTATTTAAACATTTCTGGTAATTATAATATATATATAAACAGATAAATAGGTCCTACTTGACTAATGAAATAATTCACAATTACCAATAGGCCTAATTGTTTCTTCATTTATTTTTCTAAAATAATGGTGAGTAAATTAATAACTGACTTATTTAAAGAAAGAAAAATGTATTACCACTGCTCATAGGACAGAGAATAGGCTCTAATATCTAAAAATCTTAGATTATTTTTTTATAGTGCCCTACGCCCCTGTTGCCTGTGCAAAGCATGACCTAGTTTTCCACAATTGCTGATTACTGTTTCTGTTCATTCATTCTGTAAGCCCTATATATTAAGGAGTCTATAGATTTCCAATGATTAGGATATCAGATCCGCTTATTTTTTGATAAATTTCCCCTATACATTAAATTATCTATCTGCTAAAGTTTCCACCCTTCTCACCCAAGAATACCCTACAAAACCAAATAAAGAACCATGTAAAAGATGAAAGTAAACATATCAAAATATAAATATTGTTGTGTCAAAATATTTGCTATTAGAGGGCTGCATTATAATTAAAACATAGGCCTACATCATTTGATTCATTGTCAGAATCACAATTATTGGTACAAAAATTATGTTTTGTAATCATTATTAACAAAAGCAGACAATTGAATTTCTGTGACACCTAATCTAGATCATGGACAGCTGCTTCTTAGAAACAAAATAGTTTTTTTTAAATGTTACATCATCATGAAGTGCCATCTTCGAAACGAAGGTTGGCTGCAACAGACCTCCAACATCCCCTGTCTCTTGTTTTGGTGGTGCACTCTGCTAGGTTGTAAGCTGTCCAATTGATGTTACTCTCCCACTTGTATATCTAGCTACCTCTTGCTCGCTTCTCTTTGACTTTACCCTCAAGTAAGGTCTTCAATAAGGTATCATGTCTTTTAATGTGTCCAAAATATTTTATTTGCCTGATCTTTATTTCTCTAAATAATTCTTTCTTCATATTAAGTGTTTTTAAAACCTCTTTGTTTTCTTTGTTTTCTTTTCTTTCCATGATGTTCTCCCTATTCTTCTATATAAATTTTCCATACAGGTAAATATTTTGGCACAATTATCTTTTTCAATCAATCAAGTGCCATGCTGAATGGTGTAGGCGATCATGTTTCTCCACGACTCTCAGTCTCTTGTGTTGTCAATAAGCTTGGTTGGTGAGCTTCTACCATGCCACAATACAAGTCCATCTAGTAACTTTTCTCTTTGTCGTCACCTATCCCTTCTTCCCTTGATCTTTTCAGTGGGTATTAAGTGTTCAAGCTGTTTTCTTCTCAACACATGCCCTAGAAACCGTGACTGTCTGTCCCTAATGTTTGATATGATTAATCCTTTTACACCAGCCTCAATGAGAACCTCTGCATTAGTTTTCTTAACTGTCATGGTATTTTCATCATTCTTCTCAGAAACCACATTTCTGTAGCCTCTAATTACCTTTGAATTTTTTTGTTTACAGTCCATGCTTGACATCCATGTAAAAGAATTGGTTCGATATAACATCTCAGCACTCGAATTCGGGTCAGCATTGATAGTGTTCAATTGCACAAAATTGTTCTCATTTTTTTGGAATTCTGATTTGGCTTGTGCTGTTCAGCTCTTTATCTCACTTGAGCATCTACTTTCTGATGTTAACAGGGTGCCAAGATATTTCACTTTTTCAACTTGTGATAATTTTGTGTCATAATTACTATGTTGCATCTTGGTGGTTTATGTCTCTTCGATTAATTTCAGCTTAATTTTTATAATAAACCATGATCATTGAATTTTATCAGAAAACATAGACTTTCCTAGTGATTAAAACAACATACTGAATAATATGATTGTAATTTGCACTATAAGAATATTGTTTAACATGACCACTTCACTCTCACATAAACTTGCATATGACCCATAAATAGGGATACAGCATTATACAGTAACTACCACACTCTCACATGGCCTCACAAAATTACAACTATTTAGAAGCTATATTTTTCCATTGGTAATATAGGCTATAGCTGTGGACTTGGGCAGTGACATTTGCATTGGAAAAGATAATACCAACATTTCAAAGGAAATGCTATAAAATGTTCTAGAGAATATCAAGGACAGAATGACAATTCAACCCAATTGTCCAAGAAGGCTGGAACATAGAAGACTGGCTCCTAAAATATATAAAAAACTGCAAGACATTAATTTTTGACATATAAAAAACTCAATAATTTAGAAAAATTAATCATGAAGGTTCCAGGAAGAAGAAGAGGCAGACCAAGAATATGATGGACACAGGACCAAAAATATTGAATATGATGAACACAAAATATTGAATTTCTTCTTAATATGACAGTGGAAGAGACTGGACAACTTGCACAGAACTGAGAGGCTTCAATCAATCAATCAATAAACCCATAACCCTTCAGGGTCGTAGGGGTACCACATTGGATGCTTCAGCACACATTTTATGCGTCTGGTATTCCATAAATCAATAATTTATGAAGGTAACCTCAAACTCTGTTGACATTATGTTTAAATGTGAAAGTTCTTTGTGGGACACTATCTGATGGCAATCTTGCTTCATGTCAAAACTATTTGATCTGTTGTCTTTTGATGTAGTTCAACACTGGTGTTATTACTACCCAAACATGACATAACCAAGTTCATAAAATGTGTAACAGGGAAATGTTACCTTTTCTTCTTACTTGGTCCTTTGTACCACATTTGTAATGCTGATTCTTAGATGATAGTAGCACATAATTTGTAAACTGTTGAGAATAGTTTTTTTACCATCACCTGTTTAAAAAATTCAAACAGAATACAAAATAACTGATCATTCAAAAATAAAATCACTAGCTTGTTCTGAACATAATGTTTCATTTAGGCCTTATATACATTTCTGATCACTAAGCATTAAACTTACTAATTCTATAGTCCATTTAGCATGAATAATTTTCTAAGTAAGCATATTTTCTTACTCCTTAATAATCTGCCAACAAACTGTTCAACCTGACTAATTATATAGGTTTAAGTAAGCAGTTCGGTTTAACTAAATCTGCAAGTTACCAACTCAGCTTGACTAAATATGTAAGTACCCAGTTCAACTTGACTAAATATGTAAGCAACCAACTCAGCTTGACTAAATCCATAAGTAGCCAGTTGAACTTGATTAAGTACATAAGAAGCAATTTCAGCTTGAATAAAATGTTGGTGGCCAGTTCAGCTTGTCTAAATATGTAAGCAAACAGCTCAGCTTGGCTAATTCTATAAACAGATCAATAAACCCCATAACCCTTCAGGGTCGTAGGGGTACCACATTGGATGCTTCAGCACACAGAGTCCTCCAGCGAATTCTATCGTCAGCGATGCGGATGAGTGTGGAAATATCTAGCCCTGTCCATTCCTTGATGTTGTCTGTCCATGTCTTTATTTGTCCTCCTCTGCTTCTTCCACCCTCGACAGTTCCCTGCAGTATTGTTTTTGACAAGGAATCGAGAGGCTTACAGAAATGGCAATGAGGAAAACATTCTGCAATGAACATGTCACTGATAAAATCCTATCTAGCATATGACAATGCTATTCAAATATTATTGTATTTTTAGAGCAATGTGGACAATTGGCATTTGAACCATGAGCAAATATCACTCTGAGTTGTGTTTGTGAGACTTACTGACACCTCTACCACTGAGCTGATGAGAGATTTAAACAAATACCGGTAAGCTGTACTATAGCTGGGAAGCAACAGCTTAGATCTTGACTTCTGGTCTGATTATACTCAGTGCTCAATATATTTGAGTAATAACAGGGCTTAGTTGATTCAGTACTCAATATATTTGGGAAATAACAAGGCTTAGTTGGTTCAGTGGCAGAATGGCTATTGTGCCTGGCTCACAAACTAAGCTTGCATGTAGTTTCTTCTTCTTCTGTAATCATCACTGAGTCAGGCTGGGACTCTGGATTCTATGATATAGGCTGTTGTCTGTTTTAGAGTTTCTGCTGTGCCATACAGTTTCTCTTTGATGCTGATTTGGGTGGACCATGTCTTGTTTCTCTGGTCTGCATACTGGGGACATTCTTGTAAGATATGTTCTGCTGCCATATTCGCAAGGCTGCAATGGCAAAGGCCAGTTGTACCTATTTTGAATTTGGTGTACATGTAATGTCTCATTTATTTGTGACCAGTTCTGAGGCGCAGTAGGATAACCTGGTCTGTTCTGGATAGTTGGTAATACTCATCATCTGCATTATATTTGGAGTGGTCTTCTTTCCACTTTTTGTTATAGTTGCCTTTAATGATAGGCTTCACTTCTTCATAACTGACCAGATAGTCTTCTTGAGGTAACTTCCCTCCTTCTTTGGCCAGTCTATCTGCAACTTCATTCCTTTCGATGTTACAATGTGACGGTATCCACTGGATCACTAATCTCTAGAAATTATTGTGCAGCTGAACTAGAACTGCTTTCAATTAATTCAGTTTGGTATTAATGTGTAGCTTCAGTGCTGTTATGACAGAGTGCATCTGTTAGTATTACAATATACCTGTGAACATGTTCCTTATGTTGTAAGATCATTTTTTCTGCTTTCTTGAGAGCTTCCATTTCTGCCTTAAAATTGGTTGGGAACTTGCCTGTAGCTATGGCTAGAGTAACATCTTCCCTGTGTTTTAGTCTGAGGGCTACTCCTCCATTCTCAAATGCATTTGTAGCCGAGCTATCTGTATAGGCATGAGTCCATGCATCCTATGGGTAATTAACTGCGATGTGATGTTCTGTGATATGCTTTCTCTCCTAGTCTGTCCGAGTTCCTTTCTTTACTATACCTTCTATTTGTTCTTTTAGTTCTGGGAGTCTGTATGCCCAAGTGGGGATGGTACTGATTGGTTGCATGGGCCTTGATTTTGCTTGTCCTAGAGCTGGTGCCTTTTGTATCAGTTTCTTTGTGTTTGCTGAGAAATTGCTCCTCTCCAGTCTGCTTCTATTATAGCCATTATTTCTTTGGTGTATGGGATGGTTCAGGAGTCTCTTGTATTTTTCTACTTGTTGAAATACTTTCATGCCTCTTTTATCTCTTCTAACTTCCATTGACTGAAGGCTGTAGAGTTTTCCATCTCCTAGGTGGCCTGTCTTTCTGGACTCTTGAGCGTCACCTGCCCAGCTAGTTATTAGAAGAGTTGTCTTCTATTTTTTTCCTGCCTTTTTCCCTTACGGGATGGAATTGGTTAGGACCTAAGGGGGATTTTTATGTCTTCTCCCTTTGTGTATTTAGAAAGTTATTTCCTATGTTTCCCTATTTAAAGGTCCCCCCCCCACCCTGGGGATGCGTCAGGCTGGGGTCAATGACCGCAAATAGTGGCTTGAGCTTATAGTGGCTCATATTCGCTTGATGCTGCCCATCACGATACATATGGAGTATTTCAGTGGAGATATCAGTGCCACCTGATATCCCACCTCATCCTGGTCCAGAGATCAGGCTTATATCACAGCTAACCACCAGATATGAAGGGTACCTACAATCCGCATCTAGAGGTCATTCCACTATCCGCAACCTTTGGATGCACCTGGTAGAGGATGGTTGATCCCAGGGACATGTAGTTTGAAGCATAGCCTATCATCCACATTTTACTGACTATAGAATTGGGTGTATTAGTGGTGTTTAAAATGTCAACAATAGTTGAATTGCAATGTCCTATACAGAATATGCATCAATTATTTATACAATAGAGCTTAGATATTGACAAATATTCTGATTATATTTCATTTAGCTGAGATGTAAAAGAGCTTAGATTTTCACAAATAATATAAATTTTATAAATAATACGTAAAATTAATTATATAATTTTATAAATTATATAAATAATTGTTTTGATTGTCATAAATAATATATAGGTTAGGCCTCTTTATGTGCAATCATTAAAAAATGAAATAGGCTAAAGTTTGGAAACAACAGAGCTTAGATCTTTACTCAAAATTCGACTACACTTAAAATATAGTTGGCAAGTAGCAGTGCTTGGAGATTGACAAACAGTCTTGCTATCAATGGCATACCACTCACCTTATTGATCAGTTATCAACTATTGATTTGTGTTCGTTTTGGTCATAGCCCACGGATCAATAAACATCGTGAAATTGTTTAGCTAGCTAGGGTGTGCTCATTATCACTTAGTATCTGTAAACGGTGTGACTTTGCGATAATGAGTGAACATGAAGTCAATATGCTGTCACTGGTTTTTATATTCGTGTAGCGGTTAGATGTGGTATTATTCATGTTGTTTCTGTATTTGCTTGTGATATAGGCCAATGGTATTTTGTATTATCCGAGTCTGTTTTAAGCATTCTAGAGTTTGTCTTTGACTTGTTATTTTTCTATATCAACTAGTTCTGTCTTATTTATGTAGGAGATCTGTATTGTTCTAGTAAGATAGGCATAAGTCTTGTTCTAATCTAGTAGTAGATCTATCTTGTTCTAGTAAGAGATGTCTTGTTCTAGTATATCTATTTTGTATCTATATTGTTCTAATATATGTCTTGTTCAAATAGATTTGTCTTACTCTAGCAATGATGTTTTGTTCTAGTTAGGGATCTATCTTGTTCTAGTAGATCTATCTTGTTCTAGAAGATGCCTTGCTCTAGTAGGAGATAGGGGCCTATATCTTGTTTCAGTAGGAAATATAGCTATTTATAGTAGGAGATAGATCTATATATTGTTGTAATAGATGTCTTGTTATAATAGAAGATATACCTATATCTTGTTCTACTAAAATATATCTTGTTCTAAATGGAGATATATCTTGTTCTAATAGATGTCTTGTTCTAGTAAGAATTATATCTAGTTCAGTAGGAGATATGTATTATTTTAGAAGATATGTATTATCCTAGGAAAGATGTCTTGTTCTAGTAGGAGATATGTCTTGTTCTAGTACATCTGCTATGTTCTAGTAGATATCTTGTTCTAGTAAGAGATGTATATTATTCTAGTAGAATATATGTATTATTCTAATAGGAGATACATGTTTTGTTCTAGAAGGAGATATGTATTATTCTAATAAGAGATATATGGCCCTACGTCTTGCTCTAGTAGAACGTATATATTGTTCTAGTAGAAGATATGAATAGTTCTAGTAGAATATATGTATTATTATAGTAGAAGATATGTATTATTCTAGTAGGAAATATATGTCTTGTTATAATACAAGATATTTATTTTATTCTAGTAGGAGATATGTCTTGTTCTAGTAGGAGATATGTCTTGTTCTAGTAGGAGATATGTCTTGTTCTAGTAGGAGTTATGTCTTGTTCTAGTAGGAGATATGTCTTGTTCTTGTAGTGGATAGGCTTATATCTAGTTTATAAGAGATATGCCCTTATTCTAGTAGATTTGTCTTGTTCTAGTAAATTATATGCCTTGTTCTAGTAGGAGATATCTTCATCATCTGTTTTTCTCTTTGATAACCAACATGAATTTTCATGCAATTTCCACAAGAGAATGTGAAGTGCTACCATTTTATGTGTGTCATGTAGAACATCAGTGTCTGATTTTGACATGCTTTTAATTCAGGTGAGCTTCCTAGTCCATATCAGCCTTCCTATCTGTCACCAGGTGATGGGTGTGTATCAAGTTATATCAACTCTATGCCATGACTGCTTATCACCTACTGTGCTCTTGGTTTTTACATGCCAGAAAATGTCACGGGGGGTGTCTGGGTAATCCCTTTGGAGATGGTGGGATTTGGACATGGCTCAACTCATCCTCGTCTTCTTCTTCATTGTTCTTTCTCAAACTTCAGCTGGATCTCTTTTGCAGAAGGACAATGGTCCTACTAGATTTCAAGCAGGATGTAGTCCAGAGAATGAATTAGCGTTGTGTCACTGTGCTATTTATACCAACTGCGCGACAAATCCGCCTTTGGCGGAAAGTCAACTCATCTAGCTTTTACAAGGTTTTGACAGCAGAGTTCATTGTAAGATTGCTAAACATTGAGATAACGTTTTTATGAAATTTCTGCATACATATGGTTTTTCTTCTGTGGTATCTTTAACACTATTATCAGCCTGGATGATGATGATGATGATGCAGATCTCATTGTTGGTCTTGCCTATCCTCTGTAATGTTATATGTTTAGATAAGGTTAAAATATGCTTAAATAGGACATACACTATAGATCAGTTCCTGTACTAAGAAACTTATAGAAAGCAATATCAATAAACCCGTAACCCTTCAGGGTTGTAGGGATACCACATTGGATGCTTCAACACACAGAGTCCTCCAGCTAATTCTATCCTCAGCGATGCCGATGAGTGTGGAAATATATGTGCGTGATTATCCATTGTAGTATTTCAGTGGGCAAAAGGTTTAGCTAGTGGTGCCCATCTCTTCTCCAGTTGTCCTTACAATATGGTTACATGGATGTGTTTACTCTCTCCTTCTCCATTGCACTTTGCTGATGTTGACACATCATGCTTGAACTTCGCACTGAGCGCTTCACTACCAACTAACTAGGTCACAACTTTTTACTTTGAATACCTCTGCATAAAGACTTCTACAGAAGAAGCAGAAGTCTTTATAGAAATATTTGTTGCTCTTTATCTTGGCAGCAATTGTATTGTATTAGTTAATGCACTGATTTCTCAGTTGTGTAGTTTATAGTTTAAATCACAAGTAAATTGGAGGTATTTTTAGATTACAAACCCCAGGTAAACATGACCTCTGATAACAGAAATGTGAGGAAGCTTAAGCAACCAATGGTATTCTGACTAATCATGCATAGTTTGCTGTTGGTCACAGATAAATATGGGACTAATTTTTTTTTTTCTGTATACCTTCACAGCGGGAACAGGAATTTGACTGTTTCAAACTTCTTATCTGATGTCTTTTTCAGCATTGTTTCTCTCTATCTCTCTTTCTTCTCTCTCTCTATTCAGCTCTCTCATTTCTTATCAAACACACTGATCTCACACACATATACATATTGTATGAGCATGCCAGAGTTCAAGATTTGAGTATTACTTCAGGTACTGAGTAATGTATATGTTCAGTACCTACTGTGATATTCTAATATTGGACTTGAACTAACTGCACGTGATTGCCACCAAGTGTTTTAGTTATTCTCATCATATTTCTGAGCATGCTTGATTCAAGAGTAATATTTTAACATATATTGCACATAGAAATACTATGTAGATTTGTAACTCTTGGCAGAATATAAAAATCATTTTCTACATAAATCTGCTTATTAATTTGGTCTACTTATATTCTATAGACCTATTATTCTTGTTGTTTTCTTAATGCTTTGTGCCATACTAGACAACAACAATGAACTCCACCTAGCTTTGTCAATGGACACCTCTTAGAGTACTCCCATTTTGCCCACCAATTGTATCTTTCTTGTGGAATATAGCAGATATATAGGGATTTCCCTTCTTTCATTAATTTCAATATCCTTCACAAATAGCTCCATTCTGGTTAATAACAGGTTGTACCTGAGATATTTATCCTTTAATGTATGTGCAGTTTTTTTTCACTTAATTTTATAAACAGTTCCTGTTTGAAGGCTTAAACCATGTCCAGAAGTTTTATAATTTACTGTCTTGGACAATATTTTAAGATTTGTATATTTTGGATTGGAGTCCTAATGGTCATAAAGCACAATATTTAGAGGGTAATAGATTTTGCTTGCTGAACACACTTCAGATTTTGCTTCTTGAGCCCACATCAGATGTTGCTTGTTGAACCCACTGCAAGTTTTGCTTCCTGAACACACTTCAGATTTTGTTTGTTGAACCCAATTCAGATGTTGCTTGTTGAACCCACTGCAAGTTTTGCTTCCTGAACACACTTCAGATTTTGTTTGTTGAACCCAATTCAGATGTTGCTTGTTGAACCCACTGCAAGTTTTGCTTCCTGAACACACTTCAGATTTTGTTTGTTGAACCCAATTCAGATGTAACTTGATGAACCAATTTCAGATTTTTCTTGTAGAACCCACTTCATTAATACTCTTTACATACAGATCAAAACATGCTCAGCTTTTTCCAACATATGTTGAAAAGTATGAGGGCTGTTCAATAATTTCACTTTTTTTATGACCCCCCCCCCCCACAACACTGTTATGCTTACAACCTAGTTGGTTAATTCTCCTTCAAAGTAGTTCCCCTTTAATTGTATACACTTATTCTAGTGCTCTTATTCAGTACCAGGGGTACTTTTCTACTAAAGGAAGCACCCCTAGTAGGAACATTTTGGAATAGCCCAAATTTTCTTGTCATGTTTGCTTGATTCTCCACATTGTTATTAAATTGGAAACCTTTCATTGTTCTTAAGTTGTGGAAACAAGGAAAAAGTCACATGAAGCACAATCAGATGAGTATGCAGGCTGTGGAACAATGGAATGTTGTGTTTCACCAAAATTAAAAATGGTGACAGACCTGTGTGCAGGGACATTGTCTTGGTTCATGACCAAGGAGTAATTAACCATTACCACTTCTCACAGTGATGTCTGAACACAGCATCATGAAGACCTTGTAGAACTGTTTTGATACTCTGTCCTCTAATGGTGTATTCATCATGAACCAGTTCATCAATGTCGAAGGAGACAACCAACATTGTCTTGACATTATACTTGGAGTTGAGGCAGGATCATCATCAAAGGATCTGTTTTTGAAATGGGAATACTACTCAAATGTTGTAAATCTACTTATACAGGGCTCTCTGAAAGCTGACTGCAGCATTTTGAAAGTTTCTGTACAAATTTGTCCAAGCTGAAAGCAGAGATAAATGCATACACATTGTTACTGATTAACATCCATTTTATAAATGCAACAAGACATAGTAGGTCACCTTCACTTTTAGGATCCCACACAATGAAGGAGTTACAAATGTTCTGAAATGTCACAAATATTACTGCATATCAAGCAACCAAACATGCCATAATCTGGAAACTGATTTAATTCTGCAAACGCAGATAAAAGACAATAGATATAATAATTTGAATGTAAAAATATATAATACAATGTTTAAAACCTTACTGGATGAAAAGTGTTGATACCAAAATGGAAAACAAAAGCTAAAATAAAAATGTTTACATTTTAATCTGAATAAATTAAGAGAGGGAAAATCCAGAATGTAAATGGAAATAGCAGCTGTGGTAACTTTTGTGTTTATCGCTAGAGAAAGAAAAGTTAATGCTATCAATTAACATCTCATTGACATTTAAATTTTTGTTCTACTTTTTCATTACCTGTAAAAAAACATTGTGACATATAACTTACCAGATTGGACTTGTATGTGATTTTCTAGAGCAATGAATTTCAAATCTTTTATTATAGTGGAGATTTAGTGATAATATAGTGTTGTCCAGACACCCCCCCCCCCCCCCCCCAATTAAAGAAAGTTCAATAATGAAGTTTAAAAAAATGATCTCTGTGATTTGAAAAGACATTCCAAATAAATAAAAAATCTCTTGTTGTGATCTTAAGAGAGTGAGTGCATTTATAATGATCGAGATGAAAATGACATTATCAGAAAGTACATTATTAAATACAGCTGAGTAATACGATTGTTTTTTTTTTATCTGAACAGTTTGGAAATAGTATTAAAAGTGATATTTCTTTTATCTCTTTACTTCATGTATTAATTTTGAAATTTTCATTTTTTGGCATTCTTGATGAGAACTTTTGATAGAAGCTGATATTGTGAAACTGTCACATCTGATGTCAGAGATATGTAATATCACTGCTTTATATTCAACATTTTCATTGCTCATTTATTTAAAATACTGTACCATTGAACAGACACCAAGAAGCACAAATGGATAACTGTCACTATGCTGAAAAAGCATATCTGGATTTTTCTGATGATACAGTTGTTCTGTTGCACAAAGATAAACATATCTTGAGAAAAGTATTACATTCAATTACACTGATGCTTCAATAAAACCAAAACATATTTTGTACAAAATCTGCAGTTGACAGGTATTAGTAGTCTAAATCAGCAACAAGTGCTTTTATAGAATTAGGAATTCAAAGGCTTTCACATTGATCTCATGAGATATTAAGGAATAGCAGATAGATAACCAAGACTGTAAAAGTACTTTCTTGCAGTGCATCCCAGCAACAGGTAAGTTCAGATTTAATTTAAATCACCAAAATAAAGGTTTATTATGCAAGGATGAACCAATCTGGATAAAAACCATGATCAGACTTTTATAACTGTACAATCTTTTCAGCTAATCTCTAAGAATCAGGGTATTGGATTGGGAGGGGGAAGATATGAACACAATAGATGTTCATATATTACTTACCTTTCATCACTCATATCATTTCAGAGTCAAAGGTGTCAAGAAGTCATGTGTAGAATCCTACAACAGAGGAAATGAAAGGAATAATCTATAGACCACTAATGTCATTTCAGAGTCAAAGGTGTCAAGAAGTCATGTGTAGAATCCTACAACAGAGGAAATGAAAGGATAATTGATAGACAAACATCGTGTCATATCTATGATATGACAGTGAACCACTGTGTTAAGACTGACACAGAACAAATGCACATGAAATATTCCTTACTGAAATGTCCTGTGTTATTACATACACCAAGGTATATGTCAAGATTAAATAACATATTTTCTAAATTCATTAACTTTAGCACTTTCTTAAAACATCCAATCTTTGATAAGAAATCTTTTGCTACTTCTTTCATGTACAGTATTTTTGGTCTACACAAGAAGTCTCATTATTTAAAACGCACACTATGTGACTAGTTGTAGACTTTTAATGGTTTCAACATTATGCACTGTATTCAGTACTGAAGGAACATCAGCTAGATAAATAAGATATATTGGATAGATAGATTGTAGAGTAGATTAGGACACGGATGTGATTTATGCTGTTCTTTGCTCCCAATTAAAACCCTAGCAATACACATGTGTTTAGAGTTCTAACTTGCAATTAATTTCTTTCTCAAATTTAAGATAGTCTGGGTAATTTAAATAAAATTTCAATCAGCCCTGAGATCACAACTCAGTGTGCCTGACCTGGTCATGAACAATCTGTCACAGAAGGTACACTGTCTTTAAACTTCTTATTCAAATCATATACCTGCTGGATTGAGAGACATGGTGCATCATCATACTGGACCTCTATTCACCAATGATTTCTAAAGATTTTACCCTTTCCCTGATGTAAAATCAGACAATAAAAGGCTGCTCCTCTTTGGTGCATGTCTATACAGGTGAGGTCATCTTTAAACCATAATATCACATTGTTTGCACTAAGATGACACATACAGGACACTTAATGACATCCTTAACAACATTGACAGGTTTACAAAACAATTCCATGATTGTTTTGATTTCTATCACACATTTTAGGTTTTCATTTCAAGCAGTCTTGTATATTTTACTTCTGCATTAATTCTCAAGCTTCTACCAGGTTTCAGGATGTAGTCACTTAGAAAGAATGTTTGTTATGGTTGCTTCTTAGCTGCAATATATGTGCTTTTTACCCAACACTTCCAACTTCAGAATGGTATTTTTGGGTCAATAATGTACCATGGGATTGGATATTCAACCCACCATAATAGCCCTGGTCTGGTCTAAACAAATTCTATATACATTCTATATACTATAATTCATAAATAACTTTACAACTCAAGGAAATGCTCTCACTGCCTGTTAGATATGTTATCGAGCACCAGGTTGCGCCCCAACAATTGAGAAACACTGCTATATAGAATATTCTTCAATTGTTTATTACTATTATTAGATATTGTCCGCACCAAATTTAGATGTCTCTGACTATTGGGTCAATTAGTCTCAACTTGGTCCAGGTTTTATGCGCCGTGTAGGTTATACCATTTCATGCAGTTGTGGCAAGGTTAAAGAAACATAAGCATAATTGTAGCAATTTCTGTATAGGACATTACTATTTAACTATTGTTGAATATTTAGGCACCACATCTTCTTCTTCTTCAATGTTCATTCTCAAACTCCAGCTGGATCTCTCTTGTAGCGGGAACTTGATCCTACTAGATTTCTTATTCTTCAATGTTCATTCTCAAACTCCAGCTGGATGGCTCTTGTAGTGGGAAGTTGATCCTACTAGATTTCCAGCAGAATGTAATCCAGAGAATTGAAATGCATTGAGTCGCTGTTTTATTTGCGCCACTGGCCTGGCACATCTGTCTTTGGTGGTCGGCTCCACTAATACATGCAATAATATCACCAGCTACCATTCCCTCAGAAATTGTCCTTTTGTGCAGGACGGATCTAAAGGTGATTTAGTGGCTACAAAAATAGCATATGAAAATTACTCTTGAATCATACCTATTTTTTTCAGGTCTACAGACCTAGATATTGTCACATTCCATGTGAGGGACTCTCAAATTAAATTTACTGTCACTTAATCGACCAGCTTAGAGAACATGTTGATCACTGGTACAATTTGGCTTTTAAAACACAAGCAAAATTGAGCAAGTTTAGCTTGTGAGTTGCGCTAACCACTCTACCACCAAGCTAACAAAATATATGTGGAGCCTAAATATTTAATAATTGTTGAAAAACATGAAGCCTAAATTTTCAACAATTTTTGAAAACCATGGAGCCTAAATGTTCAATAATTTTTGAAAACCATGGAGCCTAAATGTTCAATCAATAAACCCGTAACCCTTCAGGGTCGTAGGGGTACCACATTGGATGCCTCAGCACACACAGAGTCCTCCAGCGAATTCTATCCTCAGCGATGCGGATGAGTGTGGAAAAATCTTGCCCTGTCCATTCCTTGATGTTGTCTGTCCATGCCTTTATTTCCCCTCCTCTGCTTCTTCCACTCTCGACAGTTCCCTGCAGTATTGTTTTTATTGTTTTTGACAAGGAATCGTGCCTGAATACATGCCCGAACCATGCTAGTTTTCGTCGATTCACTATTAATAGCAATGGCTCCTGAACACCAGCACACATCTCTACTTTATTTCTTACGTACACATTGGTCTTATGTTCCCTATAGAAAATTCGTAGAATTCATCTGTAGCATTTGTATGTGAAAGCCTGTAATCTTCTCTCCATGTCCGCAGTAAGTGTCCAACTCTCACAACCATACAACACAACAGAAAGCACCAGCGACTTATACAATTTGATTTTCACTCCAACACTGATGTTGCTTTTCCAAATCACAGTTAGCCTTGACAAGGACACTTAAGCCATCTCCAGCCTTACTTTTAGTTCTACTTTGCATTTACCATTGCTGCGTATACTGGATTTGAGGTATTTGAAGGTATTCACCTCCTCAAGCTTATGTCCATTCATCACGATATTAGTCTGGTTTTCTGTGTCCCTGCTATTTACCAAGATTTTGCTCTTATCTGTATTGAGCTTATTATCTAAATGTTCAATAATTTTTGAAAACCATGGAGCCTAAATGTTTAATAATTTTTGAAAACCATGGAACCTAAATGTTCAATAATTTTTGAAAACCATGGAGCCTAAATGTTCAATAATTGTTGAAAATCATGGAGCCTAAATGTTCAATAATTTTTTTAACCGATGGAGCCTAAATGTTCAATAATTTTTTAAAAACATAGAGCCTAAATGTTCAATAATTTTTTTTAAAACAATGTCTGATACAGGATATGCTTCAAATATTATTTATTATTACATATTAAATTGTGCTCATTCTTTTATTTCAAAAATATTATTCATTCATTTTTAGGGTCAAGCTACATCAAGATTACTGCCGGGAAATCAAATCCAGGAAATTTCATGCTTCTCCAGAAAAAAGTCTATATTAATCTCCTTATTCTGGCAGCAGTCTTGCAATAACCATGTTTTATTTCTTCCCCTTGTTTTACAGATTATAAAAATACCATAATGATAGATCTTCTTGTGAAATATCCATATTTTTGTATTTGTGTTGGTGCTTTATTGTTGTATTTGTGTTTGTACTTTATTGTAGTATTTGTGTTTTATCACATTATGCACTGTATCCATCACAGCAGAGCAGTTTGTACTCTCTCTCTGGATTATCCCCCACAGCATTTTCACCTCTTAAAGATGGCTACAACACATCACATTTATTTATTTATTTAATTATTCTTTCTTGTTGTTTGATCTTATAGCAAATTAATCTATTGATTTCACTGCTATAAGATATTTTATAGTACTAGTAAAGTAAAGTAAAGTAACCCATAGCATTTATTAATGCCGTAAGGGTGTGAGATGTTAGCGATCTCACATTTCACAGGCTCTGCAAATGAGGGCGGTAGCCATCTCCTCTCCCTCACAGTCTTTACTTCCCGGATTAATCCGGTACCCATTTAAGGCTGGGTCTACATGGGAGCCGTTGCGATCTGAAAACATTTCCGCCTCAACTGGGGAATGAACCTAGGACCACTCATATGCGAAGCCAGTGCGCTAACGCGGCTCCTGTTACCTGCCATGCATGCTACAGGAGGTGACTAAGGAGGTTTAATGAAGTGTGATTGACTATCTAATCCCATAAATGTCGAAGTGAACCAGAAGCCATACTGAAGTTGGATGTGTTGGACTGTAGATATTGCAGCAAAACTGTAAACAACAACACAACACATTCTGTTCTCCTAATTACATCCTGGTAATCTGGAGAATGAACACAGAAAAAGACCAAGGAGATGGAAACAAGATATAAAAGATCACTTAAGTATGATACAGAAATAGATTCGTTGAAGATCAGTAGGAGTTTCAAAAGGCTGTGATGACTGCTACAACCTCTCCAGGCTATGCTACCTGATCAATATATATTTAACCAATAATACACTGTGACTTCACATGAACAGAATATGTAACACAATTGTAGTATGAGGCCCCTGTACTAGACAGACTTTAAATTACACAACTCTGATACTCATTTAGTGCAGAATATCAGTGGTGAGCTTGTGTTTATTAGGTTTAAACATGATTACTTGTGTGTGTATGCATATTATCTAGCTCCATGTATGTTTGTGATGATGGTAGAACAAGTTTGTTAACTCTTGTTTCCTGTGCCTGTCAGTGGAGTTTCAGCTCCAGATGGGAAAGTTTTCCAGAACGTTTTTCAAGTCCCAGAATATTTTATTGATTATGGTGGTGATAGAGTGTAATACTACAAGCTGGCAGTCTTCTACTCCAGAAGGGACGTTGCAATCTTGAAACATGCTGCAGATCAAAGGATGGGTTCCGTCCCAACAGTGCAGGCATGGGTCTTCAGAAAGAGACCATATTGAGATCTTATTAAGATCATAGGGTAGGGTAGCCAACCTTCTTAATCACCTCTTACAACATGCATGGCACTACTATTATTCTTTGCTTTCTTTTCAGACTTAGTAACACACTGTGATGTATATTTATATTTTCTTTTGATGAGCATTTTTGCTTTCTTTAGTGATGGTTGCTGATCTAGCATTCCATAGGCTCATACCATTTGATACAATTCTTAGTGATAAAATTGTTCCTTTTTTCTGTTTTTGCTAGCCTGAATGCTGCTCCATTTCATGCAAGGGTCCTCAGCAGTAACACTTTGCTCTTAACAGGTAGCTTATTGAAATATTATAAGATTGGTCTCATTTTGATATTCCATTTATATTTTTAGGTTCATTTTGGATATTCTGGAAAACTGACATTCAGACACAGGAAGGCTATGATTGTTCCTCTTTGTTATTCTGGTGTTTTTTGAGGTTGCTTGAGGTTATGCCCTGATGAATATTTAGTTTTCCAGTAGTGATTAAGAATTCATTTTTTTAAGGTACCTCATTTCCTAGTTCATCTGTGAATCAATGAACCAACTGTGAGCAGAGGTATTGGGTATAGATGATCAAATGTTTTGTTTTTAAAGCAGGTTCCTTGTTATGTGCTGAACATTTAGGATTGTAAGGTGTACAGTAAATGTCGATGATGTGTTTGAGATGGAGTATATGCTTCTGCTGCATATGGGTTCCTTATATGAGTACATTCTAAAGTTGGCAAACATGAGCTGTGGAGATCTGGTTTATGATTTTTAATACTAGCTTTTCAGATCGTTCTTTTCATTAAATTTATTCTCGCATCTTTTCTTTCTGTCTCTTTAATATATGATGACTACATCAGTTTTTCTATGAAATTTGTTCCAAGTTAAACAGCTATTTTGGGGGGGATACAGTGCAATATTTTCTCAAAAATAAATTTCTAAAAGCTTGAGCAGCTATAATCACTCTTGGGAGGTAGAGTGTTTTTTTTTGTTAGGTTCAGTCTGGAAATGCTTGGTACTTTCTGACAAGGTGCAGAGAAAATTGGATGTAGGGGTGTTGTCTGGTGTGACAGTATAATTTAATGTTTTGTAGAAAGGGTGATAAATAAGATTACATTCTTGCTTTTATTTATTTCGAAATGTTTCACTTTACAAACAGCTGGAAGACAAAATTGATGACTTTGAGATGTGAATATATAAAAGGATAGGGAGAGCTTCATTGAGAAAAAAAGAAACCAAAGAGATTCTGACAACACTACAAATAAAGAAAAGAATTATTACAGGAAATTAAAATGAATTTCACTGTTTCACTGGATTCTCATGAACTGGTCACAAGTTATTGCCAAAAATGTTGTTATGACCATGACTTCTTTCATGACCTCATGAATCATATGAGTCAATCAAGTGCCATAGGCAATCATGCTTCTCCACAAGTCTCTTTCTTGTGCTTTTAATAAGTTTAGTTGGTGACTTCTTTTTGCGCCAAAGTGACAACACAGCCAGAAATTTATTTCATTATCTTCCTCTATCTCTTCTCCCCTTGATCTTTCCGGTGGTTACTAAACATTAAAATGAGGTGAGTACAATTCAGGTAACCACAAGAAGTTAATGACCAGGTGGACATAGTTGATAGATTGAATGATGTCCAATATGAGAATATCTTTTATAAGATAACTAAAAAAAAAGCTGTGTTTATTTTTGTTAACAGTATATTTAGATTAATTAACCATAAAATATATAGGTAGGCACTAATTGCAAACCAGTATAGTTGAAGAGCAGTACACAAAAGTGATACAAATGGTAAGGAATCATCATGAGATGAATAGGATAGACTATCAGAGTGCACCAGGCACCAAGTCAAGAGACAGAAAATGTTGGAGGTCCATTGTAGCCATAATGGATACAGAGCACTTGACAATATATTTTACTTATTTATGCCTACTATAACTTTTATGGCTACCATTTACTCAGATTGATTCGATATAACTAGATCGTTGATGTGTAATGCACGATATGGATAGTTTTCACAGGTCTATGAATAGGATATAGTGTCAAAAATGATGAGAGCTATCCTCAGGTTTCATCTTTTATTTGGGAAATAAAGATGTGTAACAGCCAGAGGTTCTAGAGTTGTGAACGATTTGGTGATGAGCTGACTTATACAATTTTGTATGCGTATCTTGTATATATTGGTATCTGTTGGACACTAAAAGAGGCAGTACAGCTTGCTCAAGATTGCAGAGAATTCAAGAGATTCATAAGGAAGACTACATTCTGGAAAGAATATGTCACATGATGATGATCTTGTATATAGAAATGACCCTATTTTTAATAACATAATCTGGTCATAAACATTCAAAGTCTTTGACATTGAATCTGTTCATTTCTATGAGTTTCCAGAGTAAACATGACATTAACTTTCTCTTTATAAATGAAGACTTATAATTTCAACTTATTGCTCATGGAGGAGGGGAGGATAATTAATATTTTATAAGGTTAGTTGGCCCACTGGCTGGAATCAGAAAATTATGTCACTCTTCACTCCACTTCAAAGGTTTATGTAAAGAGAGACATGAAAGCAAATTATAATGTATTAAGCAATTGGGAAGCATTGACAGAGGCATCTGGAAATAAATATGCAGAGACATCACAGTGGCTGATGAGAGATGTCGACTGGTCAATGAAAAGCAAAACAGAAAGAAGTCTATCTCTATCTATCTATGCGATGTGACCCTTGTTTGCCTTGCGTCGTCAGGGGTGGAAGAGTTCTCTGGAGATGGCCTTCTTGTGTGCTGTTTGTAAACTTGTTCCTGTGCCTTCTTTGATCCATCTTCTACATGGTCTGCCTCTGGTTTTATAGTCATTATGTCTATGTGTCATGGCCATTTGTGGCATGCTATCTGTCGATAGTCTGGAAACGTGTGAAAACCACTTGATCTGTTGCCTTTTGATGTGTTCCAATACTGGTATTATTCTGGTTATCATTTCTAATTCTATCTCTTAATGACACTCTGAGTATTCTTGGTAGACATGTCATTTCTGCTGTCACTATTTTTCTTTTATCTTGTGCTGTCATTGTCCAGGTTTGGTACTGGTAGCATAGTGATGGAATAATAAGTCTTGTATAATGAAACTTTAGTGTCTATGTTTACATTTTTGTTCTTGAAAATATGTGTCATCTGTCCTAGGATCTAGTATGTTTTGATGCATCTATTTTGTATCTCTTGACTGGTTTTCCCTTTACTCGATATAATACTTCCTAAGTAACTCATTTACCTATTTATGGTGTTTATGATCAATGGAGATAGTGATATTTCTTTATAGTGATAGCACAGAAAGAAGCGTACAGTGAAAACACAGTTCATATGCACAAAAACGCTATAGAGACTTTCACTGAAAACCAGTCTTTGCAGCATAGCAGATATGTATCCACATGACAAACAATCCTAGGATGCTACACGAATGGTCTCCAGAGACTATGATGACTCTGTTCCACTGTATAATTTGGATTTTGTTGTTTATGGTTGTTAGCTGTGATCTTCAGTTATATGAATTGTTATACAGCATATGAGGACCAAAGACAACAATGTCACTCAGCAGCACCATTATATGACAACTTTAATAGAAACATTAAGTTTCAGGCTTTAACAGTATTCTTTAACAAAATATAAACATGTGTGTCACACACTGATAAACAACAAAATACTAAACTACAACCAATTTACTTCTACAATCTTGTGATATAGAGTCCACACATTTTGTTTGGATACTAATGCTAGTTGACAACAATCTTGATTGACATTGACCTTTCAAAAATAACATATTTGACATTCTGCAGCTAGATTACAGCTTAACAAGTGTGCAGTGGTTTCTGCTCTTTCTTCATAGTCAGGTTGGGTGGTACAATTTTGATTTCCACTTAGCTTAAGAAATGTTTTGACCACAAATGGCACCAAAGATGACCCAGAAATGGTACCAGATAAAAAATTTAGAAAACTTAAATTGTGGTACGATGTTGACCAATCATTCCATGCACTCCATTTGTCCCTTTAAAATATGGGCCTAAAAATATTTCCCAAAATGTTTTTAAAATATGGGCCTAAAAATATTTACCAAATTTTTTTTAAATATGGGCCTAAAAATATTTACCAAATGTTTTTAAAATATGGGCCTAAAAATATTTACCAAAATGTTTTTAAAATATGGGCCTAAAAATAATTCCCAAATGTTTTTAAAATATGGGCCTAAAAATATTTCCCAAATGTTTTTAAAATATCAGCCTAAAAATATTTCCAAATGTCTCCAAAAAATCCTTTTATTTAATCTAGGCAGAATTTGAGAAATTGTGGGCATTGGTAGATAAAATCTATACTAAAATCATACATATAGTTCTTGTAACTATATTGAAACTTGTGCAGCTTTTAATGTCAACATTTCTATTTTGTGCAGACTTATTAAACTCAAGTGTGCCTTTTTTTTCTACTGCTATTTTCCCTACCCTCTATTTACAAGCAATATTATGTTTATGTAAAACTAAAAATACAAACTAAAAACAGGTATTACAAAACTAGTTATGTCAGTGAAATTAGTCTTTCTAACCAATAATCTTATAAATGCTTTTAGTAATTCTTAAAACTGTATTACATTGTGTTTTAACTTTTGGCTTAATAGATTGGACATATACCGTAGGTTTCTCTAATAAATAATAACATGGCTTTACATTAGCAGATTATTGTATCTAATGGGTCAATTTGTATTGACACTAGTAGCCTACCCTATTTTGTACATACATCTTTGAAACAGTGAACATACATGAACAATATTGTCTGAATACAAAACAAAATGAAGCAGGATAATAGTGTATCAATGAACACAAACAATAACAAAAAAAGTTATGGAGAAAACACTACTGCATATACCTATTATCATGATGATGATGTATATTTTTACATTATTGTTACTACAATAAGTACCAACAATATTCCAAATATCATACAGGTTTATAAACAAGATTAAGGACAACTCTTTCATTCCAATGTTGCCATACAGTCACCAAAAATATAAACTAAAAACTAGATATAGAAGCTTTCAACTTCAGTAACTGCGGCCAAACATTGTGTAGTATTTGGCTGGGTTTGTACATTTGGGCATAATACACCTTGTTCCTGGCTTCAGGTCATGTGGTTGCAGGAATGGTATGCATAAACCTTTGGCACCCATCGCAGGAGCACCTTCTTCATCTTGTTTATCCCTGAACAAAATAATTCTCATTTAGGATATAATTTATGTGAAATTATTATTTCCACAGCAAATAGTTTTTTCTTCAACTGCTTCTATCATCAGATTTATTCCTTACCTCCATACAAAGTTTCCTACTGTTGACAGATTGTGCTTTGCCAGTCTTCCATTATTTAAAAATGTATTTAACTTCAAATTTCAAAAGTTTTTTTAATACTGAATATGTGAGACGAAAACAAAAAAACTATAAACTTTTAACAGATAAATGCTTTTCTTTCTGTTTTATTAATAATTAAATTTGTTGACAACTATTTAACTTTCTATGTATCTAACTCCGTGTCCAATCTTTGTTAGTCGCATGTGTAACATGCATGGCAGGTAACAGCTGGATACACATAGGTGACATCATAATTAGAAGTGTTATAAGCTGATGTTGGTCTATTTCATTATTTGATTACCTAAAACAGTCAGTATGACTAAACAAATTAGAAACAAGATCTGATGACTCTAATATGGCAAACATGTGAAACATATATACAGACTATATATGCAGTCAATAAAATTTGGTCAAATTTGACACCTTCATTTTTGGGATTTGTTCAAGTTGTTGCTGTTGTCGATATCCACATGCTGATGACTAATGCTATTCTTGTCAGCACAATGCCATTCTTAAAAAATTGCATGTCTTCTGAAGTTGATTTAGTGATCCATACAGTAAATTAGTGACTGTTAAGGGTGTCTGTAGAAGTTATTCATTTGTTCAAGTATAACCATTTTGAATTATTTTTGGAATATCAGTAAATTGGTTTTATTTTGCCTCTATTCCTCTAATTTTCAAGATTTCTGGCACATATCCCAATTAGCTTTGTTATGCCCCAGCTATGGGAATATTATGATGGGGCCTTACTGTTGGTGTTCCATGGATACATTAATGATCATGTTGGCATCACTGACATGTTCGAGACCCCCTTTTGCTCACTTTATATACTGCATCAACAGCTTCCACCCTACCATCAAGTTCGCATCTGAGATCTCTACCTCCCATGTGAACTTTCTTGACATATTGTTACTGTCAAACCCTCCTGTCTTTGCACATCGGTATACTACACCTTGACAGATGATCCTGCCTTCTCCTCTACATTCTTCTCACTCCCCCTACCTGCTACTCTCTCAACTTCTTCACCTGTGTGGTAGGGGAGAGGACTTTCTCAAATAAAGCACATGAGATGATAAAATCCTGTCAAAGACGGATGTGTCAGGCCATTGGCGCAAATAAAACGGCAACACAACTCATTTCCATTCTCTGGACTATATCCTGCTTGAAGTCTAGTAGGGCCATTGTCCTGCTACAAGAGAAATCCAGTGGGAGTTTGACAATGAATGCTGAAGAAGAAGAAGATAAAATTATTTCTGTCATCTATACTCTGATACGGTTCTGACCTCTGCCTTGCTTTAAGTGTGCAGTTTCTCCTGCAAGGATACCTACATGTAACTATACCTAGTAATCATAGGATTCCTTCATGACAGAGTCAAACTTGTTCCAACCTTCCATCTCAATAATTAAGTTAACTATGGAGTCCTGTTTTGACTTCTTCCACTTCTTCAGTCACATCCCAGGACACAAGCAGTTATTTCGTGATCTCTGGTTACTTACAGGTGTGACACAAATTTCAGGGAAAACATGGCCTGCAGTCATCTCAAGCCTAATTTTTCAAGTCACTTTGGCACCATCTTCTATTAAAGTAGTAAGTGCAACACCTGTGCCTATATCTCACAAATACATTCCATCACAGACCTTAAAGTCACTGCCACCACTGAAGTGGGGATTTAAATATGTGTCCTGCAACATCATCCATGCCATCATGATGTTCATAGGAGAGATGGGTAAGAGGCTCAGAGACTGATTATATTCAACATCTGCACAGTATTAACCATTATTCCAAAACTACTGTTGGTGACCATTCCAACAGCACAGACCACCTAGGTACCCATGATGCCCAGGTAACTGCAATTAGTTGTCATCCTCAGATGACCAGACTTAATATGAACTTGAAAATAAAAATATCCTTCAATTTGGTACACTAGAATTTAGGTATTAACATCTGTCATTCTTACATGTAGATATCCTATTGTGTTTATCAATTTCTGCTTCTTTTCTTTCATCTCCATCCTTCTAGCGTTTATATTTCCAGTTATCATTCATATTCTGAACATTGGGCATGTATCCCAATTAGATCTGTTATGTGATCGCGGACAGTGCTGCTCTTCAGTCACCATGTATTATGCTGTATTCTTGATAAATGCCTTTTGTACGAAATATTTGATTTATGTGTATTTATTTTTCAGTGTTTTCAGTGATTAGCAGTAAAATGTCATTACCCTGTTTCCAAGTTCCATCTCCCTGAGAAACACAGTTTTTGTGTGTGTGCTTGTATACTGTTTTTTATTAGGAGGGGAAGGGATGTGTTGCTTTAGTTTCAGTAGAGTAAATTGATGAAAAAACCAATTTTACATTTTCTGCAGAGGCTGTGATTTCAAATACTTGACTACAAATTAATTTGTGCAGGCATATCAAATAGGTTACATGCCTGGTATCTCTGACTTCAGCATCTGTCATGCTTGGTCATGCTCAATATTGAGTTGGTCCAACCAATCTTAGTTTCAGCCTCTGTTGGCTGGAATAAGCCATATTTCCACTTTAAGGAGTAGCCTCAATGGTAATGAGTTAATATAAACAGTTTTTCTCAGATATTCACTGCATGTCCATCAGTCCCCGCATATTTATT
The DNA here is from genome assembly GCA_034231615.1 of Meghimatium bilineatum. NCBI lineage: Eukaryota > Metazoa > Mollusca > Gastropoda > Stylommatophora > Philomycidae > Meghimatium > Meghimatium bilineatum. The sequence continues at coordinate 27,132,714 of CM067313.1, read as the reverse complement.
TTCTACAGATAGTAACAAAAAATATAGATTCTGAGTTACGCACAAAAATAAACAAAATGATTTGTATGAAGTTTTGCATCTTCATGACTGGAGTCTCACATGAGTCTTTCTGTAAGGAATCAGAGAAATATTGTAACATTTTCGCTGGAAACTTATGAAGCAATATGCCCCTTTGTTTGAGAACCCCAGCAATTGCGAGTAATTAGCACTCATTCCCTATGTGCAGTGGGGTGGTTTTTCTGAGCTTTCTTTCATACTCAGGAGACTTCAGCTTTCAGTTTAGTGCAATGCCTATTGAAAGAGCCTTCAACTCAGAAGGGGTCTGTGCCCCTTTATAAAAACTACTCTTAGCAGTTCAGCACTTTCTTGAAGTCGGTATCCTCAACAGTTTTGCCTACTCTATCCTCTATGTACATCCAAATTTCAGACTTATAAGAGGCAGTTAATACAGACAAACATCATAAAGGGGAATACAACAATTTCAAATCATTCATGCACAAGAATAAAAATATTCTACCTGGCACTGTCCTTCTTGATGTTGTCCTCACATGATATAACTCCACAGAAAGGGGCCTGGATAAGTTTCTTCTGGTCCAAGCTGTCACAGAACTCTGACCAGTCATGACTAACCACAAGATTATCATCAAGTTCTTTCTTGGCTCTGAGAAAGTGACAAATTGCATACAAACCTAAAATAAATGAGGAGAGCGGTAGCCTAGTGGATAGTGAGCTTGCTTTCTATCATCTGGTTACAGCATGCCAGGTTTGAAACCACGTCCGGACATAAAAAGAAAAAAAATCCGGGTTGTGATTTCTCACTTGACACGACCACTCCTCCAGTCGACTCAGCTGTAAATGAGTACCTGACGCATGAGTTAGGGAAGGTAAAAAACAGCAAGGAAGGGAACTGGCCACCCCACCTAATAGTTGCTGCGGCTTTGTACATGAAGAGTTATCTTCATCCCCGACGGCAGATGCCATGGGACCTACCTTTACCTTTACCTAAAATAAATAATCAGTCTTGGAATACATACACAAAGAGGAACCACCCCATACTTATTAAAATGTGCTATTATCTCCCATGTGAGCAGAATTTTGTGTGTGGTTCGTTCTCAAAATCCCCAGGATCTCTCTTATAGTAAGACAATGGTCCTACTAAATTTCTAAAGGATGTAGTCCAGATAGAGACAGAAGAAATGGTCATCTCAACTCCAAATAACTTGATTCTTGATTAGAAACTGGCCTCACAGCACATGGGGCATTCCCATAAGTGTTCCGCCCTCTGTACCAGCAGCCATTCGACTCAATGGTGTTTCGAGTCTAATGCTGCCAAAACAGACATCAACATCAGGGCACAAATCTGGCCCCTGCGACAGGTTTCTTTGTTGTTCCGCCCACCCACTGTGCACATAATTAGTTCAAGCACAACGTCGGCCTGTCAGAGCAACATGGTAACTGTTATCGAAGGTTATGACTATGGGATTGTATAGATAACGTGCCATGAAGCTTCTATAAGAAGATAACCTCAATATAAAGGCATGTCATCTACTAAGGTTTTCTGTTGCATGGTTGGTTTGTCTAGTGAGCCATTGGTGAGACCCACAGACGCAATCGCATGCGCAATAACAGGATACAGGAATAACAGGACCTGGCACTGTGAGGTGGTCTCAAACACTTCAGACAGTACTGTGGGACTAACAGATTAAAGTTATCAAATCATCATATCATTCCAAGGATGCAGAGAACATGACAAAAGAAGTTTGGATCATAGTCCAAGATCATACCATGCCTCCAAATTATGACTGGTAACAAGCCACATCGCTACAGTCTGGTCCAGCAGGGATTGAAGAGGGGGAAGCAAACCTGGTATAAAAATGCTTTGCTAAAAACAAGATGGGATACAAAGTGCAGATATCACTGTGAACTATATCACAAAGATACACTTATTTTCATACCCAGGGATGATGTGAACTGTATTATTCCTGCTGCCTTTACTTTCCCAGAAGATCTTATTCCCATTTTCTTTTTTGATAGTAGTCTATGAGTCATTGGTGGTCTACAATTTTTTCCATGTGAACTGGAAAATAAAATCTGGACCACCCATCTAGGAAGTCTGTGCACTAATCACTGTGCTAGTATAGTTTCCCAGTAAGTATATTTAAATTATAATGTATGTACAGAAGGATTAATAGCTTTAATTCTGATGTATAACATACTCAGAAAAATCAAAGCACGACACGCAGTGAATGCAAGATGAGTGAAGGATTATTTTTTGTGTATATGTACTATAGAATTATTCTGAAAATGTAGCACCCGAATTTTCAGGTGTGAGAAGGTGATTATCACTTCTCAATATTTTCAATCTTATCTTCTTTCTACTAATTTCTCTGCATCAATGGTAATAAATAATAATGGTAGTATATCCAATAGAAGACATTGCTTTGTAACTATTGTTGATTATTTTAGGCGCTGTATATATATATATATATATATATATATATATATATATATATATATATATATATATATATATATATATATATATATATATATATATATATATATATATATATATATATATATATATATATATATATATATATATATATATATATATATATATATATATATATATATATATATACAGAGAGCTACTTTATATATAGCCGTCCGGCTCTGAGACAGCATGGCAGAGTGATTATCTGTGACAGTCAATGTACTTGGTTCAAATCCCACCGTAACCAATTATACATCTAGAACATTTAGAAAGCAATGGTAAACTACTGAATGTATTTATATTGCCTAGAAAATCACTAAAGACAAAAAATACTGGGTTGATGGCTACATTCTGAATAGGATATGCAACAAGTTTTTTTGTTTTATACATACATTCAGTAGCATGGCCTGTGCATCGCAAATTACACAAATTCTACTTCACTTGAACCTCACAATGGTCTACATAAGTTAGGATTGTCAGACTGTCTCACTAACCTCTCAACCACAGAAGCTAGATAATTTAAAAAACTTTAAGTGATATAATACATTATAAGCATCTACAGATTACTTTAAAATAATTAGCTACACATACTTTCTGTAGAGATTGTCTTGGATATCTGCCAGTAGCTTATTAAGTGAATCCACAAATTCTTTCAAAGGGATAGTACTCTTCTCTCCAGTATCACGTCTAACAGCAACAACTTGATCCTGTTTTAAGTCTCGTGGTCCAAGCTCAAGTCTAACAGGCACACCCTTACATTTAGAGAAGTAAAACAACAAAAGTCACAAATCTCACTTGAGACAAAATAATTCCAATTATTGTTAAATGAAGTATCTATATTTATAGAATGATATCACTATTAAGACTTTGTCATATATATACCAGTTTGTTTTCTACAACTTAATTTTCAGAGATGCTTCTGTGGATCAGAACTGTGAACAGCAACGTTAGAACAGTCTTGTAGTATGTGCACTGGTATCTGTGTTATTGCTCTGCAAATGCTGGCTCTGCAGTCAATGATGCTGATTCAGTGTAAGAATGCCTTTATATAGCAGTATCTCATTCTTTTCTAAATATTTTAACGTATTCATTTCTGTTATCATGCTCAGATCTGTAGTTTCCATTTAGCTTTTTCCGTTTAAATTTCATAGACTGTTTTAGCAGTGCTTTTGTTTCTATGAAACTTTTAGATCTGATGAACTGAGGATGTTTAATTTAAACTTTTACCAATTTATCTGCTTTTCATTGCCATGGACGATACTGTGAGCTAGTACACATTGTGAAGCAAACAATTTATATTTTAGTATGATAATAATATTAAGTGAGGTATCCAATTTATATCTTCAGTATGATTATAGTTATCAAGCTAGCAAAACATACTAAGTGAGGCATCTAATTTATATCTTCCGTATGATTATAGCTAGTAGAACCTATTAAGTGAGGTATCCAATTTATATCTTAGTATGATATAGATATTAAGCTAGAAATTAAGCTAGAAGAGCCTATTAAATGAGGCATCTAATTTATATCTTTAGCATGATTATAACTATCAAGCTAGCAGAACCTATTAAGTGAGGCATCTAATTTATATTTTAGTATGATATAGCTAAGACTTCATTGTCAAGTCTTTACATGGTCACCGAGTGGCAAGAGAAAAAGGGGAAGACCAAAAACAACACTAAAGAGAACTATTGAAAATGAAAACACAACAGCTGGTATGAAAATGAACAATCTGGAACTACTGGCTGTTGATTGACAAAATGGACATCTATGACATCTGCCATATGTGCTAAGCTTGACACAAAAGGAAAATGATGATGATGATATAGCTATCAACCTAACAGAACCTATTAAGTGAGGTATCTAATTGATATCTTCAGCATAAAATCGTTAGGAAGCATGTATCTATACAGGTTTGTGTAGAACAAGATGTGGTTCACATGAGTCCACAGAATATGTATACATAATTTATTTTCTGTGTCAGCTCTGCTACAAATAGTAAACACAGATGCTAGTTCTAACATATCGTCATTAATTAGGAAACTATTGCAAACATTTCAAACAAAAACTGAAATGCTAGTGTTATGTTGATTGTTTTTTTTAAATTATTCAATGGATTCCTTCATAAACAAACCTATCGTTTCTTTAATAATTTACATTCCATAATTTTAGCTCTACACAAAACAAACACGCCAAGGAGAAATATTAGATCATCTGTGCTTTACCAACAACTTATGCTACGGAAACCTGTTTACACACGTTCAGTCAGACGTGATTTTAGGAATATATACCTATAGGTTACTAAATTTAAATATTCAGTATGATAGAGCTGAGGTCAGCAGATTCTATTATATGTTGTATAAAATTCCTACTTTCAATTCCCAATGGTTGAACTTCCATCCTGGGGAGTAGTTATCTCTGACATCAGCCTTAGAACGAATTTTTGCATCCACTAAAGTGGATGCCAGCTCAGAACACTTGTCATAAAGTTGTTTAGACTCCACATCTGACATGGATGATGTTATTCCACATGGAACGATCACACACTGAAAATAAAGATGACAATTTATTGATATATAGAACAATAACACACAAAATAAAATTATTATTTATTGATGAATTGAATATTCACACAATGAAGGTACAAATACTTTATGACAAATGTTTGCTGCTGTCAATCACACAAAATAGCAAACATTGTGACATCAATCTTTTTGCATTCATATATACTATAGGTAAATCAGAAAATATGAAGATTATTTTACTAAATTCTGTTACTGTTGCAAAAAATAAGTGTACAGTTTCAGACTTGGCTTATATGTTCTACTGTATAGCTTTAAGAAAGTAGAAAATTATTAATATAAAGCCTTGACAGCCTTTATAAAGTACTCTATAGGGCCCATAAAGAATTCATCCATTCAGTGTGTATGCAACAATCTTGCAATTCCCATGTACTATCAACTTATTAACACTGATTTTGATTAGTGTCAACACTGAGTCACATGGTTTTATTTTATTTCTATGACAAGAATGATTTTTGCAGGGTTCTTTGAAATTTTAATGGCAGCGCTGCTTTTAAGCTAATTACTTTTATTAATTTCTTTTTGGTTGTTAAGTCGCCTTCGATATAGTCCAAACTTTGGGTTTATTTGTCTCCATGTGCATAGACAGCGTGTATACGTGTGTATAGATAGTTTATGTTGTAAGTTGTCATAGTGTAAGGCCTAAAGTTAAGTCATCATTATCATCATCATGTGTCATGCCGGTTGGCGTAGGCAGTCATGGCTCTCTACAGCTCTCTGTCCACAGTATTATGTATCAAGGTCATTGTTGTTTCCCTGCCATGCCAGGTTGTCAAACTGTCTAATATTTTCTCACATTGTCGCCTTTTGTCTCTGCTGCCTTCAATTTTGCCTGTTGTTGACTATGTTGTCCAAACCTGCCTGTCTCATGAAGTGAATTCCGTCATTAGAGGCACAGAAAATGTGTTGCCCGAAAAGACAACAAAAAATACACACACATTTTTTTAGGTAAACAAAACAAAAGTTTCCCTATTTTGTCTCCTACATGAGATGTATCTACGGCCCCTGGCCCCCAACATTGTGTAAGGATTTCCCTGATTGTGTATGGGGGTTAATATTTGTTTTAATCTTCAGGAGCATTTGTGCCCACTAGCAATTTTGTACTTAGATGAGCATCAAAGCATACATGAGCACCAGGTACAGAATGTCTGATCTAGTACAACAAATGACCCAAACATAGAACAACAACAAGATCAATTACGTTGTATTATAATAACAGGAATAAGTTAACTGACCTGAATGGTGGCTGCTTTAGGGGGCAGCACTAGTCCTGTATTGTCTCCATGTACCATGGTCAAAACACCAATAGTTCTTGTTGTGAGTCCCCAGCTGTTCTGGTACACATACCTCTTCTGCTGAGTTTCTGGGTCTTCAAATTCAATCTCAAACATCTTAGAAAAGTTCTGACCTGTGTGAAAATATCAAATGTTAACACAATAACAAATTCATATTTCAAGCAATAAATCCTTGTTTTATATATATCATCATCATCATCAGGTGCGAGGCCGGCTGGCATAGGCGATCATGGCTCTCCACGGCTCCCTATCTCCAGCATTACATATCAAGATCATTGTTGTTTCCCTGTCATGCCAGGTTGTCAAAATTTTCACGTTGTCGCTCTCTGTCTCAGTTGCCTTCAATCTTGCCTGTTGTGACTATTATATATATGAGACATTTGTCTACCTAGGCTTAAAAAGTCTGTTTGCGGTGAAATACTAGGAAGAAGTTGGCAGGTAACTCAACGGGTACATAGGCGCTAACAGCAAATAACAGCAAAGCTGTGTGGACAGCATCGGGCACAGTTAGACACATAGTACGCTCTGGCCATCCACTGCACCTGATTTTCTCCCAGTTGTCTCGACTTTGTCTTGCCACTGGACCAAAATAAAACTCAGGAGAGAGAGTGTGGTTGACGATTAGCGCAACTCGTCCACACTATAAACAAACTTCAGCGATAGTCATTTCTCAACCCAATATGGTTGAGTTTTTGGTCATCGTCGATTACGATGAACAACATCATATATGAGACAGATGATGTTGGAGGTCTGTTACAGCCAAGCTTTGCTGCTGATATGGCAATGATGAGTCATACTGTGAATTCCATGAAAATTTCAACACACATTTGAATTAGTTATTGAGCTAATTCCTTGCCAATCAAAACATCTAGATAGAAAACTATTCCCTAGTACATCCCTGGACATTCAGACATGCCTGAATAGTAAGCATTAAATGAATCACTAGACGTTGACATTGAAAAAAACTTAGTTATTCAATGCATTTTTGGTCTTGATTCTTTTTTATTCTTAAACAGGAACCAGCATCTCACACTTTGGGAGTGAGGGGAGAGATAAAAAGAATTCTCATAAGTGCTCTGTTTGCTATTCCATCAGTCATCTAAGGATACATAAGTTCGCTCAGTATCCCAGTCAGTAGGTTCTTTGGATCCTTCCAGAGAGGAAACACTTTCTCCCCTCTCCTCTGGTCACTACCATGTTTGTCATTCTTTTAAAATATGCATTGTCCATTTCAATCTCCTCTTCATAATTTCGTATCTGTCTCTTCCTATTACTGTACAATAAACTATAGTGTTACCAGACAATGCATCAGCTCTTCCTATTACTGTACAATAAACTATAGTGTTACCAGACAATGCATCAGCTCTTCCTATTACTGTACAATAAACTAGTGTTACCAGACAATGCATCAGCTCTTCCTATTACTGTACAATAAACTATAGTGTTACCAGACAATGCATCAGCTCTTCCTATTACTGTACAATAAACTATAGTGTTACCAGACAATGCATCAGCTCTTCCTATTACTGTACAATAAACTATAGTGTTACCAGACAATGCATCAGCTCTTCCTATTACTGTACAATAAACTAGTGTTACCAGACAATGCATCAGCTCTTCCTATTACTGTACAATAAACTATAGTGTTACCAGACAATGCATCAGCTCTTCCTATTACTGTACAATAAACTATAGTGTTACCAGACAATGCATCAGCTCTTCCTATTACTGTACAATAAACTATAGTGTTACCAGACAATGCATCAGCTCTTCCTATTACTGTACAATAAACTATAGTGTTACCAGACAATGCATCAGCTCTTCCTATTACTGTACAATAAACTATAGTGTTACCAGACAATGCATCAGCTCTTCCTATTACTGTACAATAAACTAGTGTTACCAGACAATGCATCAGCTCTTCCTATTACTGTACAATAAACTATAGTGTTACCTGATAATGCATCAGCTCTTCCTATTACTGTACAATAAACTAGTGTTACCAGACAATGCATCAGCTCTTCCTATTACTGTACAATAAACTAGTGTTACCAGACAATGCATCAGCTCTTCCTATTACTGTACAATAAACTATAGTGTTACCAGACAATGCATCAGCTCTTTCATTCTCTGGCTCCCACATGACTGAACAGTAGCTTCATGTAATACTTTAGACATTTTAAAGAAGAGTAACCCATTAAGTTCTTATCATGCACTTTTCTATTTTGCCCAGCATGCTCAAGGAAGTCTGACAGATCACTGTGGATAGTGGAAGTTCCACATCCAGCCACATGAGAGCTACTGTCACCACCTCGATCTCCATTTTCATATTTTAATGTTGCTGTGTGATAAGCAGTAGCTCTCTACACCACTTTCTTGTCATTTCAGTAGGTGATGAAGTGCCATAATACCTGTTTGTTTCTTTTATTACTAGCCATTTGTGTAAATGAATACATTTTGTGTCATTGAGTACTGCTGAATTAGTTCTTGTATCATTTCTTGTCCTGGGAGCAGCCCAATTCTGATACTCTTTTTCTAGTTGTATCACTGCATTTGTCAAGGACTTTCTCTCTTTGCTTACTTTCTACCTCTTCCACCTTGCAGACTCTGAGTAGGGTATCTTCTGGATCTGCCATCCAAAAAACTCATTTTAGGGTGCCTTCCTTTTGTGTTGCCTAGAGGTTGGTGTAAATGGTAATGATCAATGTTAGCAACTTTGAAGTATTTATTCACATGAGCCACTTGATGTCTTACTTTGATGCTAGAAGAGACCTCATGATGAGTGTATCTCCGGTGCATCCTTGGACATTCACACACTTCTGGACAGTTATTCAGTCAATCACTGTACATTCAGAAACAAACTGCATATTTATACTGTGAATCTTTAGACATTCAAATCACCTCACAATGACAACGGCAAATAAATAAAATTGAGATAAAAACAAATACAACAATGGACGGCAACAACCCTGTAAAACAGCTGAAACTAACAGACAAAAAAACAATAGGAAAACTATAAAAGGCAAGTTTACAGAACACATGGCCACTGCTAAGACGATAGTAACAGCTACTTTTAATGGAGATATCAGATCACAATTCAGTTTTTTATTCTGAACTAAACTCATACCACATAACAATAATCTAAATTAAATTTCAGCAGCCGAAGTGTTGATAACAACTCTTTGAATGTCTAGCATTGAATGATTTTACAGGAAATATTTGTACAATTTGTACAATAAAAGGAATAAAAAGTATTAAATGAAACAGTATGATACAAACATGAAAAGATACCACTGCAATGCACTTAATTAAAGCCCTAATACAACATGATAATTGAAAAAGAAAATCAATGCATTAATGTGCAATCTTCAGCTAAAGAATTAATATTGTCTGCCTCTGTGGCAAAATGGTTAGTGAGTAATTTTGTATTCCCAACTCACTCAAACTAACTCAAGGTTCATGGTGATGAGAAGTCAGCCATTCATGTTGTGAAAGCCATGATGCTAATTCATGATACAACTGAATTAATAAGTAGGACCTACAACAATAGTTTAACATCTTTACCCTATACACGATATAATAATAATAATAATGGAAACATATCCTGTATAGGACATTGTTTTTCAACTATTGTTGATTTTTTAAAGTGCTATTGATACATTCAATTGTATTACCAGTAAAATATGGACGATCGTTTCTGACCTACAACAAGTTTAACCAGGTTGTGTTTGTGGTACAAGGCCACTAACCACTCTACCACTGAGTCAACTATACATGGTATGCTCTTATTATTCTATAACACACAAAAATGAATATTACAAATGTACATAGACAATATCTCCTCATAATATTGCTTTACCTAAATGATGTGATGTTGCCCCCTGGATAGCCCTGCCACTTGCAGAGATGTAAGCTTCTATTGTAGTTGTGAAATCTGCTCCTGCAAATTTTTCTTTTTCTGTTTTCCTACCCCTGACAACTGGAATGGCAAGCAGCTCTTCATATACACGAGCATACTCTTCCAATATGGCAAAAACCTAAGCAGTACATACATTTTGTTAGAAAAAAGCATTACAATGAAGATAAATATATGCTTCATGTCAAGTGCAACACCAGAGTAAAATGTGTTGGGCCACTGTTGCAAAAAAAAAACAGTGATACAATTCTTGATATTTCCATTCTCTACTACATCCTACTGGAAATCTTGTAGGACCATTGTCCCGCTATAAGAGAGATTCGGTGAGATTTTGAGAATAAACATCAAAACACCATGTGAGAATCTAAAGAAGATATCAGGTGATGTGTTCTTCTTCTGGAAAATGCTCAGTTAAGAAATTAAATGATAAAATATTAAAAGATTCATGCCAACTAAAATACATATATGTCATGTGACATGTTCTCTCCAGAATGTTGTCTTCCCAATGAACTCCCTGAACCCTTCTCTGTCTTGGGCCATGCGACTTGCATTTTCCAATGAACAAGTGTTGTCAGGATCCAAAAGGGGAGCAAAGAATAATGACACAACTACCTATCATGCACATCATAAGAGTGAAAGCAAAGAATAGTAACACTGTTTACCTTCCTTAGTAAGAGGTGACGGAGAAGGTTTTGGGGGTGAATTGACTGTCCTATCCCATAGAGGGCCAAGCGACAAAAAAAACAATGCTGAAGTTGAATGTGTCAGACCAAAAGGCGCATATATCACAGCTAAACTGGAAACCATGAAACAATGCTGTCCGTTATCTGGGCTATATCCTGCTTTCTTTCGTTTGCTACTTATTGTCAAGACTGTCAGACAAGTCTAATGGATGAACACCATTGTCTGGAGCTCTTCTGTGTTCCATATACCTTTGCTTGCTGGGTTCAGCTATTGGGTCATTATGTCTCTCTCAACTGTTCATACTGGGGAGAGTTCTGCAGAATATTTTCACAAGTCTGTTCATCTGTTCCACAAGTGCACAGTGGTTTGGCACACAATCGCATCCTGTGCACATGTTTATTCAGTCTGTTGTGTCCTGTCCTCAGGCGAAGTGTGGTTATCTGTTCCTGTCGATTTAGATAGCAGTGGGCATCTGTGGTCATTCTATGTTCACTTCTGATGGTCTGTATTGCTCTCTTCTTTTCTTGATATGTGACTTCATTTTCTTTCTGGATACTCTCCATCCTCATTGGCCTTCTCATTTCCTGGAACACCACAATGTGATGGTACCCACTGAAGTAGAGTTCTACTCTTCTTACTTGATGTATTGTTTAGTTTATCTCTTAGGTTTTTGTAGTTTATCCCTCTTGAGAGCCTGCTAATCTGCAGGAGTTTGAGAATGAGTGCAGAAGAAGAAGAAAGGCAATAGATATAAATATTCAAGAACTGAGACATGACAAAATGTATGGAAATAAAAAATATCACCATCTAAATCTCATTTATCATCCTTTGAATCATCAAACACACTCAACAACTTGTTCAGCTGTTTTTGAACACACACAAAATCCAGATTTTCAACATGTCATTTTTCTTTTAAAATACTAACACTACTGATGACATTGTCAACACATATATGCTATTTTGTGAAGCAGCTATCCCACAATGCAATATGTACATTCTGATGGCCGTAAAATGTGAAAATTGATTTATTAATAATAATTAACATTAAGTACAGTTTTGTGAAGTCAAATTACCAAAAAATTGTTTTCTTGGGGAAAATATATTTGTGTAAATCCTGGAATTTCAAGACCTTGGATGCTAAGAATTAAGAGAATCCCTGTGGATTACCAGGATTCTATACATCATTACTGCTATGTGTTGTACTCTCTGCAAGTGACATGCTGCTTCGATGAAAGCGCTGGAGTATATATGAGGTAACCTGAGTACAATGAAGTCAATCCTTTATGCCTTTCAATAACTCAGATGGAAGCATTATGATCACGATTATGAAGGACCATAGATTTTCTAGCCCAGTTGATTTTACTCATATTTAGAATGTCAATGTTTAGCACATAACTGAATAGACTTGAGGCTGGTGACTAACACATATAACTTACCTCTTTCTCTGCTGATGGTTTATCTGCCCAAGCTGTATGTCCTTCCTGCCACAGGAACTCTCTTGTTCTTAAAAATGGTTGTGGATGTTTGAACTCCCATCTCTAGTATATGAGAAAAATATGGCAGTTAGAGAACTGACAAATTTGAACTAGAATATACTACAGAATACAATGATGATGATGTAATTCTTTTATCTGTGAGCAGATAACTCTTGCCATCCTATAGCCTTTCTGACAAAAGTACAGGTTCTTCTCAGTTGAGTAAAATGAGATGATACTCAACCTTATATATGATTTGTTATCTCAAAGGCATGGTTTTGTTAGGGGGTTTATGGATGTATGCTTAGACCCCGAAAGCATTCCAATTTCAATGTGACAGTATCTTAGGATCATCATTCTTCCATCAACTTTGTTGACCTATCTGCAGCTATGGTACATCTGGCATTCTAGTAAATCTGGCATTCCAGTACATCTGGCATTCCATGCCACCTAATAGACTGTCACAAAAGGACAAAGGTGCAATGTCAGCTGACCTGTATCTCTTTGACATTCTTGGCAATTATTTGGTAGAAGAAACAATAAATTGAGACAAGACATACATTTATCCCATAGGTGAGGGACAACAGGGTATACAATATGAAATATTTATAACTGTACAGATAAATGTTGGAAAAATTTTCACTGAAAGAAAAGTCTCACTTTATATAATCTACTAGAAGTATACTGTTGCAGGGTGGTTAGTCTAGTGGTCCACTGGAAAGACTTGCAAACATTGCTCTTGTGGATATACTACAAAACAGTGTTCAACATTGTTCTTGTCAAATACCAGTGTTTGGTATACAAGAGAAAAGCCATAAATGCTAATAAGAAAGACAGAAATAGAAATGGTGTCATAAATACACTAGACAATAAAGATTGCATTGAATATATCAGGAAACAAATCAGTGAAATAGTTTGGACATCTCATGAGAATGAAACCTAATCAGCTTCTACAAATAGTCATTTGGCTTAAACAACCCGCCCCCCCCACCTTTCCCTGAAATATTAATTAACATTGTGCAAGTTTCATGATGGCCGTCATTATCAGTGATACCAGCTTTTCCTGTTACAAATGAGGTCAAACAAGGTTGTGTTCTTTTCTGAAATTTTCTGCAACGGTGACAGGTACATTTCGATCAAGTGATGTAACAGGCATACAAATAAAATACATAACAGACAGTAAATTCTTAAATCTTTGCCGTTTGCAAATCAAAAACTACACAAAGGCGGGTACACAATGAATGGTATAGAGATGGTCAGGGAACTCCTCTATGTAGATGACTCCTCTATGTGCACTGCATGCTGATTCTGCAGACAGTATGCAGTCAACCCTAAACCAATTTGCAGAAACATGCACCAACTTTGGCTTCACCATTAGCAACAGAAAAAAATAATTCATATATCAACAAGCACCTAATAATCCCCATTTCAATCCTCATAAACAAATCAAGGAAGAAGAACTTCAAATAGTGTCAACTTTTTCACCTAAGTGGGCAGTACTTTTTCATAAGCGCAAAAATCAACAATCAATCAATATCAATCAATAAAACCCATAACCCTTCAGGGTCATAGGGGTACCACATTGGAAGCTTCAGCACACAGAGTCCTCCAGCGAATTCTATCCTCAGCGATGCGGATGAGTGTGGAAATATCTAGCCCTGTCCATTCCTTGATGTTGTCTGTCCATGTCTTTATTTGTCCTCCTCTGCTTCTTCCACCCTCGACAGTTCCCTGCAGTATTGTTTTTGACAAGGAATCGTGCCTGCATACATGTCCGAACCATGCTAGTTTTCATCGTTTCACTATTGAAAGCAATGGCTCCTGAACACCTGCACACATCTCTACTTTATTTCTTACGTACACATTGGTCTTATGTTCCCTATAGGAAATTCGTAGAATTCTTCTGTAGCATTTATACTCGAAAGCCTGTAATCTTCTCTCCATGTCCGCAGTGAGTGTCCAACTCTCACAACCATACAACACAATGGAAAGCACCAGCGACCTATGCAGGCTGATTTTCACTCCAACACTGATGTTGCTTTTCCAAATCACAGTTAGCCTTGACAAGGACGCTAAAGCCATCTCCAGCAAAAATCAACAGGTACAGGTTAAGCAAATGTAGCCTCATAACACAATAAGTTCAATTTTTAATATTACACATAGTTTCATTCAGGTTTCGTAACCTAGCTGACCTCGAATTAAAAAGCCACCAGGACTAGGTATGCTTCGAACTGTGTGCTACACACTGATAACCCTAAACCTACATAATGGATCTGAAAGTAGTATTCATGAATGCAATGGAATGGTAGAAACTTACTAAGGGCAGATACAGCAGGAAGTTGATTATACAAACAGATCTAAAAACTTTAGAAATTAGATTGTAACAGATGGCTGATATTGCACAAAGGAAGCAGAAACAGCTTCCAATCAAGTTTTCACTTCTACACTAACTCCATTGTTCCTGGAAACAAACAGAATGTTAGTAAATGAATGTGTTGATAGTCACTAGCCTTTGGAGTTTACTTTGTTACTTCCCAGTAATGTACAATGATATATAAATTAAAAACTTTGTACAGCAAAACAACACTCATAATATACAAAAATATTCTTTCATTACTGAAATATTTATAACATGCAGAATCAAACTAGAAACATTTGTTTAAAAAGCTACCCTACCACAACATTACACCACTGGTTGAGCTTAAGAGGAAGATCCCTGTGTGACTTGATCCACTTAGCATAAGTTGGGTACATGACAGTCTCACTGGTTGGACGAATGGCAATTGGCTCTGCAAGTTCAGACTGTCCTGATTTTGTTACCCAGGCAACCTAAAATTTAAAGTGAAGTACAAATTTTAGTTAGTTAGTTAGTTAGTCACTGGGTCATCATCACTGCACTCCGGACAAGTCCATAGGTGCTCAGATCTCTCCTTGAGTGTATCCGACATTACATGTTGACTGACGGTTCCAGTACGCCGTTGATTGACCATCATTATTTCTCGCCTACAAAACCACTCCTTTCTAGTGACACTACATTTCAAACCAAGTTCCCTTATTCTAGTCATGGAACAAGAGTCATTGTCACTTAAACAGTCATTTGTTAGTGTGTTTTCTCATAGGGCAATAGCCGTGGTAGCAGTGTGTGCAAATTTTAGTTGTTTGTCTGCTGTGATATATATTAGCTTTTCTTCTTTTCGACATGAACTGTTCCAGTTGTAAAAACAAAAAATGTATGAAAATAGTGGCATGAATAGACTGACAATGATTAAAATTGATGTAAAGCATATTCCAGGTAAATGAAAGATGAATATAGCTTCAATACAGAAGAATGATAACTGATCTGGCTCAAGCAGTAACTTATTCCATTTTCATTCTCAGTTTGGTCACATGTTGTGTATGTCAATTTATGTTTGGTTATGAACTTACTTTGGATGCTAGCTTGAAAATATGACACAAATTTCTCACTAAGAAATGTACAATACAAGAATCAGTGGACAAATCATGTGACATCATGCCAACTTTTTAATTTCATTTGCTATTGCACTATCTCGGGAAACTTAAAAAGGTCGTAACTTAAAATACTGATTTAGTGATTTGCACACTATGAACTGGCCATCCACCTCCCATTCAGTGTGCAACAATCTCATCGTGCAACGTTTCGAATATTGAATGCGTCGGTAAATGCGTCTTTATCAGAATTTTGTTCCGTTTAATTATGTTAGCTATTTGTTCCATAAAAACCTGTCCACTGATACTTGTATTGTACCCTAAGAAAAATAACTATCATGTTTTGCCTCACAGCTCTGTCTTCCTGTTCCATATATCTGCACATATAAAGCACAACCAAGTTTGTACAAGTTGGGAATGTTTGATTGTATAAGATACGCCTTCTCCATGGAGGATGACAAATAAATTTACTAGAAAAATTATTATTATTGCTGTTATCTCAATACACAGAATTAACACAGACCAAACTTTGTTATCACAGCTTTACATAATTGTTATGACGACACAAAACAATAAAGTCATTATATGCACTAATAGGATCACCCACCTCTGGGGCAAAATCTGCTATATGAGTTTTCTCTTTCTCTAAAGCAGCTCGTGATACAAACATTGGGAAGTAGCAGTTTTCCACACCCATCTTCTTGATTGCTGTATCAAACTGTTCTTTAATTATCTCCCAGATGGCGTATGCCCAGGGACGGAGAATATAGCATCCACTGACATCATAGTACTCAATCAGTTCTGATTTGGTGAGTATTTGGGAGTACCAATCTGATAAATTATCTTCTTTTGTTGCCTCAAGACCAAGCCTTAGAAAGAAGGAAAAATCATGAACATTTAACTCTGACTACTGAACATCTTTTATTCGGCATTTAGACAAAAACTTTATTGTATGCAAAAATTTTTTTAAAGACCATAATTTTTCTTCTCTTTTTTGTAATTTTCTACATTTATATCATCATAAGAATGGTTCAGACCAAAATATATAATAAGTCAACATTACTTCTAGCATTATTTTCATATGTTACAATGTTAATTTTGGTATCCATCATATTTGAACATGTAATATTATTTTGTTCTTATTTTTTTTCCGCATACTCATACGTCTAATGAACAAAACAAACCTGTTTTATTTAGTTGTTATATTCATTATTTAACATCAAATCTGGCAACTCTCAAAGATTCTCACTTCCGTATAAAAATGTAGCCTATTCATTTTAACTAGATTAGTATAAATAAATAATAAATTTTGATTTGGACTGAATGGTTGTTTTGGATATTTTTTAAATGTACTTTGGTACTCATGTCAAATTTGTGTTTTTAAATACACACAATCCAGCTCTATGTCCCCATATGTCAGCGCAGTAGCAGTATTTAATGTTAGCTCACTTGACTAGTGAGCTAGTCATGTGACTAGCAAATCCAACTCATCTGACTAGGCAGTTCGAACTGCGATCATTCATATTGTGCTGGCAGTGTGATTGGATATATGTATTAGTGGTGTCCCAAAATTCAACAATAGTTGAATTGCAATGTCCTGTACAGGATATTATTACTTATCATATGTCCGAATATATTACATGTTGATGTGTTTGTAATTGGATTATCTACAAAGTGAAGAATAACTTGAACATGAAGCTTCAAGACAGAAACTCCAACATTATTGAGTGTTGTGATGTTATCAGAGCTTTTCCAGAAAAAATGCAATTGTGGAAATGGCAACTTAAATCCAATAACATTTGATAATTCTCTCACCTTAATGAACTTCTGGGGTGAAACATTATGCTCAGACTGAACTAAATATTAAAATTCAGTCACATTTGGAATCCCTGACAGAAGAACTCAACCACTACTTTCCTGATATTTCATGTGATTATTGGTCTTGAATGTTAACAAGAAATCCATTTCTTATTAACATCAATCTGCTGCCAGACATTTTTCAAGAAGCACTAGAACTGAAGTGTGATTCAACTGCCATAGATGATTTTTTTTTAAATAGGTCTTTGCCAGTTTGGACACATTATTTTCCAATTAACTCTCAAGTGGCCAAAGGTGTGACGAGTATTATTGTGCCCTTAAATACTATATTAATGTACTAATGTTACTGGATTTTCTAACTATCAAATAGTAAAACTAATGTAAAAAATAAATAAAGGAAAAATATTAATAATAAATAAAGGAAATTATATACATTTATTATTATCTTCACTTATTATTGTACCCTTCTCTTCAACATATTTATGTGAGTCGAAGTTTGCATCACTATTGTAAAAATAAAAATATGTCATCTTGACATTGAAAGCATTCTTCGCTGAGCCCTGTCTACATTGAGATCAAATTATCAGAAAATTATAAATGCAAAACAGTGCCATTTTTCACATTAAAATTTTGTAAAGTGTGTATTGTTTCCAAAATTTTAATTTACAGTTTCATTCATTTAAAAAAATGTTAATTCTGTATTGTAATGAAAGTAATGCTCATGAAAAAAAAAAAAAGATATTTTATTAACATTGAAAGACAAACAATACTGCCAATTGTATAACAATTGCTTGTAATTTTTTTTCCTATGAAAATGTTGAAAAAGTGGGGGTGGAGCTAAATTTGGGTATAAGAGTGGGGAGAGGGGCCTAAGACCTTTGCAAAATATCCAAGGCATGCATCAGCTGGAAATGTTTGGGAACATGGAGAGACTTGGGAGAAACTAATTTCCTAATTCTTGATAAACATACTAAACTACATAAAAATAACAGCATAAACTCACCTTGTAATTTTCTTCACCTCCCTCTTTCCATCCTCTTTATCTCCTGATGCCTCTGTCTTAGCTGGTGCTCCTTTCTTATTATCCTTGCCCCCTTTCTTGTCTTTTTTGTCTTTATCTTTACCTCCTTTCTTTCCTCCTTTACCAGCTCCAGCCAAATCTTCACCTGTAAGATCTTTATACTGAGTTTTCAAACTGAGTAATGTCTGAACCTCTTGCTCTACTGCAGCCTGAGAATATTAATGAACAGAAAATAATTCATAATGAGGTATCTAATATCCCATTCATTCTTTTTAACATGAGAACAAGGGAAGAGATAAAACTAAAAAGATAAAGGCTATTTTCATAAAAATATTACAACATACTTTCAATGAACCATTCTTTAGAAATTCTATGCTACCATTTTTTTTTACATATATTCTCAACTATTTAAATTTCAGTCTATGTTAATTTTGCATGCTAATTGCACTTTTTACCAATAGTAATATGTACTCAACTCTTACAGAGATGACCAGCAGTGTAGACACATTAATGGTACAGAATGTAATCCCCTTATTTTTCTAGTTACAGTATTTTATGTCTGTTTCGATTCCCAGAAGATGGGTGAAGGAACACGGTTCTCACTTAGCTGATGACATAACAACCAACACACACAGTGATTCTCAGAGCATGCTATGCAGGATGATGATGATGAAGTAGCCCCTTTAGTTGTGAGCAGGTAACTCTTGACAGCCCAACGCCTTTCTGACAATAGCACAGGTCCTCCTCAGGTGAGTAACCAAGGTAACACCTGAGCTCATATAAAGTTTATTGTCTCAAAGGCATGGTTGTGCTAGTGGGTTTATGGATACATGTTTTGTCACCAAATGGAGGGATTCCAGTGCAGCAGTATCCCAGGATCATCACTTCTGCCAGGTGCATAGTGTATACTTCTGGGTCAACTAGCTCATCATTCTTGTCACATCTGTTGACCCATCTTTATTTATGCTTGGTACATCTAGCACTACCTGCTCCATAGAAGCCTGCCACAAAAATACAAATGTACAATGTCCCTTCGCTTACGTCTCTTCATCATCTATGATGACCATTTGACAGAAAACAAAAGTAAGAAATTGAGACAAGATATGTGGTCACAATGTTGATTTTTTTTCACAGGCAACAGAATGTGAGTCTATCCCTCAACTTTTCTTACTCATGACATGCCTGGAAAGAAGACAGTGGCCCAATTCTTTCACACTAAGCTAGAAGTCCAGACTAAGATTGCCACATTGGGAGCTATGAAAGATAGAAAAGTGCATAACAAGAAAAGATTGGGTCCCTCTTCTCAATAACGTCCAAAGCATAACATGGATATAATGTCCATGTAATGTAGGACTTAAAGGCAGGGAAAGAGCTGATGCACTGGTGGACAACAATTATTGAATGACACAGTATAATGCTCAGTAAGAACTACAGACTGAATGACTTCATCTATTGAAACAAAATCAGGGGTAAGACATGGATGTGTGCTCTCAACTATACTTTTTAAAATAGTCATGAATAGAATAACAAAAGAATAACTGAATAGATTGATCTTTACTGTAATACTATCCAAATCATATTCAACTTTGCTATGGCAGCCATCACCATCTCAAGTTTCAGCTTACTTTCTTTTCCTGAGTCACCATCATCACATATGTGGAACCTGAGATATTTGAAGGTGATAAATTCTTCATTTGTGACCGTTTAACAGGATATTTATGGGATTTTGTGTGGTTTCACTAGTCACCAACATCTTACTTTTATCAATGTTAATTTTCATGCCAAAATCTTCCAACTTGAAGTGAATTCCTCGAGTTCGGATTTGGAACCAGCCAAGAGATCAATATTTAATGCATAATTCAAGTTACAAAATGGTCTACCACAATAGTTATTTATGTCTAGAGATCTTGTAATGCCTCCTGCGTTATATATTCAAGATATATGTTTAAAAAGTACTGGGGAAATTATGCAACCCTGACACACTTTATATATTCGTGTTGAAAAAGTCACCAATGTCATTATTTGTGAAAACAGTACTGTTTGCATACAGCACTTCAATAAATTCTATGATGTTTTTCTGTCCAAACTATGCTGTCTCAGTATCTGGCAGAGACCTTGGTGCCACACTTAATCAAATGACCTTGTGAAGTCAATGATATTATGATACAAAGCACAGATATAGACATTTCAAGTGAACGAAAGAAGAAGAAATGACACAAAGCATGTTGATGTGATAAGTGTTTTTCTAACCAATACTTCAGTGTAGCATTTCCGTAGGGAGAATTTTACTCAGTGGCGCCCAAATCCTCTCCGAAACTTGGCTTATCAGCAAGCAGAAAAAGCACAGCCGTTATTTTATGCCATTGTGGCAGGAAGTTATGGTTGCACTACAAAGTTATGAAATAAAACCTGAAAGAGACAGTCTAACACAAAAACTAGAATATTTAGTACAAATGTGAAGGCCAGGCTTAGGAAATTGTATGGCATGGGAAATTGGAAAAATAATGCACAAAAAGGACGGCATAAACTACAGATGCCGATTAAATTAAGATATGTTTTATCAAAGGTTAGATTCAAACAACAACAGTACAGTTCAGTGGTTTTTTTTATAGATTCAAACATCAACACTATTATTTTGGGAGGGGGTATGGTATGTGTGCTAGATTTGATCACTAACATTGTAGAAAATCAACTCCCTAGGAAAATGCACCTGACTTTCTGAGCCGCTGAAAATGTGAAATATCCCTAGTTACTATGAAGGTGCTCTGACATTTGGACTTTCAACAATTAAAGGAACTGAGAATGTATATGTTGGTGCATTTCTCTGAGAGGTTTATTCTAATCAAATTTTCTACTGTTCTATAGAGTGATTACTGTAGTAATCCTATCTTGATAAAGACTGTTTGGTTGAAACATCAATCCTGTGTATTGTTCAATGTAAAAGTGCTATATCAACCGTTCTATCCAAAAAAATAGTAAAACCATTTTAATTAAGCAAATAAATCAATAACAGGATACAGATAAACACATCACAGACAATGGAAACTGTCGTCTTACCTTATCACTTCCAGATGTTTTCAGCTGTCTAACTTTCTCTCCCTGCTCATCTATCTTTATTTTAAGAGATATGGCTTCAGCACTTTCTGATTTGGTAGGCATTGTTGTTGATATGGTTATCTAGTTTATTGTCGGTCGCTGCCAAATGCTGCTAAAAGTATGTTTTGTAGTTCTTCCTGGGCTTGTCAATAGTTGTATCTTGTGTTAAATAATTTAAAATGTTTTAAAGTGCATTATTTAGATAGGATTAATGAGAAAGAACTAAACGCAATCTAAGTTATACAAGTGGCACAAAAATATATCAAGTTTCTGCTTTAAATGTCAGGATCAGAAACCAAATTAGTCAAGACTTTTAGATTGTCTTGTTCTTTCGTTCACTTGAAACATGTCTATATCTGTAATTCAGTCTCCTGAATAAAACTCACTGTCTTTTGTAGTTCATACAGTGTCCCATAGAGCTTTGATTCCAGTGGTGTTTTCTCTGGTCAATATGTCTGCCTCAGCGTTTCATGCTCAGAACACTCTTGAAGTATATGTTTGGCACTCTGTGCTGCCTGTCCACATATACACATGGCCGTGTTGTATATATAAGCATACATTTCTGTGACATTAAGTCTTTTCTGTACACATTTGTGCATTTATCTGGCAAAAATATTGTTTGAGTAACTTGTATTTTAACACTAGGTATTGTGTATTTTCATTATCCATTTTTAATCTACTATTTCTTTCAACTTATTTCAATGTCTAAATGTTTTGCTAGGCATTTATACAGTTATATACCAAGTATGAAAGACATATGATAATCCAATTTTTTCCTCACATGTTTTAAAAATGTTCACCATGATGCTTGTCTGCCATATTTTTTAAAACAGACATCTTGGTAACAAGACACAATCACATATATTTAAAGAAATACAATTGCCATCTTTTTATAATAAATGTTCTGTGTGTTTCTTTATGTATTTACACAATTTTTAGGCATGATTTCTTAACACATGCAATGTTTATATCTTTTAAAAAAACCAAGCCAAAGCATATGAATGGGAGTTAGTTTGCTAGCATGCTTACAAAATCGTTGTCATGACTACATTGGACTTAAGACTTGTTAGTCTGTGAGTGTCACTAGCTAGACTACTGATGTGCTGCAATGTGCACTCATTGGGCTATTGGGATGTAACTACAGTTTCGTCTACCATTGTGACCTTTGTTATACTTTCGAGGTATTACCTAACCTTTGTTAGATTGTCTATTGTCTTTCCCCAGGTGAATGATTGATGATCGCATTCACACTTGCCGTTAAGCATAGGGGAGGGAGCTTAAGCTGTTGTTCAAGGCCAACATATAAAAGATATGTCACCGAGGTTGCATTTAGTCCCTGTTTGATCAAGGCTATCTTGATGTTTTCTATCCACCGTTTTCTTGGTCTACCTTTGGCCTTACGCCCGGATATTCTATTGTTATATGCTCTTATTGGTATTTGGTTTGGCTTCATTCTCATAAGGTGACTGAACCATTTTACTTGCTGTCTTTCAATATGTTCAATACATGATATTATACCAACTCTTTTCCTAATTTATTCATTTCTTATTTTATCTAGTTTGGTAACCATTGCAGCTTTTCTCAGACACTTCATTTCACATGTGATGATTTTTCTCTGCTGCGAAGCTGTTAAAGACCGTATTTGACATTGGTAACACAGTGTTGTGGTATAAAAATTGTAGATATCTTTTTTTTTTATTTTCATCTTGATCTTTGGGTGAAGAAGTAATGGTGAAAGTTGGTAAGTCACTGTGTTTGCTTTCTGGCACCTTGTTTCTATTTCTCTGTCTAGTCTTCCATCTTTAGAAAAAATGTTGCCTTGATATTTAAATTCTTTGGCTTGTTTCACTTTGATGTTATCTATTGTTATATCCACTGGTGTTGAAGCATTATTACCAAGAAATACTTTGATTTTTTTAAGAATGCACCGTAGGGAGTTTGACTACTTATCTAATATATTATATTTTTTAAAAGTGTGCTAAATTTCTAACGGATAACCGTTAACGTGCCACATTTTAAAGATCAAAACCATGACCATAGTCGTGGGGAATTTAGAGTTGTACTGCTAGTGCTACCTTCTACCACCAACAACATGGGGCAGTTTGTCGTCTGCTCATATGTCAACAATAGAACTTCTTACTTTGACATATTTTAAAGAAACAAATGTACAGAATGCAAATATACTGACAACAACATACTATATACATTCTGTCTAAAATACTACCGATTAGTTGCCGGATGAGTGCTGCCACTGTTGTAGATTTCGACCAGTCAACGTGGCTATACTATCCCTGAACTTATAAAAGGAAAACACTGGCTACCATAGTTGCCAATTCGTTTGGTTAAAATTTCCTTAGTCACTAGCAACATTTAAAACAATACAAATTGTGAAAAATTACTAACGGAAAGCATTAACATTTTTACTTAAAATGTTACAAAATATCGCATTATAATTCATCAGTTAATATTATCTCCGCATTGAAAGTTGATTGCAGCGCACTTCCAACAGTAGGCCTATATATTGTGCCTTTATGGCGTGCTCTTAGAGACTTGACTTGTTCATTCACAGCGATTTTGATAATACTCTCTTCATTTTAGCGTCAAGTAAGATCTTAAATATAGATCTTAAATTTCTTTTTCATACCCAGAGTTGCCAGAACTTCTATTGGTGATCTTCTCTTCCAATGAAGTTCTTCCTATTATCTATGATAATGATGATAAAAAAAATAAATCCTTTAGTTGTGAGCTGGTATCTCTTGACAGCTCATAGTCGTTCCAACAAAAATACAGGTTCTTCTCAGTTGTGTAACCGAGATGGCATCGGTTTCATATAAGATTGTCTCAACGACACGGTTGTGTAAGTGATTATGGGTACGTGTTTAGTCCCCGAAGTGACGCCGAGCACACTAAACATACGATAGACAACATAGAAGTAAAACAAGTAACATAGTTCAAATATCTCGATAGTATTTTTACAGAAAATGGAAGCCTCGATAGATAAATAGAAATGAGATGTCAAAAGGCAAATGCAGTAACATACCAACTGTCACCACTACCTCTTCATACCAAGATCGAGATGGAAGTTAAAAGACAAATGATTTACATTATATTCCTACAAAAACTATGTTACCAGTGCCAAACCTAGTCTCTCTCATCTTCACATTACCGAAGGATAGTGACATGTTAGATGGAATGCTTAAGGAAGGACACTGTGGTCACTAGACTCGATAGATTACGAAATAGGATATCAGGGAAAGAATAGGTATAATACCTTGCCCAGATTACATAGACAGGCAGCAGATCAAGTGGTTTGGCCACATTATGAGAATGCATCACGACAAGTTGCCCGTACAGGCATATAACGAAATGAGATCAGGGTACAAAGCCAGAGGAAGACCACGGAAAAGATGGATAGAAAACGTCAGGGACATCCTGAACAGACATGATCATAGTACAGCCGAGACCACACATCTGACTTTAGAACGCAAGCTCGAGCTCCAACCACCCCTATGCTTAACGGCAAGAGTGGATAACAACCCACCTGGGTAAAGACATTAGACAATAGATAGGGAGGCATTCAAGTGCACCGTTATCCTAGGATTACAACGTACTCTAAGGAGCAAAGCACACACTTCTACGTCAAATTTATCAGCATTCTTCTGCCCGTTTTGACACGGTTGCATTGGTTTAACGATGTATGTCAAACTGATACCCAGAAACTAACTGAGGAAATTGAAACCTGAAGTGAAACCATCCAATTAATAAAGTCACGATTCTACATATCTTTCCTATTTTTGGTTTGCAAGCCATACGTCTTGTGTGTCGGCAGACTGTTGGTATCGAAGAATGAAGAGTGATGAAGAGCACTAAGATTCACTACCAATAGACGAAAGTCTAGGAAGAGCAAAGTCAAAGCAGTATCCTACATATGGAAAAATAATGTTCTTTGTCCCGGCCATACGTTGTTGGAGTCGTCATCTGGGTTTGAAAGCTCCAGAAAAATAATCTCAACATGAAAGTTCTTAAGCATGAAAGTGTTGATTATTACAACTTTTGGTTGTAAAAATATAGTTCATAATGAGGCTTGAAGAGGAGACGGGCACCACCAAGTAAACATTTTCTTTTTTCCACAAAAATGACATAGTTAATATCCAAGATCGGCACAAAAATTCCTCCAAACACCTCTATCCTCAGCAATTCTGATAGTGTAGAAAAATTATGCCTAGACCATTACTTGATGTTGTCAATTCAGTATGTTCTTTGTCCAGTTCTTATCCTTTGATCATCTACCGTTTTATATAGGTTGCAGAATAGTGAAACACATTTTACCGATGAGTATTGCGCATATAAAATGAGAATTTGAAAACGTTATATCTATTCTATATTAATGTATGGTTCAGAAACATGGACAATAAACAAACCGCTAGAAGACAGAATTGATGCCTTTGAGAAATGGATATTTAGAAGAACAGGGACAATTTCAGGAAAGAGAAAAAAACAAAAAAGTTATAACAACACTTTGCATGAAGAAAACGTTATGAAAGGAAATAAAGATCAAACAAATACAATATTTTGGACACATTAAAAGACATGATATTTGTTGAAGATCTTATTTGAGAGTAAAGTCGTGCAAGAGGTAGGCAGAAATACAAGTGAGAGAGTAACATAACGAGATGGATAGGTTACAGTCTAGCAGAGTGTACCACCAAAAAAAGAAACAGACTATGTTGGAGGTCGTTGTAGTCAACCTTTTCGTTGTGGAGACGGCACTTAATGATGATAATGTTGTTCCCCCTTCGCAAGCGAAGATGAGTATGGCATGAAAAACAAGAAATGTGATGAACAAGTAGAAAAAAACACATTTGTGATTGTCTAATTTGGTTTGTGAGTTCGTTGATGCCCGATTCGTTCCCGGAAAGTTCTATTGCAGTGCATGCGGGAGTGTAGAGGGTTCGAGGTAATGAGTTTTCGGATTAGTACTTCCGCTTCTGTCGCTTGTAAATTACCCGCAGTATTCTTTCTTTTTTCAAATTTAGTGATGCCAGCAGTATCTGGGTGGGCCAAGCTGCGCGATTAACGGCTGCATGAGCTAGGATCGATGCTTCAGTGCCTGAGATAGTTTCTTAGGTGATTCCTGGAGCGCTTTTTCTGCCCTCTATTTGAATGTTTACCATCGCACAACTCCCCATTTAATAATCTCTTTGGAAAACGCTTGTCTGGCAAACGGACGAAATGGCCAGTCCAGCGGAGTTAGGACCTAGTCAGCAGGGCATGGATGCTTTGCATATGAGACTTTTGAAGGATTTTCGTGTCTGGTACTCGATCCGGCCATCGTACTCCCATTAGGTTTCTTAGGCACCGATGGTGGAAAGAGTTCTAAGCTGTCGAGAACGTCTTGCATAGACAGTCCAGGATGACACAGCATAAAGCAGTGTTGGTAGAACCACTGCGCGGTACACGACCAACTTAGCTGTCAAACTGAGACCACGTCTGATCCAGAAGTTGGTACGAAGGCTTCCGAATGCCGCACTGGCACGAGCAATACGCAGTGCAACATCTTCGTCAATTGTCACAGTTTGCGATAGGGTGCTGTCGAGATATACAAACTTATTGGCAGTATTGAGTTTTTGTCCCTTTACCGTGATTACTGGTTTTGTGTATGGGACACCTGGCGCTGGTTGATACATTAGTAATGTCTTCTCGGTGATGATGATGAGACCGACCACATCACAGGCCAAAGGAAAGAGGTGCATGCTGTCCTTCATGTCTTTCAGACTGGTAGCGTTTAGTGCACAATCGTCGGCGAACAAGAGCTCGTGAACATTGTCCGTCTTAGTTTTGGTCTTGGTTTTCAATCTATTAAGATTGAATAGCCTTCCATCAACTCGAAAACGAAAGCAAATTCTTGCACTGTTATTCCGGAAGGCATCATTTAACATGACAGAGAACATCATGCTGAAGAGCGTCGGAGCCCTACGCAACCCTGTTTCACACCGTTAGTTAATTATGATAATTGAGCACCAATCCGGCTTTGTGACAGTGTAGTTACAGAGCGTGTCTTTGACGGCCAAGGTACCAGGTTAAAATTCCGCCACAGGTAATTGTGCATCTGGATCGTTCAGAAAACAATGGCAAACTACTGAACGTATTTATATTCCCAAGAAAATCACTACAGCCAAAACAATGCTGGGTTGATGACTACATCCTGCTGCCAATTTGTGTTTGTTAATTGAACATCAATTCTAAAGAACATTAAATTAATGGCTCTGTAAGAAAAGAAACAAAATAAATATTCTTGCAGGTCAGCAAGAACATCTGCTAATGGTGAAATGTCGCGAAAGTGTGTGATTTGTTGACGCGATCATGTATAATTTATTTCCTATTCTGCAGTTTTTTGGTAGAAAGCACTTGGATAACTTAGTTGAAATATCAGAACTACACTCATATAGTTTACTTTTTCAGCCACTCAGTTATCTTGACAAGAAAGCTAAAGAATTGCTTGACACACATACATTGGTTGGAATTGGTGCAGCGATCTAAGATTACAATAATCATTTTATAATTGTGACAGGACATAATGATTAAGAAAATGACTGCAAAGAGAGTACGGAGGAAATGGGAACCGGAAAAAGCAATGTACTGAGCTGATGTTCCGAATGTTTTTTATGGAGATAGGATGAGTAACTAATGCATGTGATTCTGCAACCGTGAGAAGCGAGCATCAAATCAAGAGGGCGTGGGCTAAACAAGAACGTTAAACAGGTAACAAGAGAAGATAGGTAAACCAGCACAGAGTAGGTACAGTATTATCAGTCGCTACACTTTGAGGGATATATTGAGGAGGAGATTTGAGTACTTGTGGTCCGATGTACATTGAAGATGATTTGATGATAGTCTACTAACTTCCCTATTTAGCCGCATATTACACAGTCATTGCTGATTGCAGTGTATAAGTTATGACTGCAGGTTATCATTAGTACGCACTGAACAAGTCTCTAGGTGATCCGGTCCCAGTCTCCATAAAGCCAACAGAGCGTAGCGGCTCACAGTTTCAGTTCAGTATTCATTTATTAGCCTTTTTCTTATATCTATGAATGTTTACTTTTACAGCATGTTCAAATCCTTGCACCAATATCACGCAATCTTGAGAGCGACAAAGATTCACACTGTGAAAATCACTTGAGCTAGTGATGCCCCCCTCCCCATCATCGCATCAAATATGTCAAAAATATCAATTGGTGTAGCTCTTGACACCGTGGTTATGCTCGTCATGTGACGGCGGCTCATTTGTCACCCTCAATGTTGCATATTCAGGCATGAATATAAAGCGAATTTTTCTGATCAGGAATTTGGTAAACAACTTCATCAATTAACTCCTGCTCCAAGTGTGAGTCACTAAAGACACATTAATGAGAATAGTTATGTTGAAAGAGGAAAAATAATATTTGATTATAGAGAAAAATATGGCAAGCATGTCAAGGTTGAGAACGCTAAATTTTGCCGTTAACTAATGTTTTCCCGTGCTTAAGTGATGATTGCGGTGTTATTGCACTTCTATAACATAATAGCATTGTTATGTCTCCGGAACGCTCTATAAATAGCGCATTTATGTAACGGAATTCCGTGCGACATTCAATCAAAACGATTGGTGTCGTGCTGTTATTCAAAGCAGACGAAATTTTTGTATGCAAATGTTAT
The DNA here is from genome assembly GCA_034231615.1 of Meghimatium bilineatum. NCBI lineage: Eukaryota > Metazoa > Mollusca > Gastropoda > Stylommatophora > Philomycidae > Meghimatium > Meghimatium bilineatum. The sequence goes on along the minus strand of CM067313.1, from coordinate 27,103,185 downwards.
TGATGCGCTAACAGGTAAACTTCTGTATCGGCTTGTGGTTAATGTTATCTACAATAAATTATATTTCAAATATACATATAATGTGCTTTAAATATGGATGAAATTGATCCACTTGCAAGAAAGCCTTAAAAAAAAAACAAGAGGGCGAAAGGTTAGATAGATGAGTCGTCAGTCAAGAGTCACTTGTTCGGATTTGTATCGCACATGCTGCAGAGCATAGATGTTGAATTTAAAGAGAGGTGCAAAGAATTAGTCAATAAACCCTTCAACAAAGAAAAACACGACTTTCTAAAGATACTGATTTGTATTGGCGTCGAACTAAGTTAGAATAATCAGCGCAAATAGAAAATCAACAAGCTATGAATAGAGAATACCAACGTCGTCATAGACAACATGAAACTGTTGAGCAAACGCAGAGACGTCGAACTGCTGACGTCGAGGCTCACTCATTATCACAAATGCGTCGAAGTCACGAAATTTCTAAAGGAAGCAGAAAATATTGCTGAGGGTCGTGTTACTGCACACAACTGTGGAATTTTCGATATTATATGTCAATTTTGTGGTGTTTTTGATTTTTTTGGGCGAAAGTCCTAACGGTGGCAAGTTTACAAGTTGTTGCCGAAAGGAAAGATCATGCTCTCAAAGCCTCAAGACATCCATGGTTATGAGCTGGAGTATCCCGAGTCTATGAATTTGATTCTCTCTGACAGTACACACCGAAATTACAAACATTATCGCGAGAATATTCGCTCTTATAATAGCGCTCTTTCTTTCGCGTAAATGGAAGCAACAATTACGGATTTTCACGGTCGAAGTCTATATGTTTTAAAAGTTCATGGACAAACGTATCATTGAACTTCTCATATACATCATCATCATCAAGTGCCGTCTCCGCAACGAAGGTTGGCTGCAACAGAACCCCAAAATCCCCTGTCTCTTGTTTTGGTGGTGCACTCTGCGAGACTGTAACCTGTCCATTTTGTGATGTTACTCTCCCACTTGTATCTCTGTCTTGCTCGCTTCCCTTTGACTTTACGCTCAAGAAAGGTCTTCAATAAAGTGTCATATACAACCGCCATATACAAATGTTTCTCAGTTCGCTCAGTTGTATTTTTTTCAATATAAGGTATTACTGCAGTGAAACGAAACAACAATAGTTCTTACGTAGAACACAGGTTTTGAAATTTCACTCGAACACAACAGAGGGACTATCACTAAGACTACGGAGTTATGAGTGTAAATACGAAAACATACAAATTACGTTACAAAAGACATTTTCAATGTTTCGAACCGTTAAGTCTTTTTCAAGAATATTTAAAATAAACAATGAAAAACAATGAAAACAGTAAAAACAATGTTACCATCACAGAGGCACTAGAAACACTAAAAACATGTAAATAGTGTATCTAGTGCCTCTGTGGTAGTAACATTGTTTTTCACTGTTTGATTTATATATTCTTGAGAAAGATTTAACGATTCGATTATGTTTTTAAATTCTGTTGGCATTTCTTGCTTATAATTTAAACTTAAACTTCTTAATGCTAAACGAAACGATGATGTGTCACTACTAACTAAAAAACATGTGTGGAATTGAATGTCGATAGTCCACCCAAGCAAAGTGAATCACATGATACTACTTTTTAACTTTTTTTGTAAAAACACAATTATTCTGCTGGATGGCTTACAATATTAAATATTGGGTGGTACGGTATTAAGCTGGCCAGTAATGTATTCGTGATAGTTTCTTAAATTTGACTTTGTAATGTTAACACAAGAATTAACTGATACATCAACCCACTGGGCAATACTCACAGACTCTCAAAGTATTTTGCGCTAGATAGAAAAGAACATGCTGAGAAAAGAATTGGTTGCGTTATTGAACAACTCAATTGTAAAGAGCATTACGTGGATACGCCTATACCGCCTACGACACGCTGGAGTCAGAGGACAATAAAAAGCTGACTCATTGGCCGACAATGCTGCTATTGACGGCACAGTACTGCGAAGATAAAGCTGACTTAATTAAAGCAGTCATACATTCAAAAAATGAATACGTTGACAATGTTATTGAAAACGTACACATACAAAGAATAACAGAAATGGAAGTGATTAGAGGTGAATGAAGAAATTACTCTTTTTGGGAAAGAGCCAAAGATATCGTAATCAACATCTGACTGGGACTTTGAGTCTACATACAATCGAATGGCTGCTGGAACGGAGAGCGGGGCCCTTATAGGAATGCCCCATGTGCTATGATGATAGTTTCTAATCATGAATAAAGAAAAGAAAAATTATTATAATTTTTTTTCCAAAACAAACCGAAAAAAAAGAAAAAATCAAACACCCACAAAATAATAAAAACACTTAAAGCATCAGATTTTTTGTTGTTGAAAAAGTGCACTAAAATTATTTCTAAAATTTTGGAACCAAATTTCATTAAAAGGCAATATGTAGCCTATGTTTCAACACAATAACATGGCAACTATGAATACTAGCCTACTTTATCAAATACTCCATACACGCGGAGTGTGACGAAACCATCGTTGTTTTTAGACGCAACAAATATATGTAGGCCTATCGAAAACTTGGGCAAAAGAGAGAAAAAGAGAATGAGATAAAAAAAATAGGTTGCTGCGCTTTTAGAACTTAATTGTAATTATGGATATCCCCCATATGAATGTGGAAATTTAAGACAACGGGAAGACCTCAAATTATTCTTCCAAGAATAAAGTCGTGGTGACACAAGATTCTTAAGAATGTTACTATTGGAACGTGGAATATTAGATTGTTGGTAGAAAGGGGTGGGGTAAAAATAGGATTATTTATTTTCATAATTTACGATATTGATTATGGACAGGTCGTATCCTCCATATAAGACAAATGGAACCCATCACGTCATCCTTCCTAGAAGACTAAGTAACACGCGGTTACTGCATAAAATTCATAAAAATGTTACTATCGTGTCGTGGAAAGTCAGACCTTTAGTAGAAGTTTATCGAAGATGGTAAGAAGCTTGTTTCTGCTGATTGGCCTTAGGTTCCTGATCATATAATTGGTTATGCCGTCTTTTCCTGTGGCCTTTTTGGTTTTTAGTTTTCCTATGGCACCATTTAGTTCTGCGATTGTGAAGGGTGTCTTCATTCTTCAGTTTTCTTTTAATTTCTTTTTTGACTTCTTTGATACGTGTATGAAAGAGTGTTGTTGTGCTTTCTTCCTTGTAGAAGTCAGCTAAAATGTTTGCTGTCATTTTTCCTGTGTGGAATTTTCCCTCTTCTTCGATGACAGTCTTGTAGTGTGAATTCTTTGTTTCTTCATTTAAAGTTCTTGTAAGGTCCCATAGTTTACTTGTGTCTTTTGTCATGTTTAGACTGCTGGTCTTTTCATGCCAGCTCTTTTGTATCTCTGTTCTTTTCTGCTCATTGAACGTGTGTTTAATTTCATTGTGTTTCTTTGTGTTTTCTGCTGTAGGGTTTTGCTCCATTGTATGTCTTGCATCATTCAGCTCGTTATGCAATTTTTCTAGAGTCTCAATCCAATAAGACTTGTATTCTCTTCGTCTGCCCCTTGGGATTGCCTTCTGTACGGATTGTAGTATCACTTTGTTTATTTGTGAGATGTTATGGTTTATGTTGTTAGCGAGGGTGATATTCTGGCAAAGCTGGTCTGTTTGTTCACTGAAGAGGGTCCAATTTCCTTTTTTTAAGTTCCAGCTTGGGGACATACTATGATGTCCTGTACTTCCTGACTTGGCGATTTGCAGGATGACTGGTACATGGTCACTTCCTCCAAGTTGACTTTCTACTGTTCTTGTAATGTGTCTATCTATGTCATCTGTTGCCATGGCAAGGTCTGGTGAGCTAGTTTTTTTTTCCAATCTCTGGAGTAGAATGTTGGTGTATCATTTGGCTGGTTTATTAGAATTAGTTATTTTCCATCATCCAGTCTTTAATCTCTTCACCCCTTTGATCCATATCCTCGTAGCCCCAGCTTGGTGAGTGGCCATTGAAGTCACCCACTATTAGGTGACTCGATTCCTCTATCTTTAGTTTACAAAGTTCCATTTTGGTGGCAGGAGTGCTGTAGCAGTTTGCTATTGATATTTCTCCACAAGGTAGCAACAGTTTTACTGTTATATGTTCCAGTTCTCCTTCTCCGGATCTTTTAACTTCTGCTGCTGGTGTTGATGTTTTTACTAACGTCAGTATACCTCCTTTGACTCTTTTGAGTCAATCTTGGCCGAAGGACTCATAACCTCGAACAAAGAATCTCTGTGTGTCCTTTAGGTGCGTCTCTTGTATGCACATTATGTCAATCTGGTTTTTCCTCAGGAATTACTGTAGCTCAGGCTTTTTGTTTCACACTCCTTCCGCATTCCACTGAGCAACTCTGAGGCATTTGGTTTGGTCAGTAGCACTACTCTGCTTTCCCCTAACCGTCAGGTTAGCAGAGGCACAGAGTATATATATACCGGTATATATTATATATATATATATATATAATATATATATATATTATATATATATATATATATATATATATATATATATATATATATATATATATATATATATATATATATATATATATATATAAGGGCTGTACCGGATTCAAATTTTTGGAATCCGGCCGGAGCCGGATTTGTGAAGTGAGATCCGGCCGGAGCCGAAGCCGGATTTACAAATAAAAAAAAATAAAAGTTGATTAATGTACTACATCACTTGACTTAGGTGAGTGAAGTCACTCGACTGTTCATTACTGCAGTTTATTACGATAGACATGACAAAGATGACATATACTCATATTAAATCATTTAAATGTAAAATAATTATATTTACATTAGAATAAGTAATGTTAAGTTCCATAAGTTCAAGATGAAACATAATACATAAGCACATAATGCTAATTTAGTAATTTTAATTTTTTTCAGTTTTTAGTTTTCACATTTTTTTCAGTTGGCTAATTGACAGCTAAATTACAACTCACAACAATAGTACATTGAAAAGATTGAATTGATTGAAATACATTCATTCAGTAATTTCACTATTTTAGTCAGTCAGTCTTCATTATGGCTGTGAAGTTTTGTGGTACAAGGCTACTACGGTGGTTAGTGATAATGTCTCCTGCAGTACTGTTCCGATGACACACTTGTAGGTGGTGGTGCAAGAAATGCCTGCTCCAGTCTAGCCATACTTGGAAATCTTTGCTTATTAGCATGCCACCATGAAACTGGATCTGACTGTCGAGTGTGAAGTGGCTCTGACAGGTACTGTGTCACCTCAGTGTTAATGCTGTTGCCTTCACCACTTGCAGAACGATCTGTCGTGGGATTTTCCTCGACAATTGTGTCAATATAGCTCCATAGGCTGGATTAGTACTGTGTGGCAGTTCTCACAGAAGTCAAAGCACTAGTACTGCCACTAGTAGCTGATGGATCATGTGCACTGACTGTATTTGCTGAATGAATAATGGAGTTAGCTGCTAACATCAGATTGGCTCGTTCATCACTTCTGCTACGTTCGGAGAAGAAGCACAGCTTGAATCGAGGATCCAGTAGTGTGGCACAGGTGTAAATACTGTTAAACTCAATGTCCGCAAATCTGCTGCTAACAGCTTCAAACAGGGCCGCTTTCATAGTTTTGATCCCATCATCACTGCTTTCTTTCTGGAGGAAAGCCATGAGTGTTTTCACTAATGGGATCACAACTGATATTGGAGCGTGAGCTGCACTTATTTCACGTGTGTTCTTCAAATGGTGCCAAAGTACCTATCACATTCTCCGTTACTGCCTGCTGCTGTGCCGTTAGCCCAGTTACCGAATCAATTTCAACACAGTACAGACTGATTACGTTTCACCAAGAGTATGTTTCAAACATCATAAGATAACGAAGATGGAAATACCTTGGTCACGTTTTGCGACTAGATGTAAACAGAATAAACCAACAAGCCCTTATGTGGTCACCTGAGGGTAAAAGAAAAAGAGGAAGACCTAAAACAACCATTAAAACACCATTCTTAAAGAAGGGGAATTAATAGGTTGTATGACCATCCAGGAACTAAAGCTGCAGGCAGCGGACCGCATCATATGGAGAACCAAAACCTTTGCCCTATGTGTCGCTTGCGGCACGAAAGGAACAAACTAACTAACAGACTGATGCTGCTCTGTTGTTCTAACAGACGTCGTAGCATATAAAATGTTGAGTTCCATCGTGTTGTCACGTCCTGGATAAGCTGATGTTGTGGTAGGTTTAATTCCTTTTGAAGTTCATGCAAACGACTGGTTGCTGAAAAAGAGTGTTTGAAATGTCCTATCAATTTTCTTCCAGTACCGATGATGTCAGCAACATACTTTAGACTCAAAAGACCATCATGCACACACAGCTGCAGTGTGTGTGCAAAACATCCAACACTTGAATAGCAGACATCACGAAAGCATTTGGCAATGTTAAACGCATTGTCTCTCACAACAACATGGCACTTCTCACGTGCAATTGACCATTCATCCAGCATCATTTCAAAATGTGCAAGCAAGTTTGTGGCAGTATGATGTTCATCACATGCAATACAATGGACGACTACACTGCGGTGAACGTATGAGTGTTAACCAATGGCCAGTTATGCCCATAAATGACTGAGTGGTGTGTTCAGTGCAATTTTTACCTTCAGACGTTTACACATGTCAGGAATGATATGTTCAGCAATGTACTTTCTTGAAGGCAATTTATACCTTTTTTCCATTGTATGCATCAGCTCTCTGAAGCCTGGTCGTTCAACTACTTGAAAAAGTTCCGTATCTATGACTATCATTCGGGCTACGGCAGCATGAATGCGTTTAGCATTGGGATGTCCCAAATTTTGACCCGTCCCATGCCTGCATAATTGATTGCTGGGTACTGCTGCTTGCTTTGTGCAAACATGATCCCAGATTCATCATAGATGTGGTCGCCAATACAATTGCTTGCAGTGATGCTTTCTTTTCCATCATTTCGTCATAGTTTTTCCTGTGCATCGATCGCAAATGGGTCTGCATTGATGATGTTGAGAAGTTTTTAGGGCGATCTGATCGTCCACGTGATAACTGTTTGTCACACAACTTACATATTACCTTCGCTGAATCATCGCCTGTAACCTTGAAGTACGGCGCTGTATGACTTAGATTTTGATCCCATTTTATTTTATCGGCAGGACCAAAAAAAGTCTCACGAACTCATGAAGTAATGTACCATTAAAATTCAAAATGAATTTTTTCTTCTTCTTAAAATTCTTATTTACATCAGCGAGAAATAGTAAACTGGAAGTGCTACTGTACTTGACCTCATGAAACATGTACAGAAAATTCACCTGACTAAGCAACACAAATCCGGCCTAAATCCGGCAAAATTGGACCAGAGCCGGATTTGTAAAAATGGCCGGATTCCGGATTTACCAGAGCCGAAATCCGGTACACCCCTAATATATATATATATATATATATATACACACACACACACAGCGCTTTTTTTCTAAAAAGAAAAGGGTGGGTATGCGTTTAGTTTGCTTGAAAAAGTACTTAATTATTACTGGTAACACCTCCTCCCCTACCCAGATATAACACCAAAAAAAATTTCGTGTCATTAAAATTGTTATTCAAATGTTGAGGTCCCTATATGAAACTTGCCTTTAAAAATGTGATATTTGCCTAGCAAGCATTCTTTCCTTCCCTAACTCATCTGTGTGTTTCTGAATTATATTACCTATAATCTGAATTCTACATTCTTTAATCCAAGTCTCGGACAGCTAACTTGGCCTTCACAAAATGTTCTACGAGATGCAAGCCTTTCTCCTAATTAATCGTGTGCCCTGATCCACACAGCCTCAGTTACCTTGACTTATGTCTCTGATCAGTGGCTTACTGAAGAGTTTACTTACTCACCACAGTACAGCTTGGGGTCAAGGCTGGTTCGTCCCCGAATGGCAAATTAAGTGCGATGTCACCGGGGTGAGGTTTTCGGTCGTACAGAATGTGAAAAGCATAAACGTCATAAGCAGGGAGATGACAATCCCTACTTCCAAGTGGTTTCTGATTTGCTGCTTAACATTGTCGTATCCATTCGCAAGAGGTGTCTCTTGGGAGGGGTTAGCGGAGGACAGTGGAGAGCTGCTTCCCCCGACGTTTTTGTCATAAGATAACTCTATAATTACCTATACTTTAGTGTCATTTGTATATTGCACGATTACTTCCCTTACACTAAAACTTGTTTGGTAAAATTATTTCATTTGGTCCCGGATTCTGTTTTTGATTGTAAAGAATAAACTATTTTGATAAAATAGTGATACTATTTGTTATGGCTGAAGATCTTAATTATCTAATTAGAATTTCGTTAGCACATGAAAATTAATTTAGTATTCATGAAGAAAGAATTTGAATTGCAGTTTATGAATTTTAAAAACTTCATTTGTGAGAGAACATTTACTTTCAACAATAATAAAAATTGACAATATAACGACAAATCAACCTGTGTCAGCGGAGTTATAAATATGTAAACTCAAAATAGGATAAACATATTGCTCTCTAAATAAACAGGCCCACACCGAATCAAACCACGCACCGCAAAACTCCAAAGTGTGATCATTCACTGGCTCACCATTCACACATGGGGGGTCTCCGTAACACCAGCCCCTTAATGGTGGCCCAGGCCCAACTGCCACAATGGAGTGCAACAGTATATAGGAACGGGACTATAAGAAAGATGGATAGAGGAACGGCAGTAAGAAGGAATGGAAGGAGAACAGAGAAGAAGAAGAGCAGGTGGACGAAAGGAGGTTATCGGAAGTATCGCTTGTCGTTGATGGCATGGGGCTTAATAGTACCGCGAGATTAAGAATCGGTTATCTAACGAGAAACGCTACCGGTCACCAGAATGGCAGGATACCAAGCCAGTGACCTGAATATTCTATGCGCTTCAGTGAGAGTTACTGTTAAAGTAGAGGATCACCGGAGAAGAGCCATAGTTATGGATGTCCCGTAAGTGTTCAGCAAACCTAGCGGATAGAAATCTCCCCTATGTACACCAGGTTGCATCGTTTCCAAGTAATAACGTAAGCTTACACGTCGTTGCGGGAGACAGGAAAAAGAGTGGTGGGTGTGGAATAGACATCCGCCCGGTTTTACTTGTGTCCCGATTTCTATCATAGTTTACTAGTAGGCATATAACGAATGTGTCACATGTTCGAATCAACACACTTGATATCGTTTCCTGCAAACGAGAGAAGTGTAATCACATGTACGAGTTTGGCACGGTTGGTAACACTAAGTGCATGCAAGTGTGAAGACTCAAATCTATTTATACATAAATCAGTGTGGTCATAGTGTATTTTCTGCAGACGTATTAATTAATTCACAATATTATGTGAATGTTAGGGGTCTTCTGCCTGCTTCATCCAAAGAATAAATTACATAGATGACCTGTGTTCTTTGATGCAATTGAAAGGAAATAATGTTTTTGAGAATTTGTTTCTAGTGAAAAATATGAAAGTAATAGTAATTAAATAAATTTAATTTCAAATAGAAACCGCCATTATGTTGACAGGTCTGAAAAGAGAGCTCAGGATAGCTACACTGTTGCCTGTAAAACATTTCATAATCAGCAACTATAATCAGAAGATTTTTACCCGTAGATAAGGAGGTTGGAGGTGTTGAGCTCCCCACCCCTTAACAAATCAGAACACGACTTGTATTGCTAGGAACTTGGCTAAAAAGCCCTCCAACCAATCCCTTCACCCCGCCCTATTCAAGAACATCTTTGCACTCAATGGAGAGTTCAGGGATATATATATATATATATATATATACATATATATATACTGATATGCCTAATCAGTGATTGACCAGAAACCAGCGTCATCTATTGCAATTGCTCATGAGTGATTGTGTCATATATATATGAGTGTGGATGATGAGTTCACGGAACTAATTTACGAACATGTTGATGACACAGATGTTGTGAGACAACGATTGGTTGGCATCCGCCACCAGTGGTTCACATAGACTTTTACCACCATATCTCGTGGAAGAACAATTTATAAAGCCAGAGGAGCCTTTACTAAACAACAAACAGTCTAACGATGTGTGTTTACTGTAATGCAGGCACTAAACTTGCTGGTATTTCAAGCCTATTTGCGCTGACATTCACCCCTAACTCCCTTATCAACAGACGGGTAAACCATGCATGTAGGTGTAGGTCTATTTGTCGCTTTATTATTGAAAGGAATGACTCTATTCGACCTGTATGAATTTATATTATTTCTTACGGACACATTTGCTTCATATCTATAGGAGATATGCAGAATTCGTCTGTAACATTTGTATTCGAAGGTCTGTAACCTTTCTCCATGACTGTAGTGAGTGTTCAGCTTTCACACCAATACAACACAATAGCTATGGAGTCAACACAGAGAAGTATCTTCGAAGTACCTTTATAAAAAACACACGCGAACATATAAATATAACCTCCCACTCAAGACCATTCATAATCAACATATTTATTGTTTATTTCAAGTAGGAAAATGGGACATCTACAATATAATAGAAAAGTGCCAGCGTCAAAGCTCATAAATATTCATCTTTCATGATGTAAAAAAAGAATTTATCTCTTGTTTGATAAGAGCAAATAAATGCTGTTTCTATCACAATTTGTTAATGTAACAAAGTTTTGTTAAAAATGTGCTTGGCAAAATAAAAATAAATATTAAACGATATAAAACATAACACAAATTTTCATTCTATATACATACACAAGATATCAGGAAGTTTGTAGAAACTATTTTATGAAACAAAAAACAGCACAATCTAATCTGAAGGTGCTACATATGGCAGCAAAAAACCAGAAGTAGCTAAAGACAGTGGTTCGGCTGGAAACAGATCTTGCGAGTAGGTCTGAAAGCTGGAGAAACCAAATTTTGACAGATAGCTGACAATAGATAATAAAACAAATACAAATTTTGACCATTAAAAAAAAGTAACGGTAAACTAAGTTATGAACCCGTGCACACAGTTCCCTATAAGTGCTCAGGTGCCTAATCAGTGATTGACCAGAAACCAGCGTCATCTATTGCAATTGCTCATGAGTGATTGTGTCATTCCTTGACCTTCCCAGCGCATGAGCCCTGGTACCATACTTCCTGGTGGCTGAGTTAACCATGAATAACGAGTAAACTTGAAACGTGTCTGCTGGTCAGCAGGCGAGCGACTTAACTTTTCACTATATTCACACATAAGCACTAACTTTATTGTCTGATCTTCTGTATTAATTTTAAACTGCTGTAGTTTAGCAGAATGTAGTCTTGAGACCAGAATGCATGGTGTCAAAAATTATAACGTATCTGCCCCTTTTGGCCTGACACATCCAGCTTCAATATGGCTTCTGGGTCACTTTGATATCTTATGGAATGAGACAGCAAACCTGTCTCCAAAATTCCTTTAGTCATTTTTTATGACCTGCGTGGTATGTCACAGAGTTGTCACTCTTTCTACACTTTTGGGCCAGGTAACACAGCAGGCATAATGTTTATTAAGACCAAAAAAAACTAATAATAATGAAAAATACATTTATTCACGCTAATTTTGTGAAAAATAATTTCTTTTCAAAGCTACACACTTTTGTCAATGCTGATACGGCAGTCAGAAGACAGCTAAAAAAGCAGAGAGGATTGATTTCATTGTACTTGAGTTATCTAATATATACACCTAAGCTGACAAACCACCTGCCAAGAGCACCACTCACAGGACATGACTCTGTAGCTTCAAATAATCATAAAAAAGAATTCTAAAAATAAAATACAAAGTATACACTTTCAAACAAGATGTCTAACCAGGAATGGATATGCGACCTCTGGAGCAAATGGTGTAACTACTAAGATGCACAGTTGTTGGAAACTCCCTAAGGCATTCTTTAAAATGTCTTGCAGTTTTTTTTGTAAAAACCCTCAGCATCCTTAAATCAATGTTGTATTTCAGCTGTGATTTTGGGGTACAAAAATAAATTCATTGAACAGGTCAGGAGAATCTAGTGGACATTGTGCTCTTCAAGGTACTACTCTCCAATAAGGATTGTCTTACAACAGAGTCATACTTGCTGCTTTCCATGTTTCTGAATTTTCATGGTATTTTCTTTGTACTAATATAGACATAAGAAATGTCTTAGAAGGCTACTGAACATATATGTTGGTCAGACTTCAAATGAAGCACAGTTGTCAGACAAGAACATGTATCCACCTATATTAAAAAGCTTCGCTGAAATTACATCGGACACGCACTACAAATTGATACCGAAAGACTCCCCTGTCAAGCTTTGATGTGGTCACCACAGGGCAAGAGAAAATGAGAAAGACAAAAGAAACTTTACGTAGAACTATTACAAGAGAACATTTCACCATCTGTATCAGAAACATTGAAGATTTAAATCAATAAAATGTGGAAAGGTTGCAGGCCCTGACAACGTAACAGCAGAATAAAAGCTCTAAATGAATTTGGTGTGGATATTATCATAGAACTTTGCAATGACATATATGAAACAGACTACATACCTAAAGACCTAACATCATCAATATTCATACCACTACCTAAGAAACCCAGGATATAGAACAATAAGTCTAATGAATTTTATAACTAAACTACTACTCAAGATAATAAATCAAAGAATTAAAAACAAGATAGACACTGAGCTCAGTGAAGAACAATTCAGTTTTAGGAAAATCAAAGGAACCAGAGAAGCTATTCGTAGTATCCGACTAGTGATAGATAAATATATAGAAGTCCAAAAAAGTATATATTTGCTTCATAGACTACAGCAAGACCTTTGACGGAGTCCAACATGAAAAATTAATTGAATGTTTTCAAGAAATAGGCATAGATGGAAATGATTAGAAATATACACTGGGAACACACTTCATCAATAAGGTGTGAAAAAAGCTACTCACCATACATAGAAATAAAGAGGGGTAAGACAATGTTGTATTTTATCACCCAGTCTATTTAACATCTATGCAGAGAATATTTGTAAACATATAGAAGAAATGCTAGGACTGAAGATCAGTGGGAAAGTAATAAAGAATCAGCGATATGCAGATGACACTGTTCTTTTAGCAGAAAGTGAACATGAACTACAAAGACTAATAGATAAGTCGACAAATCAAGTAAAGAATATTGACTGAATATAAATATTAAAAAAACAAAAAAAACAATAATAATCAACAAAGTCACAGAAGAACAGAGGCTAAACTACAACAAATAGAACACTATCAATATCTTGGACAAATAATTAATAATGACAGCAGATGTGAAACAGAAGTTAAAAGGAGAATAGGAATGGCTAAAAATACCACGCTTTACCATGCTGTAGTCTTGCCATTAAGACAACAAATTAGCGTATCTCAAACACTGCAGTCTTGTCAATCAGACAAACAACAAAGCGATGTTTATAGTATGTTCTGATTGATTAAGTAACCAGATTTTGACCAATCCTATTTAGCTATTCAATGTGACTTCCTTTTCCAAACAATTTATGAACGGGAAGACGTGTAATGGCGTTGGGATAGCAAAATATATGTTGTTGATGAAACCTAATAAATCTATAAGATTAAGTACCTTATTCCTAGCAGTATGCAAGTAGTTGGTTATAGATGTGATACAAATGAGCACGAGGGCACTGCCATAATTCCAAGTTTAATCTCATGTTATATCTGATAGGTCACTTTGTCTCTTTTTCATTCCTTGTGATTTTTTTTTGAGCTTGGTTATTTCTAAGATCAAATTCTTTCAGATGAAGCATAGATGTAACATTAATAACAGTGTCTTTATCCAACAATTGAGTAATTTGCTAAGCAATTGCAGTTTACTCACCTTCAACAATTGAAAAATATGTACCTTCAATGAAAGCCAAAGATGCATCAAGGTCCTAGGATTATCCGATACAAGAATTAAACACAAAGGCTGCAAGAAAGTATACCAAAAACCGGCCCCACCCCAGTCTTAGAATATATTAAGAGACAACAGACCAAATGGTTTGCACACATCAGCAGACTACCATCAGACAGCATACCACAGCAAGCTATGCTACACAGATAGAGTGAAGGCAGACCATGAAAATAAATGGACCACTGAAATAAAAGGCAACAAATTCCACAATATACTCAGCACACAAGAGTGCTTTTTCCAGAAAACTCTTCTACTCCTGATACTGAAAGGCAACAAAAGGTTTAGCAAACAGATAGATGGATAGATGAAAGCCTGTGCTTTCTCATTACCCAGGAAACTGTATAACAAGATCTTTATGAAAGAACCATTACAATAGGCATTTATTACTTTAGTACTATCGGCTAACAGTTTCCACAAGACATCAGTTTGATACTTCTTCTCACATAAGTCTTAAATTCAGGTTATGTATCAATTATTTTTCCTGTTGTACAGTGCCCATGTTCTTCTCTTCATCACATGTTGCAACATTTCACAGCATCAGTATTAATGAATCTCAGCCTTTATTTAGACTATCTATCATTCCTGCCTGAAGTTCACCAGAGACATGCCTTCTGAATTCTATATTCCAATTTTTCTTGTGCAGATCCCTCTTTTTTCTGGGAAAATTTTCCCGTAAGATGGTCATTGATTAGCTAGCTGATCACAGAACATTACATAATAGCTAGGAATCTTCATTAAACAATCATCTTTCTGGTAATTTTACAGATTTAATCATTCTGGCAGGTTTGAGATATGAAAGATAACACTACAAATACTCTATCGGAAAAAAATTGCACCTCCATGACACTGATTTTATATTCAATGTCTGTAAAAGTTCATGTTTTTGATGGAATACTGTTTTCATAGTTCTGATAAAACTAGTTTGTCAACAGAAATTATTTCCCTGCGTTACCATTTTAAGAGGAAAATGATTGTAAAGTAACTGGGGATCTCCATGATTGAGCCATTTACCTTGTGATTAATAGGTTGCAGATTCAATATCAGCAAGTGACATAATTACAATATCACTACAATTATTTCTTTTTTTGTCCATTCCAATATCAGCTCTCACCTTTGTACAGTTTTATGTTCAGAACTATCATTCCCACTAACTTTTATCTACACAGAATTTCAGTACTTACAAAATATTCATACAAGTGCATCTAGAACTTTAGTTCATACACAGCTTTCTACCATATTGAGATAAGTACATATATAATTTTCATACACATATAAATTTAAGTTCATCCCCAGAATGTTAATGAATATAGAACTTTAGTTCATACATAACCTACGTACATTGAGAACTTTCATACAATATAGAACACACATATAATAAATTATTTATATCAATGTTTCTCAAACTTTTTTGACCCGTAAACCTCTTTTGGGAAGATCTTTTTCCATGGCCCTCAGATGCTTTAAAAAATTATCATGTTTTTCTTTGGAATTCAGTGATGGATTTCAATTGTTATCTCTTTAAATCTTGTTTATCATTTCATTCAAATAGTAATTTTCCAGTGCCCCCTCCCCCTTACAAATTACATATGGTCAACATTGAGAACCACTGATTTATATAATTTATAAAATGAATTTTATCAGTTCCAGTATAATTCATTGGACCTATTAAAACATAAGATTCGTTACACATGTATAACTAAGTATCAATATGGTAATTACAGAAACAATGATTGTTTAAGCAAATATCAATTGTCATACAAATAAAGGTCCTCTGTTGAAAAACATGATGATCATGCAAATAGATATGTCATCACCATGACAATGAAGATGCAAATATAATGAAAGGCCTATGTTCTAATGCAGATAAAGAGTTTCTGTTATCAGGAAGCCAAAGAGCACCACACATATTATCATTTAGTTTTCTAAACCTGTCATTTCATTTATGTAATATTTTTATTCTCAAACTCCAGCTGGATTTCTCTTTTGCAGCAGGAGAATAGTTCTTTTAGAATTTCAGTAGGATATAGTCCATAACTTCAGCTATATGATCTAATTAGTTCAGTATCACCAGTATACCACTGAATGGTAAATGTTTGTAGTCATATTCCCAGTAGTCCAGCCATACACTGTAACTTATTTATCAGCAGCATTTCTTGTACTGCATTAGTCTCCTTTCACCTGTATGTCCTTCATGGTTAACTTTGCTGAACCTATTGCCACTGTCTATGTTGTCAACAACTTGGCCACAGAAGCCAGCTTCTCCAGTTTACATATCATTTCTATTTTCCAAATTTTCTCATCTTAGTCACTGATAATCACAAAAATTTGTCTTTGCTGTTTTCTCATATATAATAACATTTATTTCTCTTATATAAAGTTTACAATATGTTTTGTATATGTCTCATTACATCACAGTGGAAATCAACTGCATTGTGCTACAGTTTAAAGCTGGGTTGCAATATCAGCACTTCTCAGCACAGCATATCTGATCCAGGAAAACACTTTTATAAGGATTGTTTTCCCCAACCTTCCTAGAAATCCCAAAACATAGCCAGAGAAATAAATCTTCAGGAGAAGATGGTCTACCAAACAAGGCAATAGGAACATGCGGAGAAACGAGGATTCTATGGTTGGCAAGATTATTCATTATAGCACGGACAAAGAGAAAAGTTCCAGCAGATTGGCAAAAGTCAATAATTGCTCTAATATGGAAACACAAAGGGAATAAAAAGGATTGTGAATCATACAGAGGCATCTCCATACTGAGTCATATTGGGAAATATATGCAAAGATCTTAGAGCAAATAATATGACACATAAGAGAACCTCAACTGAGCTCCACTCAATTTGGTTTTAGAAGAGGGGCTAGCTAAAAAAGGTATTGAATACAATAAAGATATCAACATTATATTTATAGACCAGTAAAAGGCATTCAATAGAGCAGATAGGAATTTTCTCTGTGAAACATTAGAGAAGCACAACATCAGTGGTCAGCTATTAGACAACATAAAAGCACTATACTAAAATTACATTAGGTGCAGTAGCAGCAGATGGAACAGCCGAAACATTTGAAACTAATTCAGGGGTCAGACATGGCTGGGTGCTTTCCCATTTACATTTCAATATTTATATGGATAGAATAATGAAAGAAGCACAAGTGAAATAATGAAATTCTTTTCGCTGACGATCAAAGTCTGATATACAATGATGTAAAAAACATGCAAATCCACGTAGATGGCGCTGCGAACAGCTTGTAAGAAGTAGAACATGAAAATCAACATACAAAAGATGGAAGTTATGAAAATCAGCAAGTTACCAACAACAACAGATATCCAAATAGACGATTCAGCAGTGAAACAAACAGAAGAATTCAAATATTTAGGAAGCATTTTTACCAAAAAATGGGAAACTAGACAGAGAAATAGAATCAAGATGTCAGAAAGCAAGCACAGTGACATATCAACTTTCATCCTTAATCCTGCATCCAAAGATCAATATGGACACAAGAGACAGATAATATCTACAATTTTTATACCAACACTTTGTTACCGGTGTCAAACATGATCTTTAACAACCTTGGAGCAGAGAAAAATCATCACATGTGAGATGAAGTGTTTAAAAAAAGTAACTATGGTCACCAAACTGGACAGAGTAAGAAACGAGGATATCAGAAAAAGAGTAGGAATATAATGCCTTGTATCAAATATATAGAACATCAGCAGATAAAGTGGTTTGATCACCTTATGAGAATAGATCAAAGCCAGTTACCACTGAGAGCTTCTAACAAATGATCAACTTGTTACAGAGCAAACAGAAGACAGAGAAAGACTCCACAAACACGGACTCAGTACGACTAAGGCATCACATCTGGCCTTGAACAGAAATTTACAACTCTCACCCCTACACTTAACATCATGTGTGGATGCTATCAACCAGATTCCACCTGGGGATAGACAATAGACTGAAAGTACTTTTTGTCACTCCTATACCCTCCTCAAGCCACACCTTCTATTTAGTTTTCTTGTGCAACTATTTTAGTGTCCTACACCAATACAATGCTTCACACATCCACTCTAGATTTCTATACATCCCTTTCTAGTTTCCTACACTCTTCATATCCGGTTTATATTTTTATTTTACAACAGTTCCTTAACACACAAAAATGTGCAAACTTTGAAATTGTATTAATCATAATTTCAATACTTACAAGGTCACAAAAAGCAATCTTAAAATGAACGGCTTGAATCCTAGAGGACAATCTGTTCTGAAATCACACTAATATGAACATTATTTTTTTCAAACAATCAACATAATTAACACATTTTTTTACACACTACATTTGTAATACTCTTTTACTTGTGATTAATGAAATGGGCTGAAAGACATACAATGAAGGACAAGCTATATCAACCTATGATTGAAAGCTTCAAATCTCCGCCCATTATAATACCATGATTAGTCAAGGTAGAGATAAATTGGTTCCTGTATACATTTTATTAGCTCAATAACAATTGCATGTGAAGAAGAATAAATATAAGATAAATTTCTTTTGGGCAAGCCTCAAAGGTGGGGGGGGGGGGGGGGGGGGTGTTAATGAGAAGATGGCCTTCTTGATGTGAGCCTACAAGACAGTGCCATGATTAAAAAAAAAGATTTCTATGACAACCAAGTATGACCTTGATGTTACTTTTATAAACAAAGCATTAACAAAAAAATCAAATTGATGTTACACTGTACTATGAAAAGCACTTACAAAGAGTCAGCTTGATGTTATTGATTAATAAAACACAAACAAAGAACTGGCATATGTTACTATGATAAACAAAACACTGACAAAAAATCACTTGATATTACTATGATAAACAAGGAATCAATGATAAAGCATTGATAAAAAATAACTTAATGTTACCATGATAAACAAAGCATTTACAAATAATTAACTTAATATTACTATGATAAACAAAACATTGACAAAGAATTAACTTTATGTTACTTTGATAAACAAGGTAAAGAATCAATTGGTGTTACGATGATTAACAAAGCATTCACAGTAAATTAACTTAATGTTACTATGATAAACAAAGCATTAACAAAGAATCAATTGATGTTACTATGGTTAACAAAGCATTTGCAAAGAATGAACTTAATGTTACTATGATAAGCAAAGTATTGACACAGAATCAGTTAATGTTACTATGATTAACAATGCATTGACAAAAAAATTAACTTGTTACTATGATAAACAAAACATTGACAAAGAATTAACTTAATGTTACTATGATAAGCAAAGTATTGACACAGAATCAGTTAATGTTACTATGATTAACAATGCATTGACAAAAAAATTAACTTGTTACTATGATAAACAAAACATTGACAAAGAATAGACTTGATGCTATCACGTTATGATGACTGTTACATCCACTTTTGAAATTCAGTTAGATTATGTCCCTGACTGAGTTCGTAGATGACTAGTAAGCACTGTTCTGGCCACAAATGTCCTTGAACAATTCAGGCATGGGATGACCACTGTAGATGATTTTTGGTCTACCTATAACTTTCTAGCCTCTCTCTACTGTTGAGCTGCTGCATTTCTCTTTTCACAAGATGCTGTGCCTTTTTTTTTTTACTGTAGAGCACCATGTTGCTCTATTTTGTGCAAGTTTAAAAGGACATAGTGCAAACCCTTCTTTGCAGCCCTCTTAAAGACTGTATAATGTTGATATTGAACCAAAGACCTCTTAATCACAAGGTAAATAACTCAACCACGGAGATCCCCAGACCGTATGCTAATATGACAAACAAAGCGTTGACAATGTATCAGTTTTATACAGTACTTTTTTCCTTCTTTCATTTTATTGGAATTGGTCCTATAATCTGTAGATTTGTTTCTTCTTGTATCCATGGTAACATATTTAACCTGTAATGATCCAAAGTCTACCAATGTCGACAAATGTAATCTAGCGATAGAAACCCACTGTCAACAATTGTCTACATCAAGGTAGCCATTTTTAGTCATGGACAACAATCGCTCATGTTTATTTCCCATCATGCTCTTATAGTAAGTGTGTTTTAGAGTGATTGTTTCTTAGTTTTCCACAGTGATATAAATACGCAGTCGTATTTATTCGATCTTTCACGTTTGCAAGCCGAACTGCGTAGGTCTAACTTCAGCGCAGCAATTTTTCGTGAATTCTTCACAGATAATGATTCAGAAAAAGACAAATTTTAAAACTTTAGTGTTTCAGTTACTGTAGATCAACATATGGTTTTGAGAGAGATGTTTATAATATTCAATAGTGATGTAATTGATGTCATTTATGACGAGAAATTTGCAGAGCTGTGTTTTCTTAAGCTAGGCCTACGCATGACCTTGACGCAGTAAGTTCTTTGTGTGTGTTTGTCCACATTTTCTATTTTGGTTGACACAACATAACACTGACACACACAAGCAAATAACACCTCCTAATCTAGATTTTCAGCAGGATAGTCCAGAGAATGGAAATGCAATGTGCCGCCATTTCACTTGCATCAATGGCCTGACACATCCGACTTTGGTATTAGTAACTAATATCTTCAATATTTTTATCACCTCCAATGAATGGTAAGCACCCGCAAATATATCGCTAGTATAGTAAGCCAGCTATACACGATGGTCACTAAGCTCAAAACTAACCACGGTCATGCACGCTCCACCTTTTTTGCAGCATCCTTTGTCACTATATACATAGCCACAGGCGCTCACTATTTTCTTTTATGTCCCTCTTATGTTTTTTTTCATGTGATCTTATATTTTAAACAAAACATTGAAAAATATTGAACCTTAAGTAGCAATACTGTATATTATTGAGGGAGGAAAGAAACAATTTGTTTAAGCAAAGAACAGTTTATTTTCACAAAAGTGTGGCTGATTGCAAAATTCTGGACTACCATGTTACATAAAATTAAACTCTTAGTTCTAATTCTCCTTCTACATTCATTCTCAAACTCCTGCTGGTTAGCAGGATATAGTCTGGAGAACGGACTGTGTAGCATCATGCTTATAATATCTGCACCTGTTGGCTGGCCATACTTCAGGTCATGTTGGCTTATGTGATGGGACAGTCAAATTCAACACCAAACCTCTTCAGTCATCTCTTAAAGAAAGACAGTGAGTTTTATTCAGGAGACAGAATTACAGATATAGACATGTTTCAAGTGAACGAAAGAAGAAGAAGAATCTCTTAAAGAACACATGACAGGTCAGCGTTGATATTCTTTGCTGCCTTTTTAGGCCAGCAACATATGAGCAAGATTGCTTCTAATTAAAAATGACAACAGCTTTTAAAACTATTTTCAAACTCGGTGTGTGATCCATCTATGTGATGTGTCAGTTACAGAACATTATCCTTACTGCCATCATGTATGACTCTCAGTTCTGTGCAAACTGCCCAGACTATAAGTCATGTGCAGAAAGTCTTAGATCTCTTGTATCCATTGTAGTCTTGGCCTGCCTCTTGTTCTCTTTCCCGTAAATCTTTCTAAACCAGTGTCTTTCATATATCTGAAATATTGTGAGTTTTTAAAATAGTTTTGAGGAGTCAATGTTCTTCAATGATGAGGTTTTTGTGGATATCTGCTTTGGTTCATCTTTCTGTCCATGATTTTTTAAGGACCTTTTTATAACATTTAATTGCAAATCCTGATATTTTCTTTTCCATTGCAGATGTTATTGCCCACATTTCATAGCCATATGTGGCCACTGGAAAAATATAGCTTCTTAATTGCTATATGACACCAGGACCCAAATAGAGAACAAAGAATATCAACACTGTAAATTGCCATGCATGTTGTAAGAGGTGACCAAAGAAGGTTGTGTATAAGGTTGGCTACTCTATCCAGTCAAGGATGAAAGCCAACACAATTATACAAATCATAAATAACACAACTAAATGGAAAGAAAAATCAACAATCCCTGAAACAGGAGAAAATGATACAGGATGAATAAGTACAGAAAGATTTAAAGAATTGGAAGAACAAGATATTCTATCTATTCTATTCATCTTTCAATTCTTGCTCAGCTCATCTTCCATCTTAGAATAAGATGTTTTAGCTATACACTAATACCTTCCACTTCATTCCAGTCCCTCTTGCATCTTTCATCTTAGAATAAAAAGATGTTTTAGCTATACACTGATACCTTCAACTTCATTCCAGTCCCTTTTGCATCTGCATTCTACTATTTTCTCCAGGTATACCTAAGTCTATCTTTTCCTTTTTCCCTGCACCTTCCAGACAATGCCCTTATAAACTTTTCTATTGTCTTTTTTTATTCTCTCAATGAGTTCTTCATTGATGGTCTTATCATCATCATCATTAAGTGCTGTCTCCGCAACGAAGGTTGGCTGCAACGTATCTCCATCTCCTGTCTCTTGTCTTGGTGGTGCACTCTGCTAGACTGTAACCTGTCCATCGTGTGATGTTACTCTCCCACTTGTATCTCTGCCTACCTCTTGCTCACTTCCCTTTGACTTTACCCTCAAATAAGGTCTTCAATAAGGTGTCATGTCTTTTAATGGTCTTATCATACCACTAAAAACATTCTATTTTATGCAGACATCCATCGATAATAGTAATTAATTTTCTGGCTGCTCCTTGTGTTGTTCACGTTTCTGAGCAATACGATAGCACATATTTAAGCTTGAGCTAGTGTTCAATTAAGCTACTGTAAATATACATAAATTGGTGCTTACCCTAAAAAGTACATGAAATAGTTCAAAACATAAGTGATAACACCACTATAACAAGAAGCATAAAAATGAAGATGTTTTAGCGAGGAAACTATTTCCAAAACACTAAGAGCTTCAGTCTTCTTTCTAGCTATAAAAGAACCATTTAGAGGACCCTCACTCCCCCACCACTGTATAGGCCTATTATGAAATAAAAGCTGTCGAAACTTGATTTCCCCAGTATTTGAGTGTTGACATCAGGTAGCACAGGTTAGGTAGTACCTTAAAATAACAGATTACAACCAACACCCATTACACAAATGTCTAGATGAATCAAATGGAAAACAAATCATGCATTGCAGATCATGGATGGCAGAGGCTGAAGACACACTGTAAAGAGTATGTGAATTTGAAGAAATAGGAAAGGACAGTGAATGGGTGGAGGTAGAACAGTGAGCAGAAATCACGGACTAAAGTAATAATACAACTAGATAAAGCATGTTGAAAATGGACAGGTATCAGGGCCCAGTGCATGAACTCGCCCTGCTACACTCGAAACCACAAGACATAATTATATACACAGATAGCTCAGTTAACAGAAATACAAATAAAAGTGGTTCAGGTTTGTTGTCTACAGAAACAGCGTGAAGTTGTTTCAGAAATCTTCAGCAAACTTCACTGTCACATCAAGCATGAGGATGGAGATAGAGGGAGTTACAGCCGCACTTGGTTGATAACTGATACATCAACACACTCAGTAATACACATGGACTCTCAAAGCTTGCAGTGCAAGATAGAAAAGTACATGCTGAGAAAACAATGGGTGACATTGGATAACTCAACTGTCCAGAGCATTACGTCGATATACTGGCTGGGTCATGCTGGAGTCGGAGGAAATGAGAGAGCCGACTAATTGGCAGGCAATGCTGAGAATAGATAAAGCAGACTTCATCAAGGCAGTAATAAATTCATTTCAAGATGAAGATGATGTCAATGAGACTGAGAACATACAGAGAATGTTAATAAATGAGAGTATCTAGAGGGGAAGGAAGGAAAAGTAAATATTTTTTGAAAGGCCCCGAAGATCACGCAATCAATACCTGACCAAGACTCCGAGTCTAAATACACTGGGATGGCTGCTGGAACAGAGGGCAGAGCACTTATGGAAGTACCTCACATGCTGTGAAGCTAGTTTCTAATCAAGAAATAAAAGCAAAATTGCAATTATTTAAGTTTAATTAAGGGCGATGTAAACAAACTTGATTGATGACAGATATGAACAAGACGCTTTAGTCAGCATAGCAATGAGCTGAATTTGTATACAAACTTAGTGTTAGACACCTGTCAAGTGGTGCTGAAGATAACTGTCACTCTTAATACAGATAAATGTACAGTATATGTGCATTCCTTAATATATATATATGAACACATGTTCAAAATTATACTAGTTTCCTTACACACAACTATACATGTGTAGAATATAAAACAATTGGTTAGAATTGCTGGCTTCTTAATAAAATGAGACCAGGATGATTTTCTGGTATGAGAATACTTGTTTTTAAACCAGTTGATGTTACGAACCTGGTTTACTGAATTTGGGATCAACATTAGCTACAATAATAAATAACAACAACCGATGGAGCTTCAGAACTGTTCACAATAAAAACAGGAGTCAGACAGGGATGTGTGCTGTCACCTATTCTATTCAACATCTACATAGATAGAATTATAAAAGAAACACAAAAAGAGATATATAATGAAACAACAGAGAATGAACTACTTTACAACGAACTCAATGAACTGCTTTTTGCTGGGCATCATATATGATGATGAAGAAAAACTGCAAACTCACATCAACTCATTATCAAGAATATGCAATAAATACAAAATGTGGATTAACACACAAAATACAGAATCTATACAAATAACAAGATCAACAGATCATTTAAACATCCAACTAGAGAACCCAAAAATTAAACAAGTAAAAGCATTCAAGTACCTAGAAAGTATCTTCACAGAAGACGGATGACTCGATAGAGAGATAGAAACAAGATGTCAAAAGGCAAATGCTGTGACATACCAGCAATCACCTTTGCTATTGCACCCAAAAATCAACATGAAAGTAAAGAAACAAATGATTAAGAGCATCTTTATACCAACACTATGCTACCAATGCCAGACTTGGCAACTGACATCTAGACAAGAGAAAGATCAAAACTTGCGAAATGAAATGTCTAAGGAAGGCTATTGGAGTCATTAGACTCGACAAATAGTGCGGTGAGAACATCAGAAAGAGAATAGGTATCACATCATGCATCAAATATATAGAGAAACAACAGATAAAATGGTTTGGACATCTTATGAGGATGAACGATCAACTTTCCATAAGAGCTTATAACAAGATGGAATCAGGATACAGAGTCAAGGGCAGACCTAGTAAAAGATGGATAGACAATATCAAGACCATCCTGAATAAACATGACTACACCTCAACCAGAGCAACACACCTGGCTCTGGAGCACAGACTACATCTCCTTCACAAACCCCTGTGCTCAATGGCAAGTGTGGAAGCTACAATAACACCACCACCTGAATAGACAATAAATGACATGCTATCTTTTAAATGCTGATGTAAGGTACTGCTAAATTTAAAATACTTTATACTAATATGCCATCATATACATTCTATACAGCAACCTATAAGATGCTAAAGATGGATTTTGAGAATACCATGGACAAAGAAAATGATGAACCAAGAAGTGTTAAGAATTGCTAAACTCTTTTAGGTTTGGCTTCTAAAACAACTTTATAACAAGACGGCTGAGATTTTTTGGCCATATAAAGAGACACGCATGGACAATTAATGTTTGTTTTGCGTTTGCTCCTTTGTAACCAGCAAGGATATCCGTGCGATTTCCACCGGGAGCGTGATTACGTTGTGCCACCGTTATGCGCCTTGTAGGCCTAGCACATCCGATTTCGGCATGCCTTGACAATTCGAGTGGGCTACCCTAGCCTGTGACAGCCTCATGATCTGTCTCCAGACATGCGTGTATGTGGTGACTCTTCGCCCAGATGATTATTGCTCTCGTCTGTCTTGCACGAGGTGTTCCACTGTCTATGAACTTTCCTCGTGTAATTGGATGTACTGTGCCTGTGCCCATCGGGTACTGAACCGTTTCTCATCTGTGAGCCTGGTTCCTTAAGGGGAAGAACTCATCGGAAGAGTTGGACCCTGGCTATTTCGCCCTCTTAGCCGAGGTGTCATTCACTTACATCGTGTACCCCTTGCCCAAGTTCAAGTCTCACACCACGCGTTTGAGAGCAAGGCGTTCTCGAGCTGAGCGACCTTGTCCCAATAACATCTGAGCCCATCAGGTACTGAACCCTTTCTCTCTGCAAGTGTATTTCCGGTATAGAAAAACTTGACAGTAGAGTTGGACCAGGACTGCCATTGTCCCTTTCTTGCCTAAGCCCATCGGGTACGGGACCCTTTCTCTTCGCGAGCATATTTCCGGTTTAGGAAGGCTCGACATTAGAGTTGGGTTAGGACTTCTTGCTTTTCCGAACGCCAATGATTGGGTTCTGCCCTTTCATTGTTTCATTGTCTGTAAGGAGCACAGTTAACTAGAAGCTCGTCTCGAGCTGACGGAGCTTGTAGTTCCCCTTTCCTAGGAACTTTTTACTTTCTATTTGCAGTTCACGCTGCCCTCTAGCGCTGTTCTGCCCTTTCATTGTTACATTGTACTCAGTATGAAATCTATTTGTCTCTCACCTTTGCGTGCATTTTACATTGGCCGCCCCTCTAATGTTCAGACTGGACTGACTAGCTTCACTGTATGTCGACAGTGTCGCTATATGTAGTGATGCTGGTGGTGTCGGAGATGTTGTCTGTTTCTTATGCAGTCAAATCTCTTTCCATCTGCTACCTCCACATTCTCGGACACGATCCCCAAATGATTTGGCCAGAATCAGCTCGAGCTACTGTATTTCTGTTTCCAGGGTGCACCACGAGGAGGTACATTTGAGATCTTGGTTATCTGCTAACCCTGGGTCCGCCTACTGCATTGCGTTCCCTTTGCACCCCAGACAATTAATAATAGAAGGCATAGTGGCTGGTAACGGGTAAGGACGGCCCCATAAAACAAGAGACATCTCAGAATGTTTAAATATGCCCTTGTCTGTGATAGGTCAACCCACCAAGAATTACGAATTCACCATACGAATAAACCATAAAGAAAACCATATTCTAGAAAGAATGTGTCACCTAACTACAGCAATCTGACCTTTCCCTCATGTCACCTAAATACAAAAATCTGACCTTCCTTACATCATGTCACCTAAATACAGTAATCTGACCTTTCCCTCATGTAACCTAAATACAAAAATCTGACTTTCCTTACATCATGTCACCTAAATACAGCAATCTGACCTTTCCCTCATGTCACTGAAATACAAAAATCTGACCTACCTTACATCATGTCACCTAAATACAGCAAATATGACCTTTCCCTCATCATGTCACCAAAATACAGCAATCTGACATTCCCCTCATCATGTCACCTAAATACAGCAATCTGACGTTCCAATCATCATGTCACCTAAATACAGCAATCTGACCTTTCCCTCATCATGTCACCTAAATACAGCAATCTGACCTTCCCCTCATCATGTCACCTAAGTACAGCAATCTGACCTTCCCCTCATCATGTCACCTAAATACAAAAATCTGATCTTCCCCTCATCATGTCACCAAAATACATGAATCTGACGTTCCACTCATCATGTCACCTAAATACAGCAATCTGACCTTTCCCTCTTCATGTCACCTAAATACAAAAATCTGACTTTCCTTACATCATGTCACCTAAATACAGCAATCTGACCTTTCCCTCTTGTCACCAAAATACAAAAATCTGACCTACCTTACATCATGTCACCTAAATACAGCAATATGACCTTTCCCTCATCATGTCACCAAAATACAGCAATCTGACATTCCCCTCATCATGTCACCTAAATACAGCAATCTGACGTTCCAATCATCATGTCACCTAAATACAGCAATCTGACCTTTCCCTCATCATGTCACCTAAATAGAGCAATCTGACCTTCCCCTCATCATGTCACCTAAGTACAGCAATCTGACCTTCCCCTCATCATGTCACCTAAATACAAAAATCTGATCTTCCCCTCATCATGTCACCAAAATACATGAATCTGATGTTCCACTCATCATGTCACCTAAATACAGCAATCTGACCTTTCCCTCTTCATGTCACCTAAATACAAAAATCTGACCTTCCCCTCATCATGTCACCTAAATACAGCAATCTGACCTTCCCCTCATCATGTCACTTAAATACAGCAATCTGACGTTCCATTCACCATGTCACCTAAATACAGCAATCTGACCTTCCCCTCATCATGTCACCTAAATACAGCAATCTAACGTTCCACTCATCAGTGTTTCACTATGTGGGAGTTATTATCCACAGTGATCAATATGAAATTGGGGGGAGTAATAGCAAAGTGTCGTTTCTGCATTTATAATGGTTGTGTAGTGTCAGGTTGTGTATTGTCGGGGCCCAAAAGGTAAGAAAATAATAGCAACACCATGACTTCCAAATTTTTTGGCAGTGTCTGCAAGAGATGGCTAAGCAGGGCAAAAGCTTCACCCACAGAAGGTAAAAGTAACCAAAAAATCATCTAAATCAGATGTGTCAGATTGAAAGTCACAGACGTTGCAGTAAAGCTAAAAACAATGACAACATATTTCATTCTCTACACCTACGTCCTGCGAACTAGCAGAAGTTTGAGAATGAGTGCAGAAGATGAATACTTTTATAAGAAGTGCCTATCTATATGACAGAGAGCTGAATGAAAATAAGCATCAGATTTCAAAAGGAACCAAATAAAAAGGTCATATCATGAAGTAAATTCAAGTAGGAAGCATGAGGATAAATGAAAATAATTCTTACAGCTGACATGAATTGAACCAGGTCCGTTCTAGTGCACCAAATCACATTGCAACCATCTCATGAAGCCCTCATCTTTTGTTTAACACAATTGCAAAAAGGTATACATATCTATTGGCTTATAAATATACATTTAAAAAGACAGAAAATGTCCACTAGATCATATAATGGGTTGGAAGTGAGCACAACTTTGAGATATTCAACTGGAACTTGAATGTTTGACATTAATACCATTTTTTATTATTAGGGTCATTATTGCACTTTCTGTCAATATCCATGAGTGCTTTAGTCTTCCTTATGCAGGAAATTATTAATATCTAAACAAATTACAAACAAGTTATAAATGAGAATTATAAAATGCTACATCTATTCCATATTAATGTATGGCTCAGAAACATGGACACTAAATAAACAATTAGAAGACAAAATTGATGCCTTTGAGATGTGGGTATATAGAAGAATAGGGAGAACATCATGGAAAGAGAAGAAAACAAATAAAGAGGTGCTAAAGACACTTAATATGAAGAAAGAACTACTAAGAGAAATAAAGATCAGGCAAATAAAATACTTTGGACACATTAAAAGACATGACACCCTATTGAAGACCTTACTTGAGGGTAAAGTCAAAGGGAAGCGAGCAAGAGGTAGGCAGAGATAAAAGTGGGAGAGTAACATTACACGATGGACAGGTTACAGTCTAGCAGAGTGCACCACCAAGACAAGAGACAGGAGATGTTGGAGATACGTTGCAGCCAACCTTCGTTGCGGAGACGGCACATGATGATGATGATGATGCAGACAAATGTAAACTTCGATGCACAGCACTATGATGATGAAGTAGTTCCTCTAGATGTGAGCAGGTAGCTTTTTAAGCATATGCCCTTTCTGACAAAATCACAGGTCCTCAGTTGTTATGTAGATGTGTATAGTAGATGATTGGAAGTTGTGAAAGAAGGTTTTGTCGGATGTTAATCCGTTTTCAACACTGGAGCAGTAGCTGTTCAACTGTTTCTTAATGGGGGGTTGCAGTGTTTACAATTTGGTTTATGTAGTGGATTTATTCTGTTCAGATGTTTATTGACAAGAGCATGACCTGCTCTCAGTTAGAATATCAGACTCTGATTTGCTCTCCTAAGTTGTTTTAGTGGGTTCATTGGAGTGGGCATCTCTTGGTGTTTGAAAAAGTAACGCCCTGTCTTTGAGGTCACCTACTGATGTAGTCATTCTTGTCTGTAGTTATTTTTCCACGATTTGTTTACATGTTAGTAATGTAGTGCTTGGCGAATACTGTAAGCAAAGGTTCCTTTCAACAATATAGTGTGTCTGCTGCTTTGTTTTCACTGACTCCAACATTGGGGAGTCACTTCGATATCATAGGAGATGCAAAGCTGATAAATGTGCTTATTGATGTTGCAAGCGATGGGTTTATTCCTGTTCTCTAGTGCTTGAAGTGCCGCTTTTGAGTCTGAGACATACACCAGAGTAACCAGATTTTTGAAATAGATAAACTAGATTTACTAGTAAAATTTCTGGCAAAAGATGGCCAAAAATGACTAAACTCCTAACATATCGTGTTTTAAAATTGATCAATAATATTACAAAATTACCAAACAAATTTTATTGTGACACTTAAAAATGCCAAAATTCTTTTAATTTGGCCAAATTCTGGCAATCATGACATACACTATTGAGCCAGCAAATTTCCGCAGTACATACAACTATAACTAAATACATTGAGTAAGTTCTTATCATTCCATGAGTCATACTATATATGAGAATCCCACCCTCATCAAATCCTGTTTTTAAAATGTCTAAACTGAAAAATAAATACAGAGAAATTGAATTAATTATTTAACAATAATTAACAGCAATTCAGTCGGCTCAGTGTTTGAATGGTTAGTGAGTGGTTATCCTCTATAACATATCCTCTATAAGGCATGGCTTTTCAAGACTGGACTTAAAACTACCACATTTGTAATGTCCCAATTGAACACCATATGGAACAGCAGAATAAGTGTGGTAAAGATCAGCTTACATAAAAGATTGGTTCTTGTTTTGAACCCCATGACCCCTATTTGATTATTTACCTTGTCTGTATTTATCAGTTTATGTTTATAATTTATTAGTTTAAATATAAATTTATTTAGGGTTAATTATGTAAAAGATCTCATATTAAAGATCAATCTTTAATAATGCATATTCTTTTGTACGTATGTGACAATTGTACGTTGAAGAGAAGAATACAGGCTTTCAAATACAATTTTGACAGAAGAATATTGCTCATCAATTATCATCATTATCACATGACATTCTTTCCAGAACGCTGTCTTTGCAATTGATGTCCTGAACCCTACTCATCCTGTGCCAATCTGCCTACCTCATGCAATGACGCCTTTGATTTTATCTGTCTATCTCTTTCTAGGTCTACCTATTCTTCTACATTCCGGAACTCTGCCCTCTAATATGCGTCTTTCCATGCCATTGTGTCTTTTTAAATGTCCAACATATTTTAGTTTTCAATGTAAAATTGTATTCACCAGCCATCTTTCCTCTATATTCAGCATACTCAAATCACTATTCTGAATCTTTTCTGTCCAGGAAATTCTTAATATGAGGAATAATTCCTTTCTAAGACTGCAGGGGACCATTTGGGGGGGGGGAGGACAAAAGAAAGTATGGATTAATAATATCAAAGATTGGACAAATTCAAGTTTCTCAACACTCAAACAAGGAACATAAAACACAGAGATATGCAGGATTTTTGTGCTGGTGTTTCTAAAGTGGAACAACTATGACTTTGAGGAGATATGGGTTTAGCAATGATGATGATAATTATAGTTTTTCAATTATTTTTAGGCTCCACTAACACATCACATTGCCAGTACAATGTGGACTTCAGCTTTCACAACACGAGCAAGTACCACAGAGCTGTGTTTGTGAAAAGAGATCACTAACCTTTCTATCACTGAGCTGACAATTAACCATTACTGCAAATGAAAAATCTACATATTAATTTACATGGCAGTACTATAATATTTGTACATGGTATAAATAAATAAATAAACAAAACAAAATTGAAGCAAGACTTGTTTACATTTTTCAGTAATAATAAAGTAAACGACAATGAAACTGAGTAATATAAATAGTAGAAGGCTAGGAAACATAAGTAACTAAATAGTACAATACTAGGAGACATAAGTATCCAAACAGTACAAGACTAGGAAACATGAGTAACAAAATATTAAAAGTCAAGGAAACATAAATAACCAAATAGCAAAAGACAAGAGAACATACATATCAAATAAAGATATCAAACATTAGTAATCAAATAGTAAAATACAAGGAAATATAAGTAACCAAATAGTAGAAGATAAAGGAACAGATCTAAAAAAGAGAGGCAAAATTAACTATATACATATTGTACACTTTCCAAACAAACCCTTTTTTTCTTACCAAATATAATTGGAGTTAATAGTTAATCAGACATAAATTTTAGATTTATAAAGTCTCATGTACTACTTGATTTAGGTCACTTAGTTAATTGAGAGTTCAATATTGTTAAGTGATTGAAGATGGATATGAAAAGGGCAACTGATGAGAGCTTGAGATAACAGCACAATATATAACTGCTTAGAGAATGTTGGTTCCACAGGTAAATTACCAGAAGAAGTGGTTGATGAGATGGATTTAAACACTAATTGTAAAACTTCTACAATGTTACCATTAAATTCCCATGTTCATCTAGCTGAAAATACATACAAGGCATCGAGTATGACAAAAAGTCATAGCGATCATTATTTTGGTCTGTTTCTAAAATAACAATTTTGGAAAATAAAACATTTATGAATATAATTATTTCGAAATGATCAGTTTGAAATGCAAATTCAATATATCATATGCAAGATGTTCATTTTTTCATTGCCTGTGTTTGCTGAACAAAGAACTAGAAAACAATTTTTAAAAATAAGAAATACATTATTTATTGTCTTAGCTGTTGATTGTAATGCTCTGTGGCTTGGAGGTATTGAGTGAGTCTCAGAAACCCAAGGAAATGAATTCAACTTCAGCTGCAGGCAGTTTGGCAGCAACTGCACATCGTTTAGGAAACAATGGTGAACTAGTGAATGTAAAAAATTGTTTAGAAAATGCTGGAATTAATTACATGTCCTGAACACAACCAACTTTAGCTGCTGATATATTTTTATGATAACAATCTCAAATATTTTCTACAAAGTTACAAAATTCTTGTCATAGATGTCACAAATAAGCTCACCAATTTGAATTACAGTGAAGCAAAAACACACCAAGTGTACAGTCTATATATTGTTTGTCTTTAATTGTTCTTTTGTGAAGTTTATTTTTTATTACAAACCATAACCAATCATCTCTAGTTGTACTGTAATGGCACACATTATTTTTGTAATTCTCGTACTGAGAAGCAGAATACAAACATATAAATACTATCCCATCGATGTAATTTTTTAAATCACACATTACCTTCTGATATGGGTTGTAACAAAATGAGCTGGTATATAGAAGCCACACATCCAATATTTGCGTTGCAATATCAAGAAAGCAAATATCTAAATTTGTTCATTTGTTTAGGTTCATAGAAGTTACAAACTATTCACTATGTGCGGTGAAGTTGTCTAGAGCTTTTGTTTAATACTCAGAAGACACCAACTCATGGTAGGTGTTCAGTGGTTTGAAAAGAGTCTGCTACTCAAAGAGGTTTGATATGAAAGTTTCATTCTCAAAACAAGAAGCTACACATTCAATTATTCTTTGATATTTTTAAAGAAACTGCACATTAAAATCCTCTGTTTCAAATATCAATAAACAATGAATTCAAGTCTTCTTTTTCAGACATCAAGAAACCACATATCCAAGACGTCCTTTTCAAATATCCAAAACATGACACAACCAAGATATATTTCCAAATATCAAGAAACAACACATCCACATTTTGTTTTTGTAGAATCTTGGACTGGACACTGTTTGCCAGTTGTCTTCTTATTGCGACGTCTCCTCGGAAAACTGTTTCCACCGGAGTCCACCTCCTGACACTTTCCAAGAGAGTCTATATTATCACCCCATTTAACGCCCCAATAATCTGGTGATTTTGAAGCAGCACAGGATAACATGCTGCGTGGACTGCGGCATGTAGCAAATTTTCGTATACATTCTTTAATATAGTTTTCATACTGTTGGTCTAGTTCTCGTGCTGCAGATATCTGTTCAAGTCTTGCAGGAATTTCTACTGCTTTTGCACACTCTAAGGAGCATGCCCAATGTTGGAATGGCACACATGTGTTCCCAAGGTAAGGATTCTTAAAAGTGATGACCTTGAAACCTAAGGAAAAAATTGAAATTAGCAATTTCAGGCAAAAGTGTATGACATAAAAATGATTTCAAGCTACTTGAAGAACAGATAAAAAAAAGACAAAATATACATTGAAATGATAATATGGATGGAGAAAATATTGAGTATCCTAAACACTTAAACGATCAAGTAAAAGATGTTTTGTGGAAGGAAATGAGTCAACAATGATGGATTAGTTGCTGATCCAAAAGCACATGGGATCATGATTTTTGGCAAAATGTAATTGTGTGGTATATGCATGTGTTTGTGAGCTGTTCTTTTGCTTCGTACAGGGTGTTCCATTTATTTGACCTTGGAAGGAGAAGTACTCCTTTCTTCTTGATTAGAAACTGGCTTCACAGCACATGGGGCATTCCTATAATTGCTCCGCTCTCCGTTCCAGCAGCCATCCCAGTGTATGTAGACTCACGAGTCCCAGTCAGGTGTTGATTGTGTGATCTTCGGGACTTTCCATAAAAATTTACTTTTCCTTCCCTCACATCTAGATACTCTCATTTCTAACATTCTCGGTATGTGTACGTTCT
The DNA here is from genome assembly GCA_034231615.1 of Meghimatium bilineatum. NCBI lineage: Eukaryota > Metazoa > Mollusca > Gastropoda > Stylommatophora > Philomycidae > Meghimatium > Meghimatium bilineatum. Next base: position 27,068,642 of record CM067313.1, on the reverse strand, counting down.
CAGCCTCATTGACATCATCTTCATCCTGAAAAGCATTTATTACTGCCTTCATTAAGTCATACAAGCTTACAAACAGCACACAGGAAGGCCATCTCCAGAGAACTCTTCTACACCTGATGCCGCAAGGCAAACAAGAGATACAGCATAGATAAAGATAGATAGATAGATTAAGTCTGCTTTATCTCTTTTCAGCAATGTGCTGTCAATCGCCGCATTGCCTGCCAATAAGTCGGCTCTCTCGTTTCCTCTGACCCAGCATGACCACGGCAGTATATCCATGTAATGCTATGGACAATTGAGTTCTTAAACAATTCTCGCCATTCCTTTCTAAGGATGAACTTTTCTATCTGTCGCAGCATGCTTTGAGAGTCTGTGAGTATTACGGAGTGTGTTTGTTGATGTATCAGTTATCAACCAATTAAGTGCTGATCTATCTCCCTCCTCATGCTCGATGTGACAGTAGAATATGCTGAAGATTTCTCAACCAACTTCACACGGTTTCTGTAGGCAACAAAACCTCAACAGCTTTTATTTGTGTTTCTGTTAACGGAGCTATCTGTGTATATAATTATGCCTTGTGGTTTCGAGTGTAGCCGGGCGAGTTCATGCACTGTAACCTGCGCCCTGACACCCATCCATTTTCGACACGCTTTATCTAGTTGTATTATTACTTAAGTCAGTGATTTCTTCTCACTGTCTACTCCTTTAATATCATCCAGCATTTGTTACTCAAAAGGTGATGGTCAGAGATTTTGTAAGGATTTGTACACAGTGATTGTATTGTTTTTAAGCAATTGTTAAATAGTGGAGTCAACAATGTTGAACATGGCACACAATGAAGTTAATATGTATTATGACTTTGCTGGAAATCAACAGATAAGAATATTAAAATTTATCTGACAGGTGATTAACTTTGCCAGATTTTTTTCTCAATACTCACATTGCAAAAAAATAACAGGTCATTTTTTTACAATGTTAGAAATGATAATAGCAGGACGAATATTAAGGTCTCATTTTTTATGTAACAGATACATTATTAATATGTGAAAAAAGATAATTTTAATTTGAGGGATCTGTATCTCAGATGGGCAAGCTCCCAAGCATGTCTATTTATTGTAGTGAGAAATCTTCTTATTCAATCTCCATGGATGCAAGATTTCACTCTTTCTTCCCTGTGCCAGGATGTGGTAGGTGTAAGTCTTCTTTCGTTTTCATGCGCGAGAAAGAATGATGGTCAACCAACGACGTGTAATAGTCAGTCAACATTCAATAGCGGATACACTCAAGGAGAGATCTGAGCATCTATGCACTTGTCCAGAGTGCAGTAGAATGATCCAACAACTAACTACCTATTTGTTTCCATAGGTCTTGTAGTGCAGAGCATTCATAAAGTGGTGTTCAGAAGTTTTACTCTTCCTCCTCTAGTCTGTTACAGTGGATGCAGCATGGTGCATGGTCTGCGGTAATTCTTTGTAGGTGTTAAGTTGTACATGTGTTGTTTGCACCCTAAATATTATGGTTTTGTCTTTGTGGTATAGGCTAATTATATTGTCCTGTAGATTTGGTTGGGAAATGTCAGCATATAAAAAAAACTCTTCCTTGTGAGCCAGTAGCCCAGCAGTAAACGTTGTTTACAGTTGTTGTGGATGATGTGTTTAGCTGTTCTAAGATTGGTACAATTCTTGGTTGATATATACTTGTTCCCTTTTTCATCAGTTTATCTGCACTTTCATTCCCACTGATACCAGAATACTCTGGTATTCTGGTATCCACTGCAGAGTAGTATTGATGCAATATGATGTAAATATGTTTACAGTTTGAAGCTTATGATTTTTTCTGCTGTGGGATTCTAGTTGCAGGGTCTTGTAGAGCAGAATATTACTAGGTTTTCTTTTAACATGTTGCAGCATTTGTGCTAGTTAGTTGTCGGATCATCATCACTGCAAACTGGACATGTCCATAGTTGCTCCGATCTCTCCCTGAGTGTATCCGCCACTAACTTCTGCTGACAGTATCTGTGCATTTTGTGATAGTGAGAAAAAGTAGAGTAATTTTGAAGAGATTGGGATTATATCTGGTAATGTAAATACAGCAAACATTTTCTGGTGAAATATGAAAGACTGGTCATCTATCTACATGGGTATAACTACAGGATATTGTATGAACACAACAGGTATTGTTACTTCTAAACATCTTGTGCCTATCATTGTCCACCAAAGTTTAAGAAATCATCTTCAGCTCTGACATTCTTATGTTTCATCTTCTCCATGTAAGTTCCAAACTTTTTTCATTTCATTTCCAATCAGACTGTCTAATTTCCATTGCAAAAGTCAAATTAGACAATAAAAATATGCCAATGTGCAGCCAGGGCTTAAAAGGGAGCAAAGAGTAGTGGAAATATTACCTTTCATGCATGTTATAAGAGGAAACTAAAGAGATCTGGGATTGACTGTCTCATCCCATAGAGTGACCATAAAACTGTGCCAGGCCAAAAAGAACAGATATTACAGTGTAGCTGTAAAGAAATGAAATAATGCATATTCTTTTCCCTTGACTATATCCTACTATTCAGCAGGAGTTTCAAAAAAGATGTATAAGAAGAACACAAAGCCTTTCATGTATAATATTCATATATGAAGACTGTTTACTTTATTTTCTTTCTTTTGTTCGCTACTTGTTGTCAACACTGTCAGACAAGTCTTATGGCTGTTGTCCAAAGCTCTTCTTTGGTTCTATATATCTCTGCGTGAAATGTTGCGCTGTTGGACCAGTACGCTTATCTCAATTGTTCATAATGGGGGAAGTTCTGCATAATATATTCAGAGGTCTGTTCATATGTTCCAAAAGTACACAGTGGTGTGGTACACAGTCACATCCTGTGCATGTATTTTGTTCCTTTTTTGAGGCCCGACAAAACAGGAGCAAGCCTGGTCATGAAATTGAACTTCAAGAATTATGCCTACTTCAGTCAAGGAGAGGATGATGATGTGAAGATGTTTTATTCTGTGACTTTGTCCTATTCTGATAGAAATATAAGACAATGACTGCACAAATAATGATACTTGATTATGTAAAATGAAATGGGTATTAAATTAGAATCAGGTTCAATATGGGCAGCTGAGGGTACATTTCAACCTTTTTAAATATTATGCACAGCTTGATTCCAACGTTGCTATAGTATGTGCAGCTTTTGTGTCCTCACTCAAATCATGTGACTAGCAACCTGTATTGTCACAAACACACAATTGCTAATGTAATAGGAGATGTTCATTTAATGAGCCTGCCAGCTAGATACATTTGATACAAACTTGAGGAGATGAAAAGATGAAACAAAATGAAAAGGTTAATCTAATGGAGGGGTATGGGGGAGGTTTCAGTGGATAGCATGAAGATCGATGCATCCAGCAGCAGTTCTAGCGATTGTAAAATGTGTACTACATCTTTACCGATATTTATGCTGAAAATTGCTTATCTGCCCCTGTTTCGTGTCGATAAATAATTTAGACTCAGCTGCCCATATAGTACCTACAATCACAACAGACAAACTAGATTTACCAAGTTTGTTGGACAGACAGGCATTGCTGCAGTTGTGACACACATTGAAGAGATGATAAATATCAGAAATGTAATCTTTGAGAACAGGCACAATATTTGGGTCTTGAAAAAAATCTCTCTTGGAACCGATGATTGCTTTTGCAGCCCAGAACTGTAAGCTTTCATGCTTCCAGTAAGCCTGCATGTTAAGACATAATTTATTACATCATAGAACCAATAATTTAGCACACTGTAATATTGTGTAAAGTGACAAAATATTAATGCAAATGTTGTTACTAGATAATACACTAACAGTTAAATTCATTATATATTATAGTTATATAAAACTTAAAGCGCCCATGTGTTGCGGCGGGCAAAGAATAGCAACACTGTTTACCTTCCATGCATGTCATTTGAGGCGACTAAGGAAGTTATAGGGTGGGGTTGGATGCTCCATTCCATAAAGGGTCAAAGTGATTCGGAAGTCATGCTGAAGCCAGATGTGTCAGGCAGAAAGGAGCTGATATCACAGCAAAGTTGTAAACCATAACACAAAGCATTCTGTTCTCCTGACAACATCCTGCCTATCTGCAGGAATTTGAGAACAAAAGCAGAAAAATTAAATGGCCTCAGAAAGGTTAGAATCTTATTCGGTTCCTTGTTGCTGCCTAGTTTATTTTAAGCTCTGTGTCTGCTTGTGTATATTTAATGCAACTCTAGGAGGACGATTTGCAACTCTCAATCTTCTTGAGCATCTCTGTTTGATCTTATTCTAACTAAGTTAGGGGGCTAATGATGCATGAACAAGATATTAGCATTGATGAAGTTATGATAGCTTTTACAGGCAGACTGCAATTCAAATAGTAGATGTATATGAAAAACAAATACTGGAGAATAAAAATGGTGTGTTCTGCGGATCCTCATTCTGGATATCTCTATAAATTTTAGGTATAAGATGCATAATCAAATGAACAGATGAAAGGTGGACTAGAATAACATGTTATTATGCTGTGTAATGGAGACTGCTTTGCAGCTTTTCATTTGAACATTTATCAGCAAACAATATCACAAGTAAATGACGCTGGCATGAAACTGGTGATCATTATTTCTTTTCCTCTCACATTACATGACAAGTAAACTTATCTTATATGACACTCACAAAGATATATTCACAGATCACTACCACTTTCATTTATTGGTTAATTGGACTTTGAATCATAAAAATGGATTGCAAGTTCTATTTTTTATTCATTTTCTTGCACCATCACTTCTTATTTTTGTGCAGTTATTCTTCTTGCCCTGGGAATTAAGCACTGAGTTTTTCCTGATTGGCCGGAGCTGAAAGGGTTAATAACAACAAAGAATTAGGAAATGCAGAAATATTGAGGTATCAATGGACCTAGAAGCAATGGACATTGAAAGAAAATAAATCACTAGGGGTAGATAATATTCCAGCATAACTCTTAAAACATGCAAGAGAGGAGTTGATCACTTGTCACATTATGACAACCATCTACCTGAAAATATGGGCTAGAAAAAAAGCCTAGACGATGGACACAATCATTACCACTTTTTAAGAAATCACTCATTCTAGCAAGGTGATGCTAAAGATCATTCTTAACAGAATACAAGCTAAATCAGAGGAATTGTCAATAGAAGAACACAGGCTTCCATAAAAACAGCCGCACAACAGAACATATTTTTAACCTCGAAATATTGATAGAAAAACATTTACATCATCAATGTGCTTTGTATCATAATTTCATTTACTTCACAAAGGAATTTGATATATGTGGCACCAAAGTCTATGGCAGATAACTCAGGCAATATAACTTTGACAAAAACATCATAGAAGTCATTGAAGCACTGTATAAATATACAAGCAGTGCTGTTTTCAAAACTAATGACATTGGTGAATTTTTCAAGACGGATATAGGAGTGAGTCAGGGCTGCATACTTTCCCAAACTGATATCAATCTCTTGGCTGGTTCTGAATCTGAACTACAGGAACTTTCCTTAAAGTTGCATGACATTAGTCAGAAACATAGCATAGAAATTATCACTGATGAAAGTAAAATATTGTTGACTAGTGATACCAAGCAGGATTCCATGAATATCCCATTAAACGGTAAATGGTCACAAACTTGAAGAAGTTACCACCTTAAAATATCTCGGGTCTCAAATATATAATGATGGAAACTCAAGAAATGAGATTAAGCTAAGAATTAAGATGGCAATAGCAAGGTAGCATATGTTTTGGAAAAGTAAAATCAGGATTACAATAAAGATAAATCTATTCAGATCACTAGTGCTTAGTATACTTTGATACGGATGTGAAAGCTGGACACTCAATGCAGACGTGGAAAGAAGGATTCAGATTTTTAAGAACAAGTACTACAAAAGTTTTTTTAAGAATTAGTTATATATGAAAAACAAGACAAATATATTCATCCAGCAGCAAATAAACAAACTTGCAGGTTATCAAGAACCACTTTCGACAATGGTGAAACAGCGCAAACTTGTTTGGTTTGAGCATGTGATAAAACACAACTCACTTTCTAAAATTATTTTACAAGGAACAGTCAAGGATAGAGGGAGAAGAGGCAGACAAAGAAACCCCTGGATTGATAACATCAAGGAATGATCTGAAAATGATTTTTTTCTACATTCCTCTGAATGGCTGAGTATAGAGATGTTTGGAGGGTTTTTTGTGCTGAGGTTATTGCATTGCGTCACCCCTACAACCCTAAGGAGTTATGGGTCTTATTATTATTATCATTATTATGTGTACAGCAGTGCCATACACTACACTGATTCCCACAATATTTATTATAATAAAACACAAATTTGATGTAAATTTGTAACATATGCTTAAAAGCATACGAGGAATTCTTTTACTTTCTGTTTAGTCTACATTTAAAAACGACATGAGGGGGGAAAAAATTAACTGCTGATAATCTCAAGAAAATACAATTTAACATGTTGTCTTTTCCATCTCATGCAGGATCTTTATTTAAGAAAACCAATTAAGTTATGGTTAATTTTTAAATATTGTTTAAGACTTTTCATTGAAAAATATGTCTTGACTCATGGAAATATTGGCAGAGAATCATAGAAATAACTGAGTAGTCATCTTACAGTAAAGATGTCAATAATAATATGGTCTACCAAGAATAAATTGTGATATTTGAAAATGTCTGAGTAGACTAATAACTAGAGAATCAGTTTTATTCAAATGTATGATCAAGGTAGGTGCACTTAGCATATAAACATTTTATTCAAATTCATGATCAAGGTAGGTGCACTTAGCATATAAACATTTTATTCAAATTCATGATCAAGGTAGGTGCACTTAGCATATAAACATTTTATTCAAATTCATGATCAAGGCAGGTGCACTTAGCATATAAACATTTTATTCAAATTCATGATCAAGGCAGGTGCACTTAGCATATAAACAATTTATTCAAATTCATGATTCCGCCGAAGACGGATGTGTCTGGCCATTGGTGCAAATAAAATGGAGACACAACACATTTTCATTCTCTGGACTAAATCCTGCTGGAAATCTAGTAGGACCATAGTCCTACTACAAGAGAAATTCAGTGGGAGTTTGAGAATGTACGCTGAAGAAGAAGAAATTCATGATGAAGGCAAGTGCACTTAGCTTATAAATAAAACATAAATTGATTTATACGAAGTCAACAGAGAAGATAATAATACAAAAAATGTGTAAATATAAATGCAAAAGTAATGAGAAAATTTACCTGGGCATCACCAGAAATAGGAATAATGCGAAGATTGACATCTGTATGATACCACATAAAGGTTGACTTGAAATAATTGTGGTTGCCATGTCGATGTACAGTTTCCAATGCTGGTAGACACAAAAGGAATCCAGGAAGAGCATCCAGTAAATTGTTGTCTGAATAAAGTAAAAAATATTGCAAAAGAACATGTTTGTCAAAGATGTATTTAAATATATCTATTGTCTACTACGTAACCTGAGGAGATAGTGAGACTATAGGTCAACATGTACATTAAGCACAAGAGTAGGACCGTAAGTATTTATTCCAAGGCCAGATATGTCACTTCTGTTGTGCTATATAAATGTTTTTTTCAAAATGTCTGTTATAATATTTGTTTATTTCTTTCTTTGCCTTTGTCTATGTACTCTGATTGTGTTTTAATTATAGTACTCATGTTGAACACAGGTTTGATGAATTTTTACAATGAACGCTCACAGACTATTGGACTATAGTCACACTATAGGGTACTGGCATGAACAAATACAAATAACAGTATACAAGTAATTTCATTGCTTCAATCTTAAGGATTTTTTCAACAAAATACAAAACAGACAGTGAACAAACAATACAAATTGTATAAATAATGGCATTATCACAAAAGCATTAGATAGCAGACATTGAACATCAGAGATTACCAAGGTAACAATGGTGTACGTGTACACCAGTATTTTTAATAAAGGCGCACATTAAAAAATATAAGGGGAATGAGAACAGAAAACACAACTATACATGAAGACAGTATGAATGGCAATGCAACAAAGGCCCCATCAGCCAAAATCTAAATCAATAAATTATCGGAATTAAGATCAAAAGGCTTAAGGGTACCAAACTGAAATATATACCGATTTTCAAACGCACGTACATAGATCAATCGATGATGGTGCAGAATGGTCTTAGAACAGTGACCTGAATATCACGGACACCAAGATGATCAGTGCCATTGAAATGTATGGCAACAGGAGTAGGTTTTCTGTGGTTAATGGCATGAAGATGCTGGCAGAAACGGTCACTGAGTTTTAAAGCCAGTGGCCTGCAAAAAGTGGTAAATACTAAATAAAGTACAAAGGTTACTATAAAATCCTATCAATGTTAAAAATAAATAACTAACAATAAACCAAAGAACAAGGACTATTTCCATGAATAACAATAAAAGAACACACAAAAACATAAAAATATTTAAAACTGGGCTGAATTAGACATGTTTTTCTCACCAAAAAACATTTCCAAGTGAAGATGCACCATGCATGTCTGGTAAATGACAAATTTACTAACCTCTATTATCTATCATGTTTTTTTTTGTTAGTGACAATATCACTGAATAGCCATATGAACAATTCCAAATGACATGCAAAATTCATTTTCTTGAAGGAAACAAATTACAGATTGCTTGTTATCGAGATGACAGATAACTGTTGAAAATTGGTTGTTGCAGACATATTTCTATCATAATGATGTAGTTTTTAAAAACGCACATAAATTACATCATTTTGTTGGCACATGAAATTATACTATTTTTAGAGGTGTACTTGATATGAAGAAAGAATTACTAAAGGAAATAAAGATCAAGAAAATAAAATATTTTGGACAAATTAAAAGACATGACACCTTGTTGAAGACCTTATTTGAGGATAAAGTTGAAGGGAGGTGAGCAAGAGGTAGGCAGAGATACCAGCGGGAGAGTAACATCACAAGATGGACAGGTTATAGTCTAGCAAAGTGCACCACCAAAACAAGAGACAGGGAATGTTGGAGGTATGTTGCAGCCAACCTTCATTGTGGAGACGGCACGTGATGATAATGACTTGATATGCTATATTTTGATTCGTATTTTTTAATTCTTGTTTGAGCACTGTCTATTTTTCCATCATTTGTAAGAAGGCTGCCAAGATATTTAAATTCCTGCACTTGTTATCAGTAATTGATCATTTATCTCTATGTTGATTGAATTGGGTTCTCTGTTTATAGACATTATTTCTGTTGTTTCTGTATTGATCTTCACGTTGTGATTGAGGCAGCTTTCACTGAGTAGGATTATATGATCTTGCAGCTCTTCACTTGAACTGTGAAGTAGACACACTGATCATCAACAAAGTGTAGTTCACTTAGGTCATTTTGGTGATAAGCATCTGGTGGTGTTTCTACTGTTTTTATAATATTATCCATATAAATAATAAACAATAATGATGATAAGACACACCCCTATCGCCTGATATTACTGAATACCACTTTGCAAGTCCTGCACCTGTTGCAATTGCACTTTCACTATCGTTTTATATGACTTTTACAGTTAAATGAGGAGCGCAGTAGCCTAGTTGATAGTGAGCTTGATTGATATCATCGGGCTACAGCGTGCCAGTTTCGAAACCATATCCGGACAAAAAAATCTGGGTTGACTCAGCTGTAAATGAGTACCCGACGTATGAGTTAGGGGAGGTAAAAACAGCAAGGAAGGGAACTGGCTACCCCACCTAATAGTTGCTGCGGCTTAGTACATGAAGAGTTATCTTCATCCCCGACGGCAGATGCCATGGGACCTACCTTTACCTTTTACAGTTAAATAGTCCACAAACCTAAATACCTGCTAGAATTTGTGGTTTAACACCAACAATTATGCAAACCTACTTAGAAATTAATGAAATCAGTGCACCAAGTAGCACACTAATGGATAGATACCTTTGCACTACTGAAAACCCCTCTTATATTTTATTATATGACCTATATTATAGAACTTTAAAAATAATTACATCACATTGTTTACTTCCACGAAAATCAGAGCCAGTAGGATGATCTCTCTAACCATGATGTATTACATTTCAAACTATGTTAACAAATGTACAGTGATGATGTTCGTCCATCATAATTGACGATGACCAAAACAATAATAGATAATAAAAGATAACAGAGTTAATATTGCATTTTTAAATGACTAACTAGTCCAATGCGAGCACAAAAAGTTCTTACACACAATTGACATCTGTAGAGTTGAGAGGTTATATCTATGGGACGTTGAGATGTTTTATCTTTTGTACTTGCCCGCTTATATCTTGCAGTTGGTCTCTTCCATTGCTACTGCTCCAGTTCTGAGACTGTAATGCTATGCTGTTCTATCCTGAGCCTATGTCAATTTTAAGATGTTTCAGTGAGGACTTGAGTGTGTCTGAAACGCTATTTCTGTCCACCAGCTTTTCAAAGTCCTGTCTTGAGTACTCTATAATATATTTGTTTTTGTATACGTGAGTCCTCCATACGCACAAGATGACCTGTCCAGTGTAATTGTGCTTTCATAAATATAAATAAATATTTTACACATGCACAGTAAAATATAACTGAATACATCAAACAGTTGTACAATGACAATATGATTGTTACTTACCTAAATATAGTGTATGCAGTCTCTTGAGAAATGTTAGTGAGAAAGGAAGAGACCACACTGAGAGTTTATTGTTGGTGAGTGCCAAGTACTCAAGACTAGACATGCGGCCAATATCACAGGGAATATATTCAAGGCTATTGTACTTCAGGCTAAGGTACTTTACATTCGGACATCTAAATATCTGAAATCAATTATATGGACAGTATGTAAGTGATTATGTTTTAAAGATGTTATCTTTGATTAGTCAAACATTAGCTATTTAAGAGACTTTTTTTTGTCTGATTTAAAATAAATGATGCAACAAAAGGAATAAATTAAAAAAATATACTTTCATTTCAAATATTTATATGCACATTTTGTTCTTCTGTATTTATTATTAAACTAATAACTGCATAGGACGAGAAAGAAATGCAATGTTTCTACATTTACATGCTTGCAATTATCACCTCCTTTCAGCATGGCACATTTGATTTCAGAATTGCATTGTGGATCACTTTGATCTTCTAAAGCAGGGGTGGGGAACCTTTGGAATGTGGGCCATAAATGGAAATATTTGGTTTGGCCCACATTTGGGATCATCCCGTGGAATAATTAGGTTTAGCTTGTCGAAGGCAACAGGAGCTGAAATAAACATTCAATAAATCTATGGCCTTGCTCTATAGCATTATAATTTATATTAAGTGAATCATAATAATAAAGTGCATACATGCCTCACTAAAGAGAACCAGTTTCAGTCAGAATGGGGGTCAGAGGAAACGAGAGAAATGACTTATTGGCAAGCAATGCGATGATAGACGGCACATTGCTGAGAAGAGATAAAGCAGACTTAATGAAATCAGTAATAAATTCATTTCAAGACGCAGATGTCAATGAGGCTGAGAACGTACACATACAGAGAATGTTAGAAATGGAGTATCTAGAGGTGAGGGAAGGAAAAGTAAATTTTTTGGAAAGTCCAGAACATCACACAATCAACACTTGACCAGGACTCTGAGTCTACATACACTGGGATGGCTGCTGGAGTGGAGCACTTATGGGAATGTCCCGCGTGCTGTGAAACTAGTTTCTAATCAAGAAGTTTCAGCCATCACATTAGGGTGAGTTACTTTAATGTTTGAGTAAATAAGGCAGACTAAATTTAAGATGGTAACTGTGTATCGCCTTCGAATGATGTTATAAATAGATCTTGGCACAAAAAAAGATTCTCTGCCACTGTTCTACAGATTGCGATACGCTAATCTCACAATGAAACTCCCTTTTGTCAATTCTATGACATGCATAAGTCATGGTGTTACTATTATTCCTTCTGAATTTTGATAATATAGACCCGCCAAAGACGGATGTGTCGGGCCATTGGCGCAAATAAAACGGCGACACAACACATTTCCATTCTCTGGACTACATCCTGCTGGAAATATAGTAGGACCATTGTCCTGTTAGATCCAGTGTGAGAATGAACGCAGAAGAAGTAGAAGAAGATAATATAGAGACAATGTTTTCTGTGATGAGAGCTACTTCATATTTGGTGCTGATCTCTAAGCATAGAGATATGTTTTACTAGAGATGTTCCCACCAGGAATAAATTAGGACAGATTTCTTACAGCTGGTAATTCAGAAAATAGTTTGCATGTAGAACAATATTGAACATGAAAAAGAATGTGCACAGTGTTATTGGTATGTATGAAGGATATTCATTGTAGGCAGTCAGCAATAATAGTTTCATTTAAGATTAGCCCTGACCTCTCTTGGTAGCTGATTGTCATCTCCAAACTTGAACATACTGTCCAGACTGAGCACTGTAAAATGATGAAGATTCAAGTAGCGCATCATGAGTGTTTCTGGAGACAAAAAGAAAAACAAAATATACAGTGTTTTTCTTAGAAATGTATAATGGACATATATATAAATGGATAACTCAGTAACTATGTCTTCCCTGTAATGTATAGGACAAAAAATATATTCCATAGAATATCGGAGAATAACTCATTTTGGTTTTATAAATATATATATATATATATATATTGAACTATCAGCATGATGCCTTTGATATCATACAGCAGGGCTATTCAACTATATTTACTCGGGTGCCAAAATGTAGAAAATGGGGATCATCATGGGCCAGCAGTCCAAATCCAAGCCTAAAAAATTATTTATATTTCATACTGTAGGAGTATAGTTAGTATAGTACCATACAAATTTTTCTCATAGATTTATGAAAAAACATATTGAATGATTTTATACATTTAGTTTTTTTATAACTTTATATCAATGTTTTAGCAATGACCCGCGGGCCACTTACTAGGCCTCCACAGGCTGGATTTGGCCCACAGGCCACCAAATTAATAGCCCTGTCATACAGCATATCCTTTGATATCTAATGGGGGAGAGTATAAGCAACTATTGGTCTGATCAGAGTGCAGTGGTTTCAGTTCTGAACGCACAACTAATTTTGTGATTTGTACAAAATTTAACAGAGGAACAACTCAAGGAAGAAATCCCAAGAAACCCGGACAGAAAAATTTGCCAGTTTCTTCTAAAAGCTCACCTCCATATTTTGGAAACTTCTTACACCGCTCCCTTTCAATCTCTTCTCTGACAAACTCTAGAAAATGTTTTGGTCTGCGATGCACCATTACTGAAAGAAACCACAGATCCTGGTGTATATCCTGAAAAAAAATATAAAAACAGTTTATTATTGAATGAATTACACTAGCAACCTTCTTGATCAAAGATCATGGAAATGGTTGTGGAATTCCATGATCGCCTATTCCAGTACAGTACTTGCCAATGATTAACATTAAGTAAACAAATGATAAAAGTTATGCCTGTATGTTACTGAGACCTGAAAGGGGAGCAAAGAATAGTGACAGTGTCACCTGCCATGCACTTTGTAAGAGGTAGCTAAAGTTTTGGGGTTTGAGTTGGCAATAGAGGGTCAAAGTGACCTAGATACCAAGAAGAAGTTGTATGAGTCAAACCAAAAGTCACAGATATCGCATGCCGTAAACCATGACACAACACATTCTGCTTTCTGGACTACATCCAGCTTATCTGCAGGAGTTTGAGAACAAATACAGAAGAAGAAAAGTGAATTTAAGAATCAAAAAATGTACAATAAAGAAAAAGCTAGTCCTACAGAATATCATGCACAAGAGGTGTTAATATAGTCTTCCTTACAATACTAAGATTCTACGTTTATAGGTGAGGAGGAAGTAATCTATCTTGCCGTGTTTGGCTATCCAAATTGTATGATCCATATGTTTCACATTCATCATCAAGTGCCATCTCCACAACGAAGGTTGGCTGCAACAGACGTCCAACATCCTTGTCTCTTGTATTGATGGTGCACTCTGCTAGACTGTAACCTGTCCATCTTGTTATGTTACTCTCCCACTTGTATCTCTGCCTACCTATTGCTCGCTTCCCTTCGACTTTACCCTCAAGTAAGGTCTTCAACAAGGTGTCATGTCTTTTAATGTGTTGAAAATATTTTATTTGCCTGATCATTATTCCTTTAATAATTCTTTCTTCATATTAAGTGTTTTTAGCATTTCTTTGTTTGTGTTCTCTTTCTATGATGTTCTCCCTACTCTTATATATACCCACATCTCAAAACATCAATTTTGTCTTCTAATTGTTTATTTAGTGTACATGTTTCTGAGCCATACATTAAAATAGAATAGATGTAGCATTTTATAATTCACATTTTTAGCTTGTTTTTAATTTGTTTAGATGTTGCTATTTTCCTCATGTCATTGAAGATACTTTTATCCATTACTATTCTCCTTTTAACTTCTGTTTCACATCTGCTGTCATTTGTGATTATATGCCCAAGATATTGATAGTGTTCTACTTGTAATTTCCATGTATGTTTATGTTTAGCATCTGTTCTGTGACTTTGTTGATTATCATGGTTTTTTTGTATTTTAAACTTATATTTATTTGCTTTGTCCATATTCTTTGCTTGATTTATTTACTTGATCTATTAGTCTTTGTTCTTGGACTGCTGGATCAGCAACCATTAGTCTTTGTAGTTCTTGTTCACTTTCTGCTAAAAGAACAGTATCATCTGCATATCTCAAGCATCCGCTTTCTCATTTCCCATGATACCACAGTGTGATTGTATCCACTAAAGGGCAATAGCTGATGAGCAGTAAATACCTGAATATCTGGGACATCACAATGATCAGCGCCATTGAAATGCAAAGCGATATGCAGTTAACTCATTCCGGACCAATCCATAATATAACAGCTCAATATTAAAGTTCTACAGGACCAATCGTCATATTATCAGTTTTTGATTTTCGATTGATCATATATTGATCGTTATATTTCATTTTGGCCAGTAGAGGTTTTTTTATGTTAACCCAAAAACATGTAGATACTTTCACTTCCGTTTTAATCCTAGTATGAAATATGTGTGATATAGGAAAGTGTTTTAAAAATTATAATTTGTATTGTTTATTTCTGACAAAATATGGCAACGCCCACCATTTCTAGATACAGTGCAGAACAAGCTATGGTAATGTTTCAGAGCTTGCTAATTAGTGAATTGGAAAAGGATGATTCAGATAGCAATTATAGACCTAATGTGGATGTGCCGAAAAATAAGAAATCAAAGCAGTCTGGCTTAGGTTTTATTAAAAATTTAGCGACTGCTTGCATCAGATAATGTAAGTTCCTCTGAAGAAGCATCCAATAGTGGTGATGAATCTACTGATTCAGAGCATTTAGCTGGTACTTCTAGGACTACTAAGGCTGCAGGTAGGCCTATGCATCAAACTACTACAAATGGACAAGCTACTAGCTAGGCCTAGGATTGATGCTGTGTCACATGAAGCCCTAGAAAGAGAAAGTATAGGAGTGTCTCACTTCAGACAGACACATTTTGGCAGCAAACTTGAACTTCCTGACAATGCCTCACCAGTATTTGCTATTCTTGATGACAGAACCAATAATTGACAATCTAATAGCAAATGACGACCAAGGTACTAAGTTTGGTCCCTGCCACAGGCAATTGTGCACCCGGGGTGTTCAGAAAGCAATGGCAAACTACTGAACGTATTTATATTGCCTAGAAAATCACCACAACCAACAAATGCTGGGTTGATAGCTACGTCCTGTAATGGATATGCTACCAAACAGCAAATGTCAATTCTTATGCCCAGCAGAAATTGAAAATGAATACACCACAAAGGAATTATTCTACCTGTTCAAAATGATTCAGCTTGACCAAAATATTTTTATGAAGTTTCTGTATATGTTTTCAACCTGCTTGTATATTTTGGTGCAGACACGACATACAGGCTAGAAACTGACACAATATCTACCCATGCTGTCAAAAATCTGTGACAAACTACAAGGAAGCATCACAGGACATCACCATTTGTTTGCTGACAGGTAAGAGCCTATTCTTCTTCCTTGCCTCTTGTCCAGTTTCTGCGGCAGAGAAATCACCATTATACTTGAACTCTCAATGTGAACAGACCAGGGTTTCCACCAGAAATAAAGAATAAGAAAATAACTGTCAATGAACCAAAATGGTACACAGATGATGAAGATAAAGTTATGTGTGTCAGCTGGAGAGATAAGAAATTAAAGAAACTTTGCCAACTGGTAACAACATGTGGAAACACGACATGTGAAATTAGAATTGAGGGTAGGAGTGAAGTCCGGAAACCATCACCCATTCATAATTACAATATGTCAATGAATGGATGTGATAGAGTGGATCAGATGATTTCCTATTATGGAAATCATTAAAGAAAAACAGCCAAGTGGTGGAAAAAAGTATTTATGTGGGTGTTAAAAATAACACAACTGAACGCTCATATTTTACACACACTGAGCCATCCTCGCACAGAGAAGCCTATGCCCCTTTCAAGCTTCAAGAACATATTGATAGAGGAACTATGTAGTTTATGTCAATCAAAGACAGCTAACAACCTTGATACTGCTTTATTGTCCAAGCCAGGAAGAAAGCCAGTAAATACAGAGCTTGAGAGGTATCAGGTGAGCTATCCATCTCATTGACTTCAGTGGAAAAGACAGGCAATGTGCTCATTGTGTTACTAAGCAAACACGAAAACGAAGTAGCTACTAATGCATGGGATGTTCACATAAGCCACATCTGTGTGCTAAATGATGCTTTAGGGAATACCACACAAGATGAGCTCATTTGTAGCAAATAAAAACTATTGCTTCTGGTGTCATTCAGAAAAAAATGTACATACCTTTAACATTTATTGATATAAATTCATCAAATAAACTGCATAGTGAAGCCAATTGGATACTTTTGTGTAAACATACTTGAAAAATGGATATCAACTCCAACTATGGATACATTTGGGTAAGTCGAAATATTTATACTAATAAATTAACATTTTAATTTTGTTTTACTAGATCTAACCTTGTGAGGTAATAACATATCATCAATGTACTTATATATTCATTCATATTCTGTAACCTTTCCAATGATATATTACACATGTATACTACTTATCAATATTAGTATGCCAAGTGATACAATGAAAACCACATGTAGTGAAATATTCCTATAACTGAAAATTAATTTGGTCCAAACCTAAAAATAATCACGCCCTGAAAGAGTTAATGGCATAAAGTCATTGGCAGAAACGGCCATACATATATATGGTATACAGGGTATATATATATATATATATATATAAGTATATATATATAAATATATTTTCTTACTCTTTATTTCTGGTGGAAACCCTCGTCTTTTCACATTGAGAGTTCAAGTATAATGGTGATTTCTCTGCCGCAGAAACTGGACAAGAGGCAAGGAAGAAGAATAGGCCCCAATATTGACATATTGTAATTATGAATGGGTGATGGTTTCCAGACTTCACTCCTACCCTCATCCCTGGTTACTGTGGCATACTTGGAAATTAAAAGGCTGATCTACTGGCAAGGGAAGGAGGATAACTACAACAAATAGAAAGCAAAATTGTATACCATGAATGTAAGACTAAAAAAACTGAATTTAAGAAATAGTGGAAGCAGATGCATCTATCTGCAGAACTGAATGATTCCTACCATCAAATGCCATGCAAAGAACAAACCATTTTCTTCATACTATCAACTGATAACAACAGACTGAGAATCCACTGTACAGAAATCTCAAAATTGGCGAGACAGACCAGTGTACTATGCATGTGGACAGCAGAACACATTTTTCATGCATGTCAGTTAGTTAGTTAGTCGAGAGATCATCACTGCACATGACACATCAATAGGTGCTCTGATCTCTGATTGCAAGAGGAGCAAATTTTAAAATAAATGTTAACTCAATAAAAGAGAGAGGTCTCACAATATAATCATTTTTTTATGTAAAGTATTATGTGATCACAATTGGGTATGTGTTTATAAAAAATACTTGACTTATAAATGTGTGTACATGTGTTTCAATAGCATAAATTGTTGGCAAAGTGCAAATGGTATAATATTTTTCTGCTGTTTTTGTTTTGTTTTGCATAGCGCGCAAATTGTAGAATGCAAACTATTCATAAGAAGTTGTGTTTATTAATATGAAAGAATGCATTAATACAGTAAACAAAAATGTAACAGTAGCATTGCTCTTTCGTGTGAACAACTTGCAACAGTTTATTGTAATTCATGATTGGTTATGATTAGAATTAGAAAATGTGTTTACAATTGGTAGCAGATGTTGTCCCCATCGAGGCCAACTCCTTGACGTGGAGATGGGGTTTAGTCCAGCCAACAGAGGCTGGAAACTAAGATTGGTCAGGCCAACCCAATATCGAGCAGGGTCACAATTTTGCCCAAGCAAGCACACGTGCTGAAGTCAGAGATGCCAGGCCGAGAGGTGCACCAGCAACCATGGTATCATACAACCTGAATAGTTGACATGTCTGCACGACAAAATTATAAAAATTGTCATCGTGCTCGCCCTGTGAAGTTCCCCCAGGCAGTGCTGGATTCTCAACCTCGACAGAAACCACCCCCAGCTACTCGAGGTCCCTCTAGTCTACCTCGTGGAGCCAGGAGGCAGAGTCTACCTCGTGGAGCCAGGAGGCAGAAGAGAAAAGCGACTGGCCAACCAGACTGGACGAAAACCCCTCTGAATATTATGCACTGGAATGCAGAGGGAGTTAGAAATAAAAAACCCGAACTAGAAAACACCTTGCACCAGAAAGAAATTAGTATTTGCTGCATACAGGAAACCCATCTCAACAAAAAAATAACATTCAAAATACGAGGGTACCAATGCTTTAGAGTAGACAGGAAAGATCGGAGGAAAGGCGGCATACTAACTCTGGTCAAGGATAACATCAACGCCATAGAAACGAAAACACAAGAGGAAGGTGCCGAATACCAGGTGATTTACATAAAAGACAACTCCCTTGAACTGGACATACTAAACTTCTACTGCCCAAATGACATCCCACTAAACATGACCAGTATTAACATCCCAAACAAACACTTTCTGGCAGTGGGAGAATTTAACAGCCACCCCCAAAGCTGGGGTATAACAATTCAGACAGAAGGGGAGAAGAGATAGAAAGTTGGCAAGATGATAACAACCTAACCCTCCTGAACAATTCACAGGATCCACTAACTTTCTACTGAAGAAGATGGCATAGCACCTCAACACCAGACCTGGCATTCTGCACCTCAGAACTGGCTGCAATAATGGAAAAAAACAATAGGCGAACAACTTGGTGGCAGTGATCACTGTCCAGTTATCCAAGTGAACAAATCAACAATTACAAGACCAACTAAGCCAAGATGGAACTACAAGAAAGCAAACTAGCACATATATAAACATAGAGCAAACCTACTTACAAAAGACTACTTCAGGCAGCTAAAGAGACAATACCAAGAGGAGTAAGGAAGAATTATGTACCATATTGGACCAATACACTCCAAAAAACTAGAGGAAGAATTGACTGAAGCATGTAATATGGCAGAGATGCAACATCCCAACAGAACCACATCGCTCTACAAAAAAAACCAAAGCAAAGTTCACTAAAGAAAGGATAGAAATACAGAGAAGATGGAGAGAAAAAACTCAAAAATTACATTTTGAAAAGGAAGGGCGAAAGCTGTGGAAACTAAGATGATAGCAATACCCAGCGACAAAACATTACATTGGAGGATTCAGGCAAACTCCATTCTGGCAAACAAGCAGCAGACAAGCTTGCGGAATCTTACAGAAAAGAAAGCACAATTACCATCAATACATGTAGACATCAATACCAAGAATACCATCAATACCAAGAAGACGATGGACTGACGACATTAAAGATAACATGAATACATCGCTAGAAAATGCAAGCCACATTGCCCAAGACAGAGATAGGTTCAGAGAGTTCAATGGGAAGACAACGTTCTGGAAGGAATACGTCACATGACACACATGTAGACAACGAAGCATTCGTCAAGAAATGAACAATGATAAGAACAACGCAAACTGCCAAGACCTCATATCCAAACTATTCATACAGCTGATGGGAATTGAACCAGGTCTGTTCTAGCAGCACCGAATTGCTTTGCAACACAAGTAAACAGGTTTTCCGTACTTGACCAACCACATCCCCAAAAAAGATGTGGCACGGTCAAGACTTTCAGCCTGTGTACTCAAGTCACTGAGAACAGACCAATCGAAACAAGGACTATTACAACATCAACGAACATCCCGTACAAGTATTAAAGTATCCTCAGGAACACAAACACAGAACATGCATATTCGTACACAAGGACCTAAAGACCTTTTTTGGGGATGTGGTTGGTCAAGTACGGAAAACCTGTTTACTTGTGTTGCAAAGCGATTCGGTGCTGCTAGAACAGACCTGGTTCAATTCCCGTCAGCTGTAAGAATTATTTTCATTTATCCTCTTGCTTCCTACTTGAATTTATTCCACACTATTCACAATAGAAGAATTAAAGGCATCTATAGGAAAATTAAAGGATAGAAAATCACCAGGACCCGCGGTATCACAAATGAAATGCTTAGAAATCTAGGACAGGCAGCAATGTACAAATTATTACTGATAAACAACTATAGTTGGGAAACAGACAATCTACCACAGTCGTGGAGAGAAGCGTTTATGTGTCCTATTATTAAAAAAGGCAAGGACAAACAGAAGCCAGACATTTATAGACCAATAAGTCTAACGAGTTGTGTCTGCAAGACAATGGAAAGGATGGTCAACAGAAGACTAAAGTGGTACCTAGAATCAGAAAAGCTATTGGTGCCAGAACAAGCTGGGCTTAGATAGTGTAACAGCACAGAAGACCAAATAACATTCCCGTCCCAGATCATAGAAGATGCATTTCAAGAAAAGAAAAAAGTTTTCACCCTATGGATAGATCTTCAAAAAGCTTTCGACAAGGTCTGGAAAGATGGACTGATAATAAAGCTGCAAAGAAACAGAGTTGGGGGCAAGTGGATCCATTCCTTCTTACACAATAGGAAAGCAAGAGTCAACATGGAAGGATACAACAGCAAAAAAGTTCTCCTAAAACAAGGAGTTCCTCAAGGTTCAGTATTGTCTCCAACTATGTTTCTTGTCTTCATAAATGATATAATTTGTAAATTGCCACAAGGTGTAAGAGCTGCAATGTACACTGATGACATGGTGGTGTGGTGTGTAGAAGAACATCTAAAGATCGCCAACAAAAAAATACAAAAGGCAGCAGACAACATAGCAGCATGGGCAGATAAATGGATGGTAAAGATAAATGCTGAAAAGTCTTCAACAACACTCTTCACACTCTCAAATAAGGACACAGCAGGAGAGATAAAACTCGGAAATGTACATATCTAAACAGAAGATGAGCTGGTGTACTTGGGCACTACGCTAGATAAGAGACTGACATGGAGGCCTAACATTGAGAAAATAGAAGCAAAGGTAAGAAAGAAACTTTCCTTCCTGAGGAAATTGGCAGGAACAAACTGGGGGGGGGGGGCAATGAGGCAGCTTTAAAGAAGGTATATACTGGTGCAATTAGACCAGTACTAGAATATGGATCAACAGCATGGACTTCAGCAGCCAACTCCCATCTACAAGCCCTGAACAAAGTACAACATCAAGCACTATGCCGTATCACAGGTGCCATGAAGACCTCTCCCAAAAATGAAATGGAAAAAATTACAGGCATCACCCCCTTACCATACAGGCGAGACACTAAGACCATGGCACATGCAGAAAAGTACAAGCGTATGCCAGCACATCCAATGAGGGCTAGATATGATGACCTAGGCAGTGGAAGACTGAAGAGGAGCAGTTTTATACACTGATCCAAAAAACTAAACAGAAAATATAAGGAAGAACTACCAGACATAACAAGATAGATAACACCAACACTTTTTTCAGTTTCGTGGGAGCGATACCCGAATATCACTATCAGAAACACCATAAACAAATACCCCACTATTATGCAACTGAATAATCTCCAAAAGAAAACAATAGTATGCAACATGATTGAAGATATGTACCCCAGAGAAGCATGGATACAAGTATATACCGATGGATCAGCAATGACAGCAGTGAAGAATGGAGGTGCTGGCGTGTACATAAAATATCCAGAAAAAGAAAATGAATCCACATGTTCACCAACTGGAATATTCTGCTCCAACTACTCTGCAGAAGTACAGGCTTTAAACATTGCTGCAGAAATAATTAAAAACACAACAAGCCAATGTCAACAGGTTGTATTTCTTACTGATGCTATGTCTGTCCTACAAGCCCTTGAGAGCGATAAACTGCTAGACCTGAAGGAATCCATGCGAGAAGTTAGCATCCAAAGAAGCGTAATTCTACAGTGGATACCATCCCACTGTGGCATATCGGGAAATGAAGAGGCAGATAGACTGGCAAAGGATGGAGCAACACAGGAACAAAAAGAACAAGAAATCACCTACCAAGAAAAGAGGACCCTCATCAAAGCTATCAGGAAAGTCGACCACCCAAAAGACAATTACCACTATCTCAACAGAGCAGAGCAGGTTATTATCTTCCACCTCAGAACAGGACACAATTGATTAAACAGCCACTTAAATAGACTAAGACTGGTCCCATCACCTCTTTGCCCTTGTGGGCAGGCAGACAAGACAGCTGAACATATCCTGCAAGACTGCACTACACTAAACCAGTTAAGAGAACACTGGCCCACAAAGATGGATATTCACAGAAAGATGTACGGGAGCACTGAGGAGCTTTCAAATACAGCAGCATTTATTAAGAAAACAGGACTTTCTGTGTAGACATGTCAAACTGCGAATGAGAAGAAGAAGCTGTGACATTGGAACTGTAGACCAAAATTATTTTACTAAGTATTTTTTTAAATCTAGGGCCCATTTTTTTTCAATTGGATCTTTCCTCACAAAATTTATGTAGGTCTATTTCTTCCGAGAGTCCAAAATGTGAGACACGCTTTCTGATAATTTTATTCAATTCTGAGCATTTTAAATGTATAATATTAATACAGCACTCTGTAAACTGAAATATAGATAAAATATTGTGAAAATACTACTAAAGTAAACTGTAAAGTTGTAAAGGTAACCATTCTTTTTTGTTTGTGTTACTTCAAAAAACGCCTCTTAGAAACATGATTGGGGATACATGATTAGGCTGAAGTAAAGTATAGTTCTCCACTGTGACCTTTGTTCTAGTTTCAAGGTGTTACCTGACCTTTGTTGTGTGATTTGGCAAGCTTACAGGTAAGTACTTAGAGTAAGGTTAGGATTAGAAATAATATTTCTAATGTGTGCGCGCACCTCGCTCTGTGTGTAGCGGGCAGAAATAATGATCGCTCACCACAAATAATAGGAAATTGTAAAAAATGTGTAAATTGGAAAACAAACAGATTATGCATAAGTTCATCTGTGTCTAGATTTGAACTCAAGTGATTGTCTGATGTGATGTTACGGCAACCATTATTTTGATTGGTGTTACACGGGAATCCATGACGTTGGATAGTTAAAATTGTCTATAGTGTGCTATTTATAGCACAGTAGAGAACTAATCTTTACTTTCACCAGTCTATTTCTTCTGAGAGTCCAAAATGTGAGACACACTTTCTGATAATTTCATTCAATTCTGAGCATTTAAAATGTATAATATTAATACAGCACTCTGTGAACTGAAAAATAGATAAAATATTGTGAAAACACTAAAGTAAACTGTAAAGGTAACCATTCTTTTTTGTTTGTGTTACTTCATAAAACGGCTGCTTAGAACCATGATTGGGGATACACATGATTATAACTTACTTATAATAATAAGTCTAGGGGCTTGGGCAATCATAACTGTACAAGAAGAATATACTGATAGAATCTCATTAACTAGATCTACTACTGATAAGAGTTAAGTTCCTGTGTAGCATCCTAGAGTAGTTACTTCTACTCGCAGCTAGACAATAAATGCCTAACTAAATCAAGATCCTAAAAAAAAAATTCTACCATACTACGATTACAAATTACACTTACTCCAACATCAAGTTCCTCTAAAGATTCAAGTGTCTGAAGAGTAGAATCAACACACGCTGCCTCCAAATCTTCAGCAGCCCCTGGATCTGCTCTCTTCCTAAATCGCTCTCGCCATTCATACCACAAAGGTGATTGTTGTTGGAATCTCCGAAATAACAATAGTTCAAATCCGAGAAAAGTTTCGCTCATCTTCTCGCTGCCAGCTGACTGCGGCGACACACCCAATTTGATCATATCTAGTCCTTTTATAGATTCATTCATACTTTAAACATGATTCACTAAGGAAACATTTTAGATAATGACCGCTGGAAATTTTTTAATTTCAAACAGGCGAAACTGGACCGGACTTATTAAACGTGATTGTGACACCATAATGAAATTCAGTCTAATAAACAGAGATGGACGAAAAGGAAACAAAACAATCACGCACAAAATACGTGAAAATAGCTTTGTGACATAGTTCTGAAAATATGTTACATAATTGTATAAATATCTATTTGGACTAAAACCAGCAGTGATGCAACAGCTGGGTTTATTTCCAATAGATCTGGAGATTTTGACAAGTGTCTGGGGTGCTCGTTTTTTTTAATATTTTTTTTTTTGGGGGGGGGGGGGGATCTAGATGAGAGAAAGGGATAATGAATTAAACGCAGACAATTACGATTGGAAGGCATATACAACACAATCATATATACATAGGCCCCCTATGGCTAGGACCATAGAAATTGATGCATTAAGGAGGGGTTCCCTTAAAAAAAGGTCTTTGTTTATTTTTACTGCACTTCCCTCTTTTCCATTAGCTTTTAAATGACTTTTGGCAAAAATAATACTTGGGTTGGGTGGGGATTGCCTACTTTTTAGCTAAATTCCTAATACTAAATAGTAAAAGTAATGTTCTGATTTCCTATGGATTTAACCCCCCCCCCCCCCTCCTCCTTCCTTAATCTACGGGCTTGAAGATGGCTCAGTCAACAAAGAAACGAATAAACGTGACTGTGGATGTGATTTTGTTGTATTCAAGAATGGGGAAAAAATGTACTTGAAAAATCATCTTCCTATTTCACATTTCAGGATACTTGGCCGGGTCGCCAGCATTATACAAGGAAAACACAGTAGATTCGAAGGGAAGAGAACGAAAACTTTGTAAAGATGGAAGCCACTTTGAGAAGGTGGTGCATACGCTTCCGTCGCGATCATGTCCTGAATGGGGCAGGCTGAAAATTCAAAACCAGTTTTTATTAGACCGTCCAGCCCAGACCCTATGTGACCCCCTGTCTTCTTTAAAAAACGATGAAGCTTAATAATAAACGAAATTAATAAGTTTACTAAGTAGCTGTAGCTGTTTCCATCTCATTTTGCAGCTTCTCCAGTTCATCATTCCAGTAGGGTTTGTAGTTTTTGCGTGTCCCCCCCCCCGGGTATGGTTGTACTAGCAGCATGTAGTATGCATCTATTAAATTCACTCACTGCTATATTAATTTATTTGTCCATGTTCATGTCCTTAGCTAGAACACTGATTAAATGCTGGTACATTTTCCAGTCTGTCCTCTTATAGTTCCACGTAGTGAGTGCGCTGCTGTCCTTGATAAATTCATTGTGGATTTCTAAAAATACTGGTCTGTAGTCACTACCCCCAAGCTGCTTTCCAACGACTTATGTGATGTTCCATTCAAGGCTTGATGAGTAGAATGCCACGTTTGGTGTAGAGGTGCTGTGCATGTCGAGTAGAAGGTTGGTGGGTCTGCTGGCTGGTTAATAAGTATGAGCTTATTTTCATCCTGCAATGTCTCAAGTTCCTCCCCTCTCTTGTCCATGTGATCGTAGAAACAGCTCTGAGAGTGGCTGTTGAAGTCACCACACACCATAAGTCTATCGTTTTCTGGGATTGTGTCTAGTGCCAATTGTCTATCATTTGGGCAGTAATAGTTCAGGAGATGGAATTCTGTATCGAATATTTTTAGATGAAGCATCTGGTATTCTGCCCCCTCCATATACACTTCCAGCTGAGGTGCATTGATATTATTTTTAACAAGTGTGATAATTCCACCCTTTCGTCTGTTCTTTCAGTCTGATTGGTAGCAAGAGTGTCTCTGATTTTAAAGGATATATCGCATCTGATGTGTGTTTCTTTAATACAGCATATATTAACTTATTCTTCAGATATGATAATTTCAAGCTCCACTTTTTTTTATTGTATCATCCTTTTTTTTTGTGCTGTTGACACCCATCATTGCAGTGCATTATTTTTATTGATCGTTTGTTTGTTTGCTCCTCTAGGAAATTGAGAAGGACCTCCAGTAATTGGAGTTGGGCCCTTTCGAGGTATAGGCCCTAAGGCCCGGTATCGTCTTTGTCTGAACATCCGTCACAGGTCAGGCGCGTCTTTTGGCTGGTTGCCTCCGACTTCAGCACCCAGCTTACTTCGGCAGGAATGTGGTCCTGCTCGAGTAGGACTGCCTAACCAGTCTTAGTTTCCAGCCCCTAATTTTAAGCCCGTGAAACTAAGCCACATCATCATTTCAAGGTGCTGGCTTCGATGGGTAGGAAACAATATCAACAAAGAGTCTTTAACTAACCAGCCAATTGAAGAGGAATGGGAAATATTCAAGAAAACCATAACATAAATAGCAGGAGAAACATGTGGATAGGTAACATAAAGGTAGAAAACCAAAAGTTATACCAACGGTTCCATAAAAGACAAGACAGAGACATTCAAGAAAGCAAATCCCAAGAAGATTATATTGAATAGTAAAGCAAATAAAGTAATTCATAGCATTTGTTAATGCCGTATGGGTGTGAGATGTTAGCGATCTCACTTTTGAGTGGCTCTGCAAATGAGGGCGATAGCCTTCTCCTCTCCCTCGCAGTCTTTACTTCCCGGATTAATCCGGTACCCATTTAAGGCTGGGTCGACACGGGAGCCATTGAAAAACATTTTCGCCTCAACTGGAGAATGAACCCAGGACCACTCATATGCAAAGCCAGTGCGCTAACCACTGCGCTACGCGACTCCCTGCGTATTGTTTTGAGTACAGGACAGCTAAATCAATATCTAAAAAAATCATTAAAGATGCCAAAATAAAAGCTTGGCAAGAATATGGCGAATCATTTAATGGAGTGCAAACATGCGCTAAAGACATTCTACAAGAAAATTAAGAACATGAGAATCAGGAAAGATAAATGTGAGCCAACAGAAATTCTAAATGATGAAAATGGAAAGACAATCAATGACCCGGAAAAAATCATGAAAACTGGCAACAGTATTTTTAACTCTTTCAGGTCTTGATTATTTTTAGGTTTGGACCAAATTAATTTTCAGGAGTAGAACAATTTCCTTACATGTGTTCTTCATTGTATCACTTGACATACTAATATTGATAAATAGTGTATGTGTAATATATAATTGGAAAGGGGAATTGATACAGAATATGAATATATAAGTACATTGATGATATTTGATTACTTCACAAGGTTAGAGTTAGTAAAACACAAAACAAGAAAATGAAAATGTTAATTTATTAGTATAAATATTATGACTTACCCAAATGTATCCATACTTGTCCTTGATGATATCCATTTTTCAAGAATGTTTACACAAGTATATTCAATTTTCTTCATTATGCATTTTATTTGATGAATTTATATCAATAAATGTTAAAGTTATGTACATTTTTCTGATTGACACCAGAAGCAATAAAAATATAAAATATTTCAGGAGTAGAAAAATTTCCCTACATGTGTTTTCCATTGTATCACTTGACATACTAATATTGATAAATGGTGTATGTGTAATATATCATTGGAAAGAGGAATGGATAACGAATATGAATATATAAGTACATTGATCATATATGATTACTTCAAAAGGTTAGAGTTAGTAAGACACAAACAAGAAAATGAAAATATTAATTTAAAGTTATTGACTTAACAGTTCTGTGTCTCCGCCAAGATTTTTTCAGTCATGTCATATTTAGATCTCACTGTAAGAATGGAAGATTTATTGACATATAATTATTTGGGTGTCTCCGCCAAGATTTTTTCAGACCTGTCATATTTATAACTCACTAGTGTAAGAATGGAGGATTTATTGACTAACAGTTCTGTAGATATCTCCGCCAAGGTTTTTTAGTCTTGTCACATGGAAATATATAACTGTAAGTTGTAGGCTGAACGTTTGCAGTGGAAACTATCTCCAGAAGTCTGTTCTGTTCTGAACACTGTTTCTTCTTCTTCTTCAGCTTTCATTCTCAATCTCCCGCTGAATATCTCTTGTAACAGGACAATGGTCCTACTATATTTCCAGCAGGATGTAGTCCAGAGATTGGAAATGCGTTTTGTCGCCGGTTTATTTGCGCCAATGGTCCAACACATCCGTCTTTGGCAAGGAACACTGTTTGAATACACACATTTTCTCCATATGTTGGCTCGGTGGTAAAGGGGTTTTTTGGTTCACTTCACAGACCCAATTTGGTTGAATTAGCTTGTTGTTTGAAAGCCAATCGTTCACGTTGTACGGGCGATATGATTGGATGAAAGCCAATCGTTCACATTGTACTGGCGATGTCATTGCTTGCATTAGTCGCATCATAACATTTGATCATAGTTAAATGGCAGTGGTAGGAGAAGATGAGGTGGGAAAAAGATACTGATATAGTAATAAAACCCATAGTCCGTCAGGGTCGTAGGAGTGTCACATTGATAAATTTGGAACAAAAAACACAAAATTATCAAAATATACATGTGATTATTTGGAGATGTCTTTCTTACTCAACAATATTAAAAAGTTGGACTATGGACACGTGATGTGGCAACATCTCCCCATAAAGCACCATAATTTTTTTTCATACACAGTATTGTCAGAATTGTTTTCACATTGTGCTAGCAAGGAGACCGAAATCAACGCTGAATGAAATATGTTCTCGATTAACAGCGAAGGTACAGAAGCACAAACTAACAACATGATAAATTGGTATAAATTTGAGGACTTGAATATTTTCGAATACCTCGGATCCTGCATAGGCCTATGCAGCGATGGAAAACGCAAAACAGACTTAGAGATAGGTCCATAAGGCTGGAGATGGATGTAGCGGATATGTCAGGGTTAACTTTAATGTGGAAAAGCAAAATCATTGTTAGTGTGAAAAACTAACTTTGAAACTCACTTATGTTGTCTATTGTGTTGTATTGGTGTGAAAGCTGAACACTCACTGCAGTCATGGAGAGAGGTTACAAACCTTCGAATACAAATGTTACAAACGAATTCTGCGCATCTCCTATAGAGAGCATGAGACAAATATGTCAATCAATCAAGTGCCATGCCGAATGGCATAGGCGATCATGTTTCTCCACGACTCTCTGCCTCTCATGTTGTCAATAAGCTTGGTTGGTGAGCTTTTACCAAGCCACAATACTATTCCATCTAGCGACAAATGTGTACGTTAGAAATAAAATAGATTCATACAGGTCTATAAGAATCATTACTGCCAATAGTAAAGCGACAAATATACCTACTAGCATGGTTTATATGTCTGTTGTTAAGGGAGGTGAGTGTTCAACTTCCCCCTCCCACCCTTAGGAAATCATAACATGTTTTTTATTGCTAGGAATTTAATCAAAAGGTGGGTGAAACCCCTACATTAACGATTTTTCACAAAAAGGTCATCTTTCTCATTAAAAAAGTAATCACCTTTCTCATCAAAAAGTCATCACCTTTCACATAAAAAAGTCATGAGTTTTCGTATCAAAAAAGTCATCAGGTTTCGCATCAAAAAGAGGGAATTAAATACAAAAATGGACGAATGCCTTTTTTCACATTATTTTATTTTTTCACATTATTATTCCCCTTCCTAAATTAATCCTTGTCTACGGCCCTGATGGTTTTTTTGTGTGTGGACGTGTGATGATATGATTATTCGTCATAAACTATAGGGAACAGTCCAGGTGGAAGAAGCAGACGAAGGTAAGAAAATCAGGGACAGGCAGCATCATGGGCTGGATAGGTCAAGGTATTTTCACACTCATCTGCGTTGCTGAGGATATAATTTGCTGGAGCACTCTGGGTGTTATTTCATCCAATGTGGTACTCCTGTGAACCTGGCAGGTTATAGCAGTGTTACCCAAACTTTTCTTTAAACCTTTACCCACCTCAATCTTTCAAAAATTCTAATGTCTCTTCCCCCCCCCCCATGTAAACATAAAGGGGCCCTACATTTGTTATAGGTCTATTCAAAAATTGACTTATTCCATAAACTAAACCTAATTATAACTTGTTCAGGACACAAGACTTAGGTTTTAGGAAGAGAGCACTAGAAATTATTAGAAGAAAAAAAAACAGTTAAGTAGGCTAAATTTTCTAAACATATAATAGACAACTAAATCTCAAGTTAAATTTTTTTTGTTGTAGTGTCCCTCTAAACAATGAAATCCCCCCCTCTTTTCCACCTGTAGGGCGTGTGCCACAACAACGGGTTATAAGCTTATAGTATGGTGTGATAGCAGGGAAAGGAACATGAGGTAAATGGGGACTGTTGCTGACCTTTCATGCGAAGACGGTACCTCATCTTAAATGAATAGCCTATTGTAATGTTAAACTTCTGTCATGTTTACGGCGAAATGTCACTTTCTTTTTTTTTAAAGTACGTGCCAACACTGATTAAGAATCTCGAATAAATAGGTCAGACTTAGGCCTGTTCAATCGTCTCATTTTATCCTCACGGTAAAACCCCACCCTCCACCAACACAAAAAAACAACAAGAAATACAGGAATACTCAAAAACGTGTAATAATGATGTACACAGGAGACACATTCACGTGACATTTACAGTGCATGAATAAATGTCTCCTTAGTTGATGATTGGCCGATAAGGGATTAAAACCTTTTGGTTAAGGTATGTTGATATCATGGACTGCCAGAAAAACTAACGTGGAAGTGTTGAAAGAGTCAAATGCGAAACAGATTTTAATCAATAATATAAGAAAAAGATAATCTTCATATTTTTGGCCTCTTCATGAGACAAGGTATAGAATTATGACCATGTCTAATAGTTCGTAGATGTCTAATGAACCCTCTTCGAGCTGTAAATGTTCATGGGCAGTTCGGGCATGGATTGACCACCGTAGACGGATTTTGATATATCCGTGACTTTCTAGCTACTTTCCGTTGTTGGGCTGCAACATTTCTCCTCTTTTCACAAGATGATGCGTTATTTTTGACTGTAGAGCGCCATATATATATATATATATATATATATATATATATATATATATATATATATATATATATATATATATATATATATATATATATATATATATATATATATATATATATATATATATATATATATATATATATACATACATAAATACAGCGGTTTTTTTTTCTAAGAAAAAGGTGGGTATACGGCGTTTACAGAAGTGGATGGTCAATACTTCAACATGAATGGTCACCATCTCTCCCCCCCCCCATATTGCCGTCATACTTTGCACATAGGGAGTATTGAAGAAAAAAACCCAAGCTTACGTATGAAACATTTTGAGTAATCAAATAGTTTTCTTATAGTTCTACTGTCATATTAAAAAACGGGCGGCGGTGTGGTTTGTTGTGTATTCTCCGTAGCGTTAATTATGAGGTTACGTTACCTAAAGAGAGAGGGTTCAATCATAACGTGTGTTGACGGTGCCAGAAGGAGGAGCAAAGAATATTAACGCTCTGATCCGCTATGCATCTCATAAGAGACTAATAATAGGTATAAGGTTAGTGTTGAGCCTGACAACTAGCAACAAAAAGAACCACTCAAACCTTCCCATATATGATGATGATGTTCGTCCGTCGTGATCGACGATGACCAAAAACTCAACCATAATAATAACAATAAATAATAAAAAATAATAAAGTTAATAGTGCGTTTTTAAATGACTAACAAATCTGATGCGTGCACAAAATATTCTTTTACAGAATTGACAACAATAGTGGGTATCTATGTTTGGTTGAGATGTTTTTTTCTTTTCTATATGCCCGCTTCTGTCTTGAATTATCTTGTCTGTACTATTCCGCTGCTAGTGCTACTGTTCTAATGCCGTAACGCCATGCTGTTCTATCCTGATCGAGGCTCTCCCACGCACCTACGTCAATATTAAGATGTTTCAGTGATGACTTGAGCGTGTCTTTGATGCGCTTGATCTGTCCACCAGCTTTTCGAAATCCTGCCTTGAGTTCTCCATAATATATTTGTTTTGGCAGACGCGAGTTCTCCATACGCACAAGATGGCCTGTCCAGCGTGCCTGCGCCTTCATAAGTAGTGTGTGGATGCTTATTAAGGTTGATTTTTCCAAGACCTCGTAGTCTGGTACTTTGTCCCACCAATGGATGTTTAGTAATTTACGTAGGCGGGTAAGATGGAAATGATTTCATTTTCTTGCATGCCTAGCATACACTGTCCACGTTTCGCAAGCGTATAGTAGGGTTGGTATAACAGCAGCATGATATACTTGAAGTTTAGTGGTTGTTCTTATACCTCTTCTGTCCCATACATTGTTGCGTAATCTGACAAATACAGCACTAGCTTTTGCCAGTCTTTTGTTAATTTCCACATCAATGTCGACATCACGAGAGAGAGAGAGAGAGAGAGAGAGAGAGAGAGAGAGAGAGAGAGAGAGCTTCCAAGGTAAGTAAAATTGTCGACTACCTGCAGTTTTTCCTGATTGACGATGATGGAAGTAGCAGTATGTTGGCTATTTGATGTTGCTTGGTGCATGCCTTTTTTTTTTGGGTGTTAATAGTGAGACCAAAGTTGTTGCAGGCGAGAAGCTGTCTATGGTGCACTGCATGTTTACGACAGAGTCAGCATACAATGCACAGTCGTCAGCATAAAGTAATTCTCAAACAATACTAGATTTAGTTTTCGTTTTTGCTTTTAGAAGACGTAAATTGAAAAGACCACCATCTGTTCTGTAATTGATCATTATGCCAGCTGTTTCATTACTATGGTGTGCTTCCGCTAGCATGGCCGTAAATAACAGGCTGAAAAGAGTAGGGACAAGGACACATCCCCGCTTTACACAACTTGTGACAGGGAATACAGGAGATACTCCTCCGTCGCAGATAACACTAGCCATCATACCGTCATAAAATTTTCGTATCACAGTGACAAGTTTTAGGGGACATCCGAACTTTGTAAGCACCTTCCGCAGTCCTTCTCTGTTAACGGTATCGAATGCTTTAGTTAAGTCCACAAATGTTGCTAAGAGTTCACTATGTTTCTCTTGTGACTTTTCCTGAATTTGTCGTGCAGCGAATATCATATCAACTCTACCACGACCTGCACAAAATCCGCACTGACTCTCGGGGAGTAACTCGTTTAATAGTGAGTTCTTTAATCTATTGAGTATGTCACGAGCAAGAATTGTACCAGCTATAGACAAAAGTGATATATTCATGTGATTATCGCAAGACTGTTTGGTAGCTTTGCCTTTATATAGGTGTACTATAGAAGCATCTTTTAGATCTTGAGGCAATGTACCTGAGTTCCAGAAATTACCAAAAATGTCAGTTAGTTTTTTAATCAGCAGTGGTCCGCCATTTTTTATAAATTTCAGCAGGTAAGGCAACCAAACCAGGAGCTTTATCATTTGACATTTATTTAATCACTATCACAACCTCTTGACTGCTTGGAGGTATATCGAGTTCTTCTCTTATCCCAAGTTGTGGCATTCTGTTTATGACTTCTTCATTTATTACTGATGGTTTGTTTAGGATTTCTTCAAAATGTTCAGCCCAACGATTTAAGATGTCATTTTTGTCAGTGAGAAGCTTCGACGAATCGGCATTTAATAGAGGTGATGGTCCCGATGTATTTTTTCTCACTTTCAATCGCAACGACATCAAGCGATCGCTAATTCCTCGAGGCAGACATGTAAGTTTCTGCAACAGAGATGATTTTATAGCAAAACCAACACCTGATTCACACCTCTCTGTGTTTTTACGTCCTATCCAGAAGAATGTATGCCCTCCACCTGTCTCTGTCAACTGACCCTCATCTGCAAACCACGTTTCACTAAGTGCAACAATATTCAGATTATAACGGGCCAGTTCTTTAGCAATTAGTGCTGTTCTTCTTTCTGGTCTGTTTACATCTGAGATATCCGTAAGTGTCCGAACATTCCATGAACCAACTAGGATTGATTCACACTTTGTTCTCTTCATATTTCATTAGTAAAGATGAGTAAATAATTGGGTTGAGAAATGACTAGCGCTGAAGTTGGTTTACAGTGTGGAAGAGTTGCGCAATTCGTCAACCACACTCTCTCTCTCCTGAGTTTTATCTTGGTCCAGTGGCAAGACAAAGTCGAGACAACTGGGAGAAAATCAGGTGCCGTGGATGGCCGGAGTGTACTATGTGTCTAACTGTGCCCTATGCTGTACACACAGCTCTGCTGTTAGCGCCTATGTACCCGTTAGTTACCTGCCAACTTCTTCCGAGTATTTCGCCGCAGACTTTTTAAGGTAGACAAAGCCTTTGTTAACAATGCTAGGCTGGCTTATTTCTTAGCACTGTGAGTGTCCATAAGAGCTACAGTGTGTCGCCCAATATCACATCGACTGTAACAGGTTGACACCGTGTAAAAAAAGCTCTTCCCATATATATATATATATATGGGCCTCACAACCTCCACCCATACAGAGATACATACAGATAGACAGGCACACATACATACTTACTTACATAACGACATACATGCACTAATATAATGCTTACTTTAACCAGGTTTATAATAAGGGCCATAATTTGTTCATGCCTTTATAAAGTTCAATATTTCTATTTCTTTCTTTGCTATTTTAATCTGTTGCTGCCTGGTGCCCAAAAAGCCGTTGTTGTTTTAGTGAAGCCTTCAAGCTGTCATGAAAGGAAACAGGACATATTAGTTGATCATCTTTTCTATCTCTATTGTAAATAGGAATTCCTTGGAAAATTAGAGAGGTGGCAACTTGTACAGCTTTCTGGCAGTACTGTCCGAGTTATAATCGCCTCCCTACAAACAAATGTATAGTGCGCCTAATTGCTTTATTGGCACCATTTGAATTTATATTTCGTTCTTGCGATATCAGGCTTTGTTTAGAAAGCTCTTGAAGTGCATCACACATTAATTCTAAGTCTTAAAAAAACTTCACAATAGTAATCTTCTTCATCAATCCCTTATATGTGCACATATCTTTTTTTTAATCTCTGGAATTATCATCTTAAGCATTCTAAAATGACAAACTACTTTATGATCCAACCAAACTGCAGATACTGAGCGAAAGCTGGATGCTACCCAACTAATGCTTAATATTCGTCTAATTTTCAACAACTGCGCTTCCAGTGAACTGGCACATACATGGAGTTCGCGATTATTCTTTAGTCGATGCATGATATAAAACGTATAACTTTTCAAATTATTTCAATCTAATAATTTCAGAAACTTTCTTATCAGCATCGTGAACATATAATTCCAGATTATGCTTAGCACAGTATCAAACAATGATGGAATTTTATCTTTTAAAAACTTTTTTTTTAACTACGAGAACCCAACATTATTGCTGCACCATCACAAGCAACAGAAATTAAACATTCATTCAGGCACTCCTCTGTCAATCCATTAGAATGAAGACATCTAATCAAAGGGGAGAAGATTCCGGCGGATGGTACATCTTCTAGTTCAGCTAAGTCAATAAATAAATTAACTAGTCTGATCATTTCACAACCTGAAATTATTGCGCGAATATACAAAATAATGTAGATTTTCTGACTGCTTGTTATCGCCTCGTCGATGATTAATGATAATCTTGATTTTATATTTACAATTGTATTGATCAATTTAGTTTTCATCTCCTTGCTAATATGATGTATACTATTAACGCAATCATTTGTAGAGCGAAGTATCAGTCCAATATCAACGCCGTTAAGTTCTTGCAAATTCATTTCCATTTCAAAAGTATTGAATGACTGATTTTTGTTGTTGCAATTATATAGACTTTGTGAAACATCTTTGTAGTTGTTTCTTTTCGACGTGATTGCAATTTTAGGGAATACTGTTTAAGTGTCTTTTTCTTCGCGTCTTCTAATATTTTTATGAAAAGTGTGTGACCATCGTTTGCTTTATGTTTCAATATTTGTATTTGTAAAGATGTTGTTCCCGAGTTTTGATAAAATAAGTTACTTCACTGTTTGCTCATTCTTTTGAAATCTTAGATCCCATTTTAGCCTCCGTTCCGAGTGTTTGAATTATGCTGCAAGCACTGCAACATATTGTCCCACCCTTTGTTTGTAACCAAACATTTCTTTCCCAGAAATCATTCGTTTGCTCCATTGTCCAACAGGACGGCCAACTATATTTCACTTGTTCATTCGTCTTAGTAGAACATGAAGATACTGCAACTACAAGCGATTCGAACGTTTTCATTATTGGTTCCGTGCAATCGTTTCCATATTTTTGGTGCTTGTGATGGGAAAAAAGTTGTAACTTTGTTAATTAAATACAGAAATTCTGGAATATTATACGCCGAGTATTTGTCACAAACTGAAACAGTTCTGTAGTATGTGCTCTGGGAAATTACCTTATATGGTACAGAAGACCTCTTTACATAATTAATTAGGACGTCATTCGTTACGTGTTTTATTATTACCGCGCTATTCGCTGGCTATCATTTATATACTAGGAGTCGCCTGGCTATTTTTGGCATACAACGCCAAGTAAACAAATAATAACCAATGAAAATCACGACAATAATTTTATTAAAAACGTAACGAATGAAGTCCTAATTAATTGCGTACAGGGGTCTTCTACTGTAGAGTGTTTTATTTGGAGTCAAGTCCGTTGATAACGGGGCGGTGGGTGTTTCTTTCGCTTAAGAAGTCAGATCATGACACTTAGTACTAGGAAAAAAATGCCAAAAAGGGTAAACCCCCCCCCCCTCCCCCCGAAAAAAAAATTGATTGTCTAAAAATAAAAATATAAAAGAAAACCCAAGGAAAATGAAGGAATGACTCATGAGATCGAAGATATAACCATTTTAATTCGGTACATTTTCCCCTCCCCCTTATCGAAGACGTATCTATAACCCTGGTTGTGGTGAATGCCCCTATAGGTCCCTTATGTTATTCCTGGGCAGATGCAAGTCGCAGAGTGTTGATGACGATCGATTTGGTGTAAATGCGCATTTAGACGGCAAAGTCCCGTTCACAGTCGAAACATCTCGACTTGTTTATTGCTGCTCAATTTGTTGCTGTTGTATTCCTGTTGTTTCCCGTAGTTCTCCACACTGTCATTATCATAAAATACCGTCTCCGCAACGAAGGTTGCATGCAACGGCACTGTAGTTACATGTTATTTTATCAAAGCTTTTACTTTCATGAAACTTTGAAGTAGTCATATTCTCTATTCTCATGTATATTATTAAAAATTTCTAAATTTCATGCTAAAAATATAATCTATACATTGAGATATGGTCCTATTCTTTGGTCACAAAACGCATGCTAAACTCATAATTAGTCTTATAATTTTGAATTTGTGCCAGGCAGTGTCAAAGGTCTTGTAAACATTTACTATAATGACTATCGGAATCATCATTATTATATTTACTAATTAGTAAGCTCTGAAACATAACCATAGCTTGTTCTGCACTGTATCTAGAAGAAGTGGATGTTGCCATTTTTTTTCAGAATTTCGGAAATAACAAACGCAGCGTATGGCGGTCAAAGAAATGGTTTCTTTTGCAGCCACGCGAGTCGTCTTCAGTTTTCTAAAGGAAGTGGTTTCCTGGATGTTCAGAGGTCACAATAAAAACTTGAACTTGTTAAAACGAAATATAACTGATCAATATATGATCTAAAATCGAAGCCGTTAAAGTGGCGAAAGGTCCTGTAGACCCATACTATGAAGTCGTTATAGTGGCGATTGGTCCCAAATGAGTTAAAGAATTGCTGATTCAATACAAGAATCAGTGGACAAAATCACGTGACATCAGTCCGACTGTTTAATTTTATATGTTATTGCACTGAACTTCCGTTTCTCTGAGATTTAAAAAAAAATGCGACTAAAATATACTGAGCTAGCGATTTGCTTGCAACACACTGGACAACCACCCACTCAGTGCGTGGCGCGCATATTGACTGATAGGCGGTTCTCATAAATAAACGTGTAGAACGTTGGTTGTGTTGGAATATGTGTCTTTATCGGAATTTCGTTCCATTTAATTATGTTAGCTTTTTGTTCCGTAGAAACCTGTCCACTGATTCTTGTATAGTACCGAATTGCTAAATCTTAAAGATGGAGGGCATGACAACATAGAGCACAATGTAACGGAAGAATTAAAATCAAGCAGATTGAGATCAGAAATAGAAATGCTATACAAACAGTTCCACAAAACAAAGACCCGATAACATACTAGTCGAATTAATCAAAGCAGATACTGGTATAAAATGGCTGCATAGTGTGTTTAATATAATACGGAATACATAAGAAACACCAGATGATCGGGAAAACGCTGTAATAATACATAGGCCTATTTGGAAGAAAAAAGGCAGCAACAGAGATTGTACAAAATACAGAGGTATCTCCACTTCTAAGCTACACTGAAAACATTTTCAATAGAATTCCAAAAAGAAGATTACGAGCATTCATCTAACCACAACTCAACAGCACTCAGATGGGATTTCGTAAGAGCAACAGCTGTACACATGCAATTTTTACTCTCAGACAACTGGCAGAATTTTTAAAAAGGGCGAAAAAAAACCCAAGAAATGTATTGGTTTATCGACCAAGAAAAAGCATTCGACAGACAGACAACTAAGGAAAATACTATCAGAATACGGAGCCCCACAACAAATAATCAACCTCTGCATGATAATTAACACAGGAAGTCAATGTGCAGTTAGAACGAGTGCTGGTCTTTCAAGTAAATTCCAGATACACTCCGGAGTGCGACAAGGATGTATCATATCTCTCTTGTTATTCATTATATATATCGATTGTATATGCCAACACCAATGAAGAAGACAACATAAACAAACATCCTGAGCGAACTTCTTTTTGCAGATAATCAAGCAATAATATAAACATCAGAGAAACAACTACAACAACATATAAATAGACTGAACACTACATGTAGGGACTTTAACATGAAGAAAACAGAATAAACCGAGGTAATGCCAATCGTAAAAAATGAAAGAAAGATTAATATTTTCATCTATGATCAACTACTTACACATGTGAAATAATTTACTTACCTTGGAAGCATCATATCGTCAAATTAGAAAAACACAAAAGACATCCAACACAGATGCAATATAGCATATCAGATCTTAGGACAGATGCTTCATATTTTCAAAAACAAGCACGCGAACATAATTACTAAAACTAACACTATATAAAACAATGATCATACAATCACTGTGCTACCAATGCCAAACGTGGACACTGACAATAAAAGACAAAAGAAAACTTGTTACAACAGAAATGAATTGTATACATAGAATTCTTGGAGTAACAATAAGATACATAATCAGAAGTGGAAACATCCGACAACTAAAATACACATGCCAATCCTGGATTACATCAGAAGACAGCAGCTTTAGTGGTTTTCACACTCTTCCAGACTACCATCAGATAGTGCCCCTAAAAAAGCATTACTATACAGACACGATAGATAAAAATCCAGGGACAAACCATGCAAAAGATAGATTACAGAAATAAAATAATAAACTAAAACAAACATATATGAGGCATACAAAAAAAGCCATCTCCAGAGAACTCTTCTACCCCTGACGCTGCAAGTCATAAAGGGGTAAAAGCGAAAAGAAAGAAAGAAGACACAACAAGTCCGGTTTAAAAAATAAATGTTGCTGTATTTGAAAGCTCCTCGGTGCTTCCAAATAGCTTTCTGTGGATATCCATCTCTGTGGGTCAGTTATCCTCCTTTAACTGGTTTATTTAACTGGCAGATTAGCAGGATGTAGTCCAGAGAACGGAATGCGTTGTGTCATGGTTTACAGCATTGCTGCGATATATGCGCCTTTCGGCCTGACACATCCGACTTCAGCATGGCTTTGGGTCACTGACCCTATATGGGTTGGGACAGCAAACTCCATCCCACAACCTCCTTAGTCGCCTTAAATGTTGCTGTATTTGAAAGATCCTCGGTGCTTCCATATAGCTTTCTGTGGATATCCGTCTCTGTGGGTCAGTTATCCTCCTTTAACTGGTTTAGTGTAGTGCAGTCTTGCAGGATATGTCCCGAGGTCTGTGCTGCTTGCCGACATGGACACATAGGTAATGGAACCAGCCTTAGTCTATCTAAATGACTGTTTAATGTTGTCCTGCTGCCAAAGAGGGTACTGCTACGCTCTGTTATAAGATAGTTATAGTTGTCTTTTGGTGGTCAACTTTCCTAATAGCTTTGATGAAGGCCATATTTTCTTGGTATGTGATTTCTTGGACTTTTTATTCCTGTGTTGCTGCATCTTTTGCTGGCATATATGTTTTTTTTAATTTTCTGGTATGTCACAGTGGGATGGTATCCACTAGACTATTACCCTACTTTGTATGCTCACTTCTTGTATGGCTTCCTTCAGGTCAGTTTATCGTTGTCAAGGACTTGTAAGACAGACATTGCATCAGTACGAAACCTATACTTGTGATTCACGCTTCTCTGGGATACATATCTTCAATCATGTTGGATTTTATTGTTTTCTTTGGAGAGTATTCTTCTTCTACTTCAGCGTTCCATCTCATACGTCCACTGGATCTCTCTTGCAGCAGGGCAATGGTCCTATTAATTTCAAGCAGGATGTAATCCTGAGAATGGAAATGCGTTGTATCACTGTTTTATTCGCGCAAATGACCCGACTCACCCGTCTTCGGTACATTTCTTGGTTTACATCAATGACCTAGTTGCTGAACTACCACA
This sequence comes from Meghimatium bilineatum, assembly GCA_034231615.1. NCBI lineage: Eukaryota > Metazoa > Mollusca > Gastropoda > Stylommatophora > Philomycidae > Meghimatium > Meghimatium bilineatum. Next base: position 27,027,500 of record CM067313.1, on the reverse strand, counting down.
TGGGATCAAAGTGGCAATGTATGCTGACGACCTGGTGATATGGTGCACGGAAGAACATGATGATAAACTGATATGGAAGCAGCACATAAACAAAGCAACAACAAAAGCAAGGAGGAAGTTAGCTTTCCTGAGAAAACTAAGTGGAACCACATGTGGAGCCAGTGGAAATATACTCAGTAAAGTTTACCAGCAAGGCATAAGACCACACCTGGAATATGGTTCAGCTGCATGGTGTTCTACATCAAACACCACATTACAAGATCTAGATAAAGTGCAAAACCAGGCACTTAGAATAATGTTGGGAGCAATGAAATCAACACCCATAGCAGAGATGCAGAAAATGGGAAGAATGCAAACACTTGGCGAACGCAGAGACACAAAAGTACTAATTCAAGCAGAAAAGTTTCAGTGTATGTCAAGTCATCCAATGAAGAAAAGATTCCAAAATCTAGCAATGGGGCGACTGAAAAGAAGCAGCTTTATCCATCAAGCTAAACGACTCCGCAGACAACTTACAGACCTACCTGAAGTTGACAGCCCCTTAAGGCCTGTACCAGAACAAACCCCGTGGAGTGAAAGGCATGGAATGACAATATACATTCAGACCCAGGTGAAAGGAATACTAAGCGAGGACGAACAGAACAGTGTGCAGCGAAGGACAGTCACCCTCAGTTTCCTGGATGAGGAATATCCACAAGATATATGGGTCAGAGTATACACAGATGGGTCAGCACAGAATGCCGTGAGGAATGGAGGTACAGGTGTATATATAGAATATCCACACAAGCCTAGAGATACTATCAGAACACCAACAGGAAAATTCTGCAATAATTATGATGCTGAAATCCAGGCAATTAGTGTGGCAGCTAAAAAACTGCTGAACTCCAACTCTGGTTATTTTTTTAATAGATAAAAATCTGGGGTTATTTCTATAATGTTAGTGGAACCTTGTCCATGAAACAATTTGTTTATGAATAGTTATTTCCGATATAACCAAATGGCGTCAAGTTTGAGTTAACAGTTCAGTTCTAGAGCTAAATCATGAATATTGAATTATTATGAACAATAAATACTATTTCATGTAGTAAAAGTGGCAAACTGTGTATATATTAGGCCTATATAAAATGCCAGCGTACACTTGAAACAGCAATATAAGGTAATACTGCAGTAAAACGGAACAACAATTGTACTAAACTTTAAAAAACAAAGTTAAAGTAACTTAAAGTAGGCATTTTATAGGCATTAGGACAAAATTTTCAAAATGGGGTTACATCATTATAAATACCACAGTTAGATAGCCCTTGAAATTTGCAATTCAACAATACCTCAACCAAGTCTGTAGGTCGATTCTGTGAAAAGTTATGAATTTTTTTGGTCGAAATTTCAGGAAAAGATAATTACATGAGAGCATATAATAAAATATGAACGGACTGATGATGAAAGTTGTGACCAAGAATTGAAGCCGAACTTGCATTTTATGAAATATTTCAGTTATTTATGATAATATATGCATAAAACTATACATTTTTGTGTTCGAGAAGGCAAGACGCATCTGTTGAATATACTGTACCAATTGTCAGGCATAATTGGGGCTAATTAATATTCAAAATTGTGGCTAATTTGCATAATTTACTTGTAATTTAATTGTCTAATTATTAATTATTTCACTTATTTATGATAAAACACCATACAAATTATACTTTTTTGTGTTCGGGAAGGCAAGACGCATCTGTTTAATATACTGTACCAAATAATTAATATTCAAAATGGTGGCTAATTTGCATAATTTACTTGTAATTTAATTGTCTAATTATTAACTATTTCACTTATTTATGATAAAACACCATACAAATTATACTTTTTTGTGTTCGGGAAGGCAAGACGCATCTGTTGAATATACTGTACCAATTGCCAGGCATAATTGGGGCTAATTAATAAGAAAATTCTGGAGGTAAGGTAGGACATAGCGAATGCCAACTGACTAGAGTACAGGAACTGTATGGCGAATAAGTAAGTGGGAGGTTTGGAACAGAGGATGAAAAAATGCAGAGGTGGAGAATACAAGAGGAAAAAAGAAAAGAAGAAAATATGTGGTGGATAGACGGAAGCCCCGAGACGGAGATACGCCACACAAGAAAGTAAAGTGTGGGTGGGAGGGATGAGGGAACCCAGATGCCTAAAGCCTTATGCATTAGGTCTCCAGCCATAACATCAGACTGCAGACCCATTTCATAGGACATCCGTGAAACTGTAGTGTAATGAGGTGCAGTAGACAAGACTTTACCAAATAATACTCTACCTACATAATTAATTAGAGAGGAACAATGCTTAACACTGACATGACTCTGTAGAAACTTGTATATGCACATGCGTAATGGCGAACCATATTGCCGCATGTTCATCTTCACGTCTACAATGCTGCTCACTATCAGAATTAAATAGAATATCCAATAATGCATCTTAAAAATTATCTTTACGGTAATTCTAATTTATACCTAGACCTACTAATAATGTTTGAATAGAAGCTATCTGAGTTCGATTACAGTGACAGTGAGACACAAACACTTGTCATCGTCATGGTAACATGGGCTGCAAGCATTCTGACGCGCTGACATGTTTTTTTATCTGTACCCTTGAATAATTTAATATAATACTGTTTGAAGACATTTCAATAAAAACTAGTACATAGTGTCACATTAAATTAACTAAAGAATGATAAGATGTAGAAATTCATTAAACTGTAAATTAAATTTTTAACATTATACACGTATATCGATAATTCTATAATTAACGGCGCGGCAACATTGAACAGCCGAAAACGAACTCTAAAGTTAGTAGCGTGGTCGGTCGATCACCATAGCATTTTTAAAATTTAATAATAATTACAAGGTATTTCTAGAAATGTTAAAATTTGGTACATAAAGAGAGAAATGGTTGCTGAATATGTTAGACATGGTTTCACATATCACTTAAAATCAAAACTAAAAAATATACGTGTGCAAAGAGAAAAAACACCTACCTCGTCTTGTTTAATTGCTTGGTGTTAATTGTAGATAAGGTATCTCCAACATTTATAATCTTAATACACTGAACAAATGGATGATAAATAGTATACAGTTCACTTTTATATGAACTAAAGCTGCGTGGCGTCACTAAATGACAATTCCATTGGATAGTGCACACGTGGTCCATGAAAAAATGAAAATGTCGGCAAATGGCATGTTTATCAAGGGACATTACTCTAAATATGTTTTTTAGGAAATATTTCGATTAGTGCTAATGCCTAATTATATATGTAACTATGTACTACTAGTAGTGTAGTACCGTAGTCAAAGTGTAGTGATGTGTAGTGACTCGAGTAGTTAACTTATTAAGTTACTACCAGTCTACACAGTCCACAACACAGTGTTACTACTGTTACGGAGCGAAATGCGAGCACACATTAAAAATATTATTTTTAATCCTAATCGTACTCTCGAAATCACACAACAAAGGTTAGGTGATACCTTGAAACTAGAGAAAAGGTCACAATGAAGAATTGAAAGCAACTTGCACCGGTTTTTTTTAATTCATTTAAAAAAAAAATAGTTTGATGTTTCATTTGAACACAACAGACTGACTATCACTAAAGCTAAGGGGTTATGAGGTAGGTACTTGGACACAATTTTCAAAATTGTGCTACATAATTACAAATAATATAGTTAAATATCCCTTAAAAAATGCAATTCAATGATACCTCAACCAAGTTTGTACATCAACCCTGAAAAAAGTTACACATTTTTTTCGAATTAATTTCACATCAACATATGAAACATATAGGAAAATATAAATAAAACATGTGATTACAAAATGTAGCCATGCTAATAATTTCTAAATTATCTTTGTTATTTTCAATAATACAACACACAAACTGTAAATTTTTTTGTTCGTGAAGAATGGAGGCATCTGTTGATCCCATTTCTGTAATTTTTAGAAGCACGCACAACTAATTAATATTCAAAAAGGGCAGCCAATTAGCATAATTAAAATATACAAAATTAATTATATAGCAATTAAATATACTTAAATACCACATAATATATATATTTTTGTGTTCACAATGGCAAGGCAGATATGTTGCTCACATTGCTGTAATTTTCAGATGCCCGCAGAACTAATTAATATTCAAAATGGCAGATAATTAGTGTAATAATTAAGATAATTAATTATATCATCAGATAATAAAGATGAAAATAATTTATATAATTATTGAATATAATAAAATACCACAGAAACTATATATTTTTGTGTGCGCAAAGACTAGACGCATCTATTGGTTACATTTCTATAATTTTAATATGCACGAAAAAAATGATTAATATTAAAAATGGCAGCTAATTAGCATAATTAAAATAAACTATATGACTATAAAATATAATAAAATGCCACAGAAAATATATATTTTTGGGTTCACAAAGGCAAGATGCATCTGTTGATTACATTGTGCTAATTTTCATATGAAATTAGGGTTAATAAAATCCAAATTGCCGGCTAATTTGCATAAATAACATTACATTGAGTAATCTAGTTATTAAATATTTTAGTTGTTTACGATAAAATTATAAACTATACATTTTTGTGTTCTATAAAACTAGACAAATCTGTGGATTGCATTGCTATAATTTTTAAATACAACCAAAGCTGATTAATATTCAGAATGTCTAATTTGCATAATTAATTTTTTTAAAATATAGGATTGTTAAATATCTTAGTTATTTATAATAAAAGGTTTCTGTGTTTAAAATGTGACAAAACATTCATGGATTATGTGCGTAGTGATGTGTTTAGTTAGTTTTGTGAGCAGCTTGTGTGGAGGAATATTATTCATGTGCATCACCTGGTAAGTAGAGATTTAATTTCTATTGTTTTACTCCCCCCCCCTCCCCCAACAAAAAATATCATTATTCATATAATTATTGGTAGCATTATTGTGCATAGTCATGTTCTAGGAATAATAGTTGAAGAATTTGTGGGGGAAAAAAATAACAAGAGTAACTTGTAGGGCCTAAGGCAGATTTCTAGATTATGAGCTTAATTTCCATGTCCTGAAGCATGGACAAAAATGTGCATAAAATACCCCCCCCCCCCCGTTTTTTGTGTTTCATATCAAATTTCGGGTATAGGCCTCCATTTGGCTATAAATAGCGCATTGTTTACATTAACAGCACAGATTTCCCTTCCAAGTGATACAGATGTTATGACATCACATCTCCTGCTGTATGATAAACGCCATGATGAGACATCTCCCGCCGCAGACAATGATACAGAACTATGATAATTCTCAAACAACTCAGCATTTATAATAGTAGTGATAACAAAATAAATAAGAATAATGAAAGGACACTCACCTTTATCTTTCATGCACAGTCCAGAACACATTTATTTTCACTATCACATATATTTATAAAAAGCTAAGATCGCATCCCACATTGCTTGCTGCCATTCTCTGGTACTGTTCTTGTCTGCTTCCTACTGCACACAAATTACTGCGCATGCCCAGCCCTTGCATATGCCAAGGTTAACACTACAAGATTATAGTGAATTCTTGTCTCTTCCAATGATTTATTCTAAATACTAAATCTAATCCTTGAAACTCCTCCTCCTACCCCAATTCTAAATACTAAATCTCATCCTTGTAACCCCCCTCCCCTTCAATTCTAAATACTTCCCCCCCTCACCCAATTCATTATAAATACCAATTCAAGAACACATTTATTCTCCCTATCACATAAATTTATTTAAAAAACCCAGAATGCATCTCACACTGCAAGACTATTCTTTACGCAACACGCATGACAACGCTGACTCAAATGCCTAAGTTTAACACTGCAAAGGTTAGGTAATACCTTGAAAGTAGAACAAAAGTCACAACGGAGACATACTAGAAATTAGCCCAAATTTCAAAACTGAGCAAAATATTGCAAAACGCTATGAAATATTCTCAAGTATTGGATTTCCAAAGTTGAACTTTATTCCACTTAATATTATTATTATCTTTAAATCTTCTATTTTCTGTATAACATAGTGCAAGACTATCATTGCTGTCACTAGGCCCATCTGATTTTTCTGAAACAATATCAATGGGAACAGTTTTATAATTTTTTAGCTGTTATTTTTCCCTAACAAATAATATTAGGTCTAGACCTATTTATTTTCTGATTTTCAACAAGTCGGTAATCTCCACTGTCAAAATTGAAAACACTGTTGTTTTCTGACACATCACTTGAAATAATATCTTCAATTATAAAACTCAATGCCATATAAAGCCAGATGTTTGCTAAATATTTGAGCTCTCTTACTAGTGGAGGATGAAGCCATTTTGCTAATTTCAGAAAAGCTGAACCTACCATGTTTGAATTTTAATTTAAAATAAATATGTCACGCGTGTCTAATCATACAGTGCTGTGATGGTTTTCTTTAGTTGGCCAGATTTCTAAATGTTAAACAGCTAAATAAGTTAATACTAATTCATTTGTGATCCAAACGAAGCAAATTTATATGGCATATCTGAAAGTACAATATATTACGTATATTTCCGGAATGGAAGTTCTATCTGCAAGATATATCGTTTTTACGGGTCGAATGAGTTAAATGGGCATGCGCATTATGCAACATAGACATGGTGACGAGTGGGAAAGTAAGCCTATCAAGTTTATAACTTATAATAAAACTTTCCAGGAAATCTGACAATAACTTTCCAGTGCATATAGATTCAGAAGTTCAGGCTCTAATCTGTGAGAATTCCTCAGATAGGAATATTGTCTACATTGTTGGATACATGGCTTGTCTCATGTGCATTGTGTTGGTTCATTCATGGCTCAATGCAGAGAGAGGTATATTTTGGAAGAAATGGTGCTTTCTATACAACAACTAATGGTATGGCAGTGACGAGGGCAATGATATGGTTGGAGTCTCAGTGCTCAAGTCTGTTTCTTTATTGATTCTATGAGTATGCTTCGAAAGATTCAATTGGGCATTCAAGAAGTCACCAGACAAAGATGGGGTTACCAATGAGATGCTTATGAAACTGGGGCCTAAAGCAAAGAAAAAACCTAAGAAAGTAAACAATAGCTGGAGAACAGGACAGGTGCGGTGCCCACAACATTGCTTACCATGCACTCTGCACAAAGATCTGGAAGTGAAGGGATTGGCAAAATCAATCCACACACCACGCACTATCAAAGAAAAGAAATGTAACATTATGCCCAAATTACATAACCATTGCACTTATCAGCCACACCAGCAAAGTACTACTCAGCGTCATTATGACAAAATTTACAACATAAACTGGAATAATAATTAAATGTAGTACAAACAGGTTTTAAATAAACCAGTGATAACATTTTTAATATGTGAAATTTCATAGAGAAAAATAAAGCTTAAAATTGACATCTACATATATTGCATTGATTTATAGTAAGGCTTTTGATTTAGTACATCAGAATAAGGGGATGATACTGGAACATTTTGAGAGAATGGGTTCCCTCCACACTTAATTTGCCTAATTAAAACATTGTATCAAGACCAATAAGCAGTCATAAGAGTAGATGGTGAAACATCTGATTAGTTCAGTGCAAAGAAAGGAGCCATTCAAGGATGTATCATATCACCATATTTCTTCATTATTTATGTAGAGAATATCAAGACGGCTAGAAATAAAGTGAGGAATACAATTTCAGCATGTGAACATACAGAAGAATACTATGAACCAAAAAATATTACCAATAGTGAAATCCTGAGAGAATTTAAAGTAAAAGAAAACTGGCTGAACAGCTATTTTCTCTCCGGAAAATTACAATATTTTGGCCATATCAAACATCATGACAGTCCAGAAAAGACCACAGCGGAGTTGGACACCTGAAGATCACCTGAACATGACATTCACAGAAGCAGGAAATTAGCTCAAGATTGACAGGAGTTTAGAAAGGCTATGATGATCGCAAATTTCTTGTCCAAGATATGCTACCTGATGATGCAATGTCATCATTAATGATAACCAATACTTCCCTGTTTCCTTTCAGTTTCCTGTGAAACATAGGGCTGCAACTGTTGCTCTCTAACAATTTCTGCAGTCTTCTTCACCTATGCCCATGAGGTCCTAGTTGATTTGGTTTCTTCCTCCTCTGTTTTTTGTTTTCCCAACACTCCTCTTTCCTTGTGGATTCCAGTCCGGAGCCTGTCTGGTTATTATGTCAGGCTTCTTTCTAAGGGTGTATCCTATCCATCTCCAGATTTCTATGCTAAATTAATAATAATACTAGTATCAGTTCATCGCAGGCGATGATGACATCTATCTTCACCTGGCACTAGTGTGTTCTCTATCTCCATCTTGCATGAGTGTGTTATCTACCTCCACCTTGCACTGATGTGTTCTCTACCTCCACCTTGCACTGGTGTTTTCAACTTTTACTGGGCACTGGTGTATTCTCTTCCACAAAATTCATGATTTTTTTTATGTTTTGTGTGCGAGTTCACTCTCAAAGCACCCATCAAATCTCCCTTATAGCAGGATGTAATCCAGAGAACGAAAATGCATTGTTTGTCATTTTATTTGCACATATGGCCCAACACATCTGACTTTGGCATTGGTAATAATATGTACAGTATTTTTACCACTTTGCTGAATTTGGGATGTCTGTAACCATATCACTAGAATTAGGCTTGTTCTTCATATCCTGATCTGCAACCATATCACTAGTATTAGGCTTGTTCTTATCCTGATCTGCAACCATATCACTAGTATTAGGCTTGTTCTTCATATCCTGATCTGCAACCATATCACTAGAATTAGACTTGTTCTTCACATCCTGATCTGCAACCATATCACTAGAATTAGACTTGTTCTTCACATCCTGATCTGCAACCATTTCACTAGAATTAGACTTGTTCATCATATCCTGATCTGTAACCATATCACTAGAATTTTTTTATATGAGAGAATAATCAGTGTTGAAGAGAAACTGTATGGCACAGTGGACACTCTAAAACAGACAGCAGCCTATATCATAGAATCCGGAGTCCCAACCTGACTGAGTAATGATCGCTGAAGAAGAAGAATATGAGAGAACTGGCTCTCATACTTATACACTGGTCATGCTCAAAGCTAACCAACAGTCAAGCATGTTATTTATTTGTGGCTGCTGTCTTTATCCCTATTGAAGTGGCCACAAATGCCCACTACTCATCATTTGATATTAATTTTGATTAATTTTGATGAATGAATAAATTAACACTAATGCAATATGTTATCTGCTTCATCAGAGGTGAAACTGTTTCCTTGTTAACTTTACGGAGACAGAAAACACAATGACTGAGAAACCAATATGAGCAAAACAAAGGCATGTGCTACAAGTAAGACTAGACTGAAGAAAGAAAGAAGTCATACATTAAATAGTAAGCATGTTCCTGAAGCATCTGTCAACACTGACATTGCTCAGGCAGGTCCTTCCAGGATTAATTATGGATGTGAAAGAACAGATGCCCAAATCCAAGAATTAGGTATGTACTTTCAATTAAATGTACAAAATTAAACATAATATTGTGGATGTCTATGTCAACAGCTATGCAAGATGGCTGCAAACAAATTTGTATGGCGTGCCTACTATACTGTTGTTATTTTGTACATCACAAATAATGATGACCATCTGTTATATCCCCTTTATGAAATTCAGTTTGTTATGTCCTTGACTATGAGTTCATAGATGGCTAATATACCCTATGCTGAAGGTCCCAGGACAATTCGGGCATGGGATGACCACTGTAGATGGTGTTTGCTGTACCCATGATTTTTGCTACTCTACTCTACTGAGATTCTGCACTTCTCTTTCACAAGATGCTGCACTTTGTTTTACTGTGTAAAACCGTGCCATTTTGTTTTGTACATTGTCTTTCCATGTATTGTGGTTTATTTCAAAGGCTTTCAATGAGTTCTTTAATGTGCCCATGTAGTGCTTCTTTTGGCCACCTTAAGAATGTATGCCTTTCACAGAGAAATATCTTAGGTAGAGGATGATCTAGCATAACCTAACACCTGACCTTCCCAACAAATCTGTGATTGATTCAGAATGGTGTCAGTGCTGGGGATACTGGTTCTGTCAAGGATAATAGTATCTGGAATCTTGCCTTGCCATCTGATATTCATAATTGTTTCTACTATACTAGCGATGTGGTTACAGGCGTCCAGTGGAAGTGGTCAAAATCACTGAACACATTAGTTACTATTGCCTTAGCAGGATATGTCAGACATTTTTTGCAAATAAAACAGATACAACATATTTTCCGTTCTCTGGACTACATTCTGCTGGAAATCTAGTAGGACCTTTGTCATCATTTATCATGGTCATCATTTGTTTCTTTATAACCATGGGGAAATGAGTCATGCACAATAAATAAACAAAAAAGTAGGAAACTATGGGTTATGAAGATGTAGTTCTTCAGAACAATGCTGATAATTTCATGGACAGCTAGGAAAATGAAGTTACTAAGAGAGATTGACCCCAAAAGAAAGTTACTTATCAACATCACACATGAATAACAGCAGGCATAAATGAGGTGAAAAGAAACAGAGGGTATCAAAGAGAGATGATACTGCATAGTTTGATATCACTGCATGGTAGATATTCAACGGTGTAACTAATAACAGAATACTGCGGATAGGATGTACTGATGAACAAATGACGGCTATGTCTTCCTGCATGGCACATGATGATAATTAATTTTTATATAACTTGGTTACATCTCTTTGACATAGCTTCTTCTACATTTCAAACTCCTGCAGATTAGCAGGATGTGGTCTGGAGAACAGTATGTGTTGTATCATGGTTTATTGCATAGCTGCGATATCTGCATTTTTGGCCTGACACATCCAACTTCAGCATGAGTATTTGGTCACATAGGCCCTTTATGGGATAGGGCAGCCATCTCCACCCCCAAGCCTCCTTAGTCACCTCCTAATAAGATACTTACACAAAACACATTGTAGTAAGTTTTACCGTTCACAAACAGACATGAAAACATATAGAGATGACAAGACTGTACACAAACAGTCAATTTTGTATATTGTCATCTATATTTTTTGTATCTGATTGGTTTGATAATTAAAGGTAAAATTCATTACCATGAATTCGGCATAAGTACTTTATTGGTTATACAGTTTTACTGCAGTCTCATTATTGTCAGTCACCTCCTAAGACATGCATGGTAGCTATCATTGTTGCTATTCATTGCTCCCTATTTTAGCCATGACAACATGCGGGTGAAGATGACATCTATTTTTCACACATCTTATTGCTGAAGCTGAAAATAGTAACACTGACATGTCATGAATGTTGTAAGAGAAGTCTAAGTAAAGAAGGTTGGAATTAGCTACTCCATCCAATAGAAGATAAAAATGATGGTTCTTGTTTGGAACGGATGTCTCCCTGCTTATTTTAAGATTAAGCAATCTAAATATTATATCAATAATTAATCAATAATTAAATTAAATATTCATTTTTTAGGGCTAGTCCTAAGTAAATTTATATTTATTTTAGGGCTAACCCTAAGTAAATTTAAATGAATAAAGGATCAACATAAACTCATAAATATAGCCAAAAGAAATAATCAAATAGGGGACACGTGTTCCAAACAAGAACCAAAATGATCCACATATTCAATACTGAAGGCGGATATATTTAGGTTGAAATACGTAGATGTCACAGCCAAGTTGTAAATCACAACACACCAGATTCTGTTCTCTAGATCCTGCTAACTGACAGGATTTGTGAATGAATGGTTGAAGGAAGTGTTTGGAAAGTGTGTCTTCATGATGTTAAATAATTTCAGATCTTGTTGAAGTAGCAGAACTGCAGCCATGTAGTCAAGAAGATTTATTAAACTTATCTCAAGATGTTGGTAGTCAGCACGTGGTTGGAAGTCAGCACGAGGTTGGATGGTTGGATCAGTCACCAGAAACTGCGAAAAAACTGAAGAAGCGTAAGCCTAAACTATTTTATCATGTTACAAAAAATTGTTTTTGGGTTAAAATCCACCCCAATTTGTTTCTGGCCGGGTGGAAACCCACACAGGTGGGACAAAATAGAAAACAAGATGAAAATTTATCACCTGATATTTATAGTTGTTGGTTGCTTGTTGATCTAGCGGTCCATGGACTCATGCTTTTTTACCCAATGTAATTCCTTGAAATTGTTTTGGTGTGTGTGTGACTGGGCTTGAAATGCGGCATTGTAAGATTTGAGCCCTTCTGTGAGCGCAGAATGTTTATTAACAAACAAAGAATTGGAACTGTCAGTCATCATATTGAGGACATCTGACCGGCACCACCCCAATCTTAGACTACATCAAGACAACAGATCAAATGGTTTGCACACATCAGCAGACTACCATCAGACAGTGTACCACAGAAAGCTATGCTACACAGATACAGCGAAGGCAGACCTAGAGGCTGACCACGAAAACAATGGACCACTGAAATAAAAAAAGTGACAAATTCCACAATATACTCAGCACACAAGAGGGCCGTCTTCAGAAAGCTCTTCTACTCCTGACGTTGAAAGGCAACAAAGGGTTTCAGCAAATAGATAGATAGTCATCTTATTTCTATTTCATAGATATATTGATGATAGTATAGGTTTTACTGATAATGAAACAGAATTGTCTCGCTTCATCAACTTTATTAACAATTTTAACCCTGCTATTCAATTCACATCTGACATCTCTACTAATTCTGTCAGCTTTCTTGACATTGTTGTCACTATTCATCCCCTTACCTCAGCACATCTGTTTACTACAAACCTACTGATGCACATGGTTTTCTGTTCCACACTGCTTGACAAAACTCTCTGCCATTCTCCCAGCTTCTTCTCCACCATCGTTTATGTAGTGGTGATGATGACTTTCTTGATAAATCCTCCGAGATGATTGATTTCTTTCGTAGACATTCGTTCTCTGACAGTGTCCTTTCACTGTCTAGTTCTAGGCCACTATCTAGACTTCATTTTCTCTGGCACATTCGGTGGCTTTAGATGGCAGAAAGAAACATGGCTCAACACAGCTGTTATCACCTTTATCGTATTCAGGGGCTTCCATACAGGTCTCGAGACAGTGCTGTTGCGATTGACTAGGAGGATGAGTACAACAGAGTGCCATTTCAGCATCTCATCAACATGCTTATGTTCTTCCATGTTGACCCTTTTGTCGTCAGATGGGTATCAGCAGTGTTGCTTGAGAGGAAAGTGGCTCTTAGGTGCAGTTATTGAACATCTAAACCTATAACAATATGCCCAGGTCTACCACAGGGATCTCCCCTATCTCCCATACTATTCAATGTGTACATCTTGAAAAAACAAAGCAGCAGCTTGATGGAAGAGCTAGGACACTGTCCTTTGCTGATGATATCCTGATATACAGACAGGTAAGAGTCAGAACAGAAGCTGTCGGAGCTCTGCAGAATGAGTTAGATTGTATCACATCCTGATGTGATAATTCTTGGGCACTGATCAAAACCAAAAGGCACTGATGTCATGGTTCTCTCTTAAAATCATATTGTAAAGTCTGTGACACCAGCAGTGGAGATGAGAGGACACAATGTAATCTGGAATTCATCTTTTACAATACATGGGCGTTCCATTTGATCATAGTTTGTTCTTTCGGGAATACATTATGTTATCACAAAGGTCAGCAAAGGTCTTTCATATTTGTGAGTGATGGCAGCGGTTGATACTAAACAATCACAGAGCTAGATATCCTATATGTGACTTGTATCATCCCTGTGATTGAAAATGCAGGTCCCATTATCACCACCAGTCAAAAACAGATTGAGAGACTGGAGAGAATTCAGAGGGAATTTACATACATATAATTTAAATGTAATTTACATGAAATTGGAGGAAATAACTAAAAATAAGGAAATAACCCAAATGGCAGGCAAACGAAAACGTCCTAAACGGGGGGTCAAATGCAAGGTTGGCGCGCTTGAGTGAGGCGCTACAGATTGAAGGTCGAGCATCTGTCGCTAAATTCGCTACATGTTTTATTCTGGAATGTCGCAAGTGTAGAAAAAAGACGCCCAGTTCTGGATAGACTAATCTACAGCGCAGATATTGTAGCCCTACAAGAATCGCGCTTGGGAATACGAAACCGTCTCCAAGTCACCGGTTTTCAAAGTTTCTACAATAGGCAACACCTGGGGCAAGTAATTCTTGTACAAGAAGGCATTGACGCTGTCGAGATAGATATGTCTGAATGGGATAGTGGTGATATTCAGCTGCAAGCTATCAGGGTACAAAACGCCTTTCACCATTTCTTGCTCGTCAACGTGTATGCGTACAACACCAGCCTGAACGTGCAGGGATGGAAATCTTTAGGTGAGATAGTAAAGGAAGAAAGAAACGTCATCTTCTTTGGGGATTTTAATACAAAAGGAAGCTCTTGGGGCAATACTACCTCTAATCAGCAGGGAAGAGATCTTGAGGAGGCCTTGATTGATATGAATTTAGTATGCATAAACAACGGGCGCATGACAAGGTTTGCTGCTAGGGATGGCGACGACGACAGTGCAATCGACTTGGGTCTAGTGACGGCTGATGTCGCACACAAATGTAGATGGGATGTGCTGGAACATCACGGCAGTGACCATTTGCCATGTGTCTTGTTGGTGGACAAAGGAAAAAGTAAACAACAGAGAGCTAGAGTTGTCCTTCCAGTATGATCGTAATGGGTCGTCTATCATAAACAGAATTAGGAAGGAAAAACGTAGGACACACGCCACCAAGGCACAAATGTGGAATCAACCCCCCTGGTGGAATGATGAAATCCAATGTGCATGGAAGAGTTAACGAAAGCGCAGTTGCAGAGTGGCAGAAAGCAAGGAAAAAACTGACAGCACAGCCAGATCTTGTGCAATTAAAATGACCAACGTCGACAGTGTTCAAGAATTTAAAGATCTTAGGAAAAAGATCTAAAGCTGCTAAGGAAAAAAAAATGGGAAGACTTTTGTCATGAGATTGCAAAAGAAAATCATTAAAACTGTTCTGACGCCTGCATATATCAATGAACGACCCAAGGAAGCGTATAACAATCCCCAATTTTCAAAGCACAGACTTGGTATGGCAGAAGACAGATGAGAATAAGGGTGCAGCACTGCTGGCTCATTACAAGGCACAAATTTGCCAGAGGAATTTATGGAATTATAATAAAATCATGAAAACAGTCACAGACATGTGCAAGGAGCAAGCATTGGAAAGCGATAATGTAATTACTCTTGAAGATATTACAGCCGTACTGAAAAGATCAAGAAACTCTGTGCCAGGACCTGACAGCATTAGGTATGATGATCTCAAAGGCAGGTCAGACGAGGACCTTAAGGAGCTGGCAATGTTGTTCAACATGAGCCTAGCGAACGGCACAGTAGAGGAAGACTGGTTGCATAGTTACTTGATCCCACTACCCAAGCCTGTTAAGAGTCATGCTAAGATACAGGGTTTCAGACTCATAACCATGCAGAATACGATCGAATACGTTGTTAGAAAAGATTGTGGCGTGGAAATTGTCCCTACATCTAGAAAAGAATAATAGACTACCATTAACATTGGGAGGCTATCGTCCAGGTAAACAGACTTGGCACAATGCCGCCGTGTTCGTGCAGGACGTTTTCAAAGGTTTTGACGAACGAATGGAGACGTGTCCTGCAGCAATAGACAGCAATAACAGAGTGCCCTTGGATTTCTTGATAACCATAATGCTGCAGTTCCAAATAAGTCCATTTGTTGTCAGGTGGATTGTCTCTGCACTTT
This sequence comes from Meghimatium bilineatum, assembly GCA_034231615.1. Taxonomy (NCBI): domain Eukaryota; kingdom Metazoa; phylum Mollusca; class Gastropoda; order Stylommatophora; family Philomycidae; genus Meghimatium; species Meghimatium bilineatum. The sequence continues at coordinate 27,011,670 of CM067313.1, read as the reverse complement.
ATCAGAGACAGGTTGTTCTTAGGTGTGGGAGTTGCTCTTCGTCACCAACAGTCATAAACCCAGGACTACCATAAGGGTCACCTCTGTCCCCTGTACTATTCAATGTGTATACAGTTCAAATTACAAGCTGTCATATTGCAAGACCAGGGAGAACCATGTCTTATGCTGATATCTTGGTATATAGGCAGGGCAGAGATAGAGAAAGAATTGCCAGAAATTTGCAGAGGGAGCCTGATCGCATAGAAGAATGGTGCAGTAATTCTGGAGCTTTTGTTAATCCATTAAAGGCATCGATAACATGGTTTTCCCTAAATAATCACATAGTGAACATGTCCACGCCATAGGTTACTTTGAGAGGGGATGTCCTCGAGAGAACCAGCACAAAGAAGTGCTTGGGGGTCATGTTGCACCGAAGTCTGAGTTTCAAAGATCATGTTGACCACATAATTGTAAAGGCTTATAAAGGTCTTGCGGCGATGAAAGTTATGGCTGCTGTTCAATGTGAACAGAGACTGCTATTTCTGCTGTATCAGGGATTGGTGGTGGCTGTGGTAGAGTACGCACTTGTAATTCTGACACTGAGTCAGACTCAAACAGAAAGATTGGATAGAATCTAGAATGAGGCAATGTGAATCATTTTGGGGTGTACGAGAGATACGTCGGCTCGGGCTATGCGATACCTACTTGATTGCCCAACTGTGGAGCAAAGAATACAAATGTGCAGAGCGCGGGACTACCTAAAAATCACAGCTGATAAAGAGCACCCTCTACACCCAGAAATTATCAAAGTGAAAGGCAGTCGACTAAAGAGAGGAAAATCATGGATGAGGCGCGCAGAGGACGTTATACAGAGTGTGTGCAGATTGGAGGATGTACTACCTGGTGCCGAATGGAGTCTGGCGCCTTCGGATTATCCAACAGCCTTCGAAGGATTAATAACACTCATTAGAGATTGCAGGGAATGGTGTCCGACAGTGGTCAAGTCAGAGGTGCTCGCTCTGATCAGTGAGAATTCCAGGGAAGGTGATATAATTATATATACAGATGGGTCGGTTGAGAGACACATCAGGAGATCCTGGGCTTTCACGGCTCAAAGGTGGGGGGAGACTATCATAGAGGAAAGTGGTGCTTTCGCTCAGAATACAAGCAGCATGACAATGGAGATTCTGGCAGTAAACAAAGCTTTGCAATGGGTCTGCTCACAGACTATCTGCGAGCATGCCTGTATACTCAGTGACTCCATGAACATGATTTTGAAAGTTCAGGTGGGGTACGTTCGAGAACAGTGGCTGGATGCAGTGAATAATTCCTGTGTGAGTACAGTGACTTTTATTTTTGTGCCGGGACACGCGGGAGTCCAGGGTAATGAGAGAGCAGATACGCTGCTACTACGGCTGTTGGTAGAGCGATGGATCGGGCAGACATTTTGAATGCCCTATGGGAAAACACATGAACAAATGACTGCACAAGTGACGATGACTCTTGTTCCATGATTAGAATAAAGGAACTTGGTTTAAAATGTGGTGTCACTAGAAAGGAGAGTTTTCATTGGCGAAAAAGAATGATGGTCAATCAACGACGTACTGGGACTGTCAGTCAACGTGTAATGGCAGATACACTCAAGGAAAGATCTGAGCACCTATGGACTTGTCCAGAGTGCAATGACGATGATCCAACGACTAACTAACTAACTAGGATAGACACACCCAGATAGTCATATAGAAAGAACAAGAGACCACCAGTATTATATGATAGACTAAACATGTGTTTACCATCCAAAAATGTTATGTCATATTTCCATTACTGATGTTGTTGGATATTATATTGCTTGCATGCTGAGATGTTGTTTGAGCTAGTGTTTCAATACATATTTCAATGTGGATGACAGAGTCTTCAGTATTCAATGTTCATTCTAGGAATCATAGAATTCAAGTAGGAAGCATGAGGATAAATCAAAATTCTTGAGACTAATGGGAATTGAACCAAGTCCATTCTAGTGGCACCAAATCACCTTGTAACTCAAGTAAATGGGTTTTTCCATACGTGACTAACCATATCCCCCAAAAAGATGCAATTTTGTGAAATCAAACTGTTTACTCAAGTCATTGCGAATGGACCAATTGAGACAAGGACTATTACATCAACACTTTTGTCTATCTAATTTATTTTTGCAAGTAGGCCTATTGGTGCTGTAGTACGAATATGGATTATCTGTTTGTGATCCTGAGGATATTTCAATACTTGTACGGGATGTTCATTGTTGTTGTAATAATCCTTGTCTCTATTGGTCCATTCTCAGTGGCTTGAGTACACACTTTGAATGTTTTGACAAAATCTTTGGGGGGGGGGATGTAGTTAGTCAGGTACGGAAAAAGCTGTTTACTTGAGTTGCAAGACGATTTGGTGCCGCTAGAATGTACCAGGTTCAATTCCTGTCAGCCTTAGGAATGAAAGAATGAAGTCAGAAAGACAGTGGCATAAGGGTAACAGACTTTATCTGTATCACCCTCACAATCATTTATTTTATTTCCTACATTGTTTTTTAATATTAAAGTAACTAAATATAATTTTGTTTTGGTTATATTTTTGTTTTTTGTAAGGTCGGGGACAGTACATGTACAGCTCTCAGGAGATCAGGAATTATGTGAAATACACCATGTACCCAGCTACGGGCTGCATCAAGCGAGTATGAGCCACTATAAGCTCATGTTGCTGGCGTGGGGTTACGACACCATGCAAGAAATGTGCAAGAAGGGGGGGGGAATGGGAAGTTGGGTTGTGGTTGAGGCCACAGAGAGGAACATAATCTTAAACAACCACCTCTAAACGAGTGATGCCTCAGTACAAAAACTAGAGATCACAGAGGAAGGATAATGAGTCCTTGACAAAAATTATCCTATGAGAGGGGAACTAACTTCAAACCTCTGGCAGATGGCGCTCTTTAACCCTGATAGGCAAGTTGTCTAAGAAATGGAAAACTCCAAAATTAAACCTCCACTGCACTGTGCACAATCTTTGGATGGGTATGAGCTAGGGAAACACAACCTGACTCAAAAGTAAGATGAAGGATGGAGACACTGGACCAAAAATAGTACATGGCGTAATTGCCAAGTAGGAAAACCACAGTGCCATGCAATGACTTCATATGTCAAATAAAATGTTACTGTCAGATATCTTCACACTTAATAACAGTGCGATACAAATATTCTTTGCAATGGCAAATTGAGAGAAAAAATAAATGCTGGTGAAAAAGATATGAAATGATATAAAATCAACTGACATCAAGAACGTGGAAGAAAACAATATACTGGTAAACTATAAAATTAAAATTGTATAAGTATAATCACAGTGAAAGTTGGAAATCAACTTAAGCAACAAACCAAAAATTAAACAGCTTCAAAAACAAATATCTCCGGAAACTGATGAACATAAAATGGAATGGTTTCATCACAAATAGTGTTTTAACCCTATCACCCCTATGAGATTTCCCAATTGTCAATCCCCCATCCCTAACACAAGGGGCATAACTCCTCCAAATTGTTGATATGATGATATTAAAAATGCATTTTCTTTAAAACTGTCTGTCCTATTTTTAATATTAAAGTAACTAAATATAATTTTGTTTTGGTTATATTTTTGTTTTTTGTAAGGTCGGGGACAGTACATGTACAGCTCTCAGGAGATCAGGAATTATGTCTCAAACTTCAGTGATGCAGTAAGTTTTATTGTGTTTAGTTTTGAAGTCTTGTTGTTTTCTTCTCGTTTGTTTATGTGAGAAGACTCATGCCTTTGGGAATTAACTTATTGGAACATCATTACTCCCATCTATTCATCTTCTTTTATTCACTTGAAAGGAGTTTATATTTGTAATTATATCTCTTAATTAAACATTATTGTTTTTTGTAACTCATACAGAGATCTTTAGAGATGTGATTATAGATATGTTTATCTAATCCAAATATTGTTTTACTGGAACATTTTGAGTTTGAACATTCGTTAAGGGAAGATGGAGAGGAAAACTTACAGTAATTTTGCCCCTTGATTTTTTATTAGAAACTAACATTATAGCACACAGAATATTCCCATAAGTACTCTGCTCTCCATTCCAGCAGCAATTCTAGTGCATTTAGATTTAAAAGTCCCAGTCAGGTGTTGATTATGTGAACATCTGTCCTTTCCAAAAAGAGTACATTTTCTTGGCAGTGTGTTTTTGTCTAGATTATTATGAAAGGATTGCTAGACAACCTTTGCATTTGAGGGATTAATCTCAGTGTTGTGTATTATGCACCATATCAACATTTAATCTAGTCTACTTTGTATACTGTGAGCAATATCTGTTCTGGCCCTGCCATGTTGTATAATAGGATATAATCAGCATATGTTAGAACTCTATAAGGCCCTGAGGTTTTCAATTGAACAATTTTTAAGGTATACACATTAAACAGCAAAGGATATCCTTGTGGCAGACCGGGTGCTATTGCTCAGATGATCTTAGAGTGATTTTTCTACAGATTAGTACATTTGCTATATGTTGTGTATGATCCAGAAATTGACATTGTGCTCCCTTAACATGTCAACAAGATGAGTGTAACTAACTCTATTGTACGCATCCTCTAGGTCTATTGCTGTGACTACAGTTTCCTCTTTATTCTGAAAACCTTCATAAACTTAATATGCAAGAACTTCTCCGTTTGTGACTGTATCTCTTCTGGGTCTGTATGTACCTACGGATAGGTTATTTGGGAGATCACATTTGATCTCTAGCTCCCTTGTTATGCATCTAGCAACAATTCTCTCCAGAATCTTGCCATACTCATTCTGCAGTGTGATGATGCAGTAACCTTTCATGTCAGGAGCATCTTTAACTGGTTTTGTCAGAGGTTTGAGGTAGCTATTTTTGTAAGACTACTTCTTAATGCAGACTAACTCACTTTGTAACTCATTTATGAACACCTCTTGATTTTAACCCTGCCTATACACCAGAATGTTATCAGCATATGGCATAGTTCTACCAGTCCCTGTGAGTTGCCCTCCAGAGACTCTTCAAACAATAGTGACACTGTTACCTGTGGTGCATATAGTAAGAGGAAACTAAAGAGGTTTTGGGGATGGAATAGGCTGTCCATCCCATGGAATGTCAAAGTCTCAGAAGTCATGCTGAAGTTGAACGTGTCTGAAAGGCACTGATATCACAGCCAAGATGTAAACCATGACACATCACATTCTTTTCTCTAGACTAATCTGCAGGAGTTTGATAACAAACGCAGGAGAACAATAGAATATTTATGGTTGCCATTCCGGCGTGAAATAAAAAATTACATCATATTGACATGTGCTAGTAACATGGTAAAAACTTAAATTGTATGCCCACTAAACAAGATATACACGCTGAAAGATAAGAGAGAGTTATGATTATAATTGTCTGCTCCGAATCAGATTCTTAGAAGAAATATATATTTAAGAAAGTATTTGCCTTATGTTTCAGACAAACAATCCATTGTTGCAATCAGTCAGACAACATGAGCCATCTAAGGAGAAAGTTACTCTTGGAAGATGGACCAGATCTCACAAAGACAAGTGAGAGTTTTTAAATAGAAACAATTGGGAAATAGTATGATTTTATTATTGAATTTTTGTTTGAGCATCTGTATAGTTTTCTAGAATTATGACTTTTGACATTTTATCTGTTCTTCGATTTCTTCATTTACAACTTCCTCTTGTCCTTTATCTTAAAAAGTATTTCCTTTTCATACCATTGAGGTTATTGATGAATACAATTGTTAGTTCATATTTTTCATTTCCCAGCGATATGGGGATTATTAGTCAATACCACATCTGCAGACTTTATTTTCTCAGAATATCTGGTGCCGATTTTCTCAGGATGGGTCAGCCGTGGAGACATTTGTGGTCTAAACAAATCTTCAGAGTTTAAAATTAAATCTGGACCACAAGAAATTATTAAGCTACCGTTTCCTTCATTTCCCTGGACCATAATAAGCCATTCTTCTCATTCTGTGTTTGTACTCAAACTCCTTCATATTGGCAGGATGTAGTCTGGGGAGCGGAATGTGTTATGTTCATGACTTACAGCTTGGCTGCAGTATTTGCACTTTTGGTCTGACACATCCGACTTCATCATAGTTTCTGGGTCCTGTTACTTATGAGATGGGACAGCCAACCCCACATCAAAACTTTCTTAGTCACCTTTTGCGACATGTGGCAGGTAAAAGTGTCACTGTTATGCTTACCTTTCGGACTCTTGCAACACACAGATGTGCTTCTTCACTATTCTTCAACTTTGACTGTTCTTCCCCATTTTTCTCCACATACTTTTACCCTACTTATTCTCATATTTTCACTGCTTTCTTCTTCTTCATTTATTTGACAATTCAGGTTTTTGATATTTGTTTCACTGTTATCTCTAAGTATAGGTAAGTAGTAGTACCATTTAGGAGATCAAGCCATCACCTTTTTTAATGTTTTCTTCAAAATCTCAGTACCCTTCGGTTTTTTGAAGAAAAAAAATTAAAATAGGCGATTTCTTGATCCCCTAAATGGTACTACTGCTACTAATGATAATAATTTTTATTGTTAACAAGAAGTAAGTTAATGTAATTATAATTTCCTATAAAAACCTAGTTAACCGTTAGCATGCTGTGTTTACAATTCGGGCGATACATTTCTTCCAAATTGTGTCATATCTTGATAGCGGATGGCAAAATCTGCAGCCCAGCTCATAAACTCGAATCCAAACGAAGAAAGCCAGAATGGTAATGTTTTGATAGAATGTTTTAGCAATATAAAGTAGACATTTCATCAAACTTCCTGTTTCTATTGTTAAAATGGCGATAGACAATGTCGTGTGATTATGAAATTGAAATCCGAGCAATCTGTAGGCATTAGCATTGTGGCGTAGCGACATGGCAGTGAATTGAGTTTTATATACTTTTCGTTCATCGTATATTCAATGAAATCATTATTTATTGTGAATGGAAAGTGAAAACTTGAGATTACCTCTTCACATACATTATTTAAAATATACCACGAGGTTTCCATTATGTAAAATATATAAAATTCAACAGATTTTACAGCTTTCGATCGATCAAAAATACGGTGGCCTAGATCTAGATAGGTCTAAATCTATCTATATCACTTTCTCACACATCTCGTATCACACACATACAAACAAAACTTACACCAATATATGCAGAATTTAATTCTTTATTTATATGTGCAAATATTATTTAAATATCTGTAACAATAAAAAGTTATCGCGATTTCAAAACAGCCACCAACAGCGTAACATTTTCAAAAATGAATTCTGCAGCAGTCAGCGGCAGGAGAGAAATTACGTAATTGTAAACACAGCGTGCCTAAGGTTAACATATACATTCAAATTATTCCTAATTAAATGAGTAAATCTTACAATTTTTTTTTTAAATCATAAAAAATGATAATAGAAAAATCAATATGTAATAAAAATTGACAAATAAACGTGCTCATTATGTTTTTTTTAATAAACCTTTATCTAACTATGTAAAAGATAAATTAAGAAAAAACGGTCTTTGAGCAAATTGTAAAGAATGTGATAAAGAACGAAAACATAAACATTATCAAGAAAATAAAGAGATATACAAAGAAGTTTATGAAGAATTTTAAAAAAGAAATCCTTTTTGTTTTAAAAATGATAAAAAGTATATTAAAAATGTTTCCTAATAAAATGTCCGAACAAAAAACAAAAAACCGAAAAAGTGTTTCAAAACCATTTATTTAGTTTAGTATGTATAATAATGAAATACTTGAATTATTATTAGTTCATAAAAATATAGATGTTAATCTAAAATTTAAAGATGGAATTACATCACTACATTTTATTGTTTGTGAAAATAACATAGAAATGGTTAAATTATTATTAGAACAAAGATATTGATGTTAATATAGAACATAAAGATATTAATCTAAACGATAATGAATCCCCATTACATTTAGCTTGTAAAAATGATAATACAAAAGTAATTACTGACTATAAGCCAAGAATTTTTGGAAAAAAAAGAGATTGCTTTAGGAGACTTGACTTATAAACAAGTACAGCCAAATTTTGAAAAATATTACGTCAAATCATGGTAACAGAGGGGAAAAACACAGTTTAAAAAAGCCTCCCCCCCCCCCCCCCCAAGCCAGTGACTCGCATGTCCGATATATTAAGCCAGGATAAAATGACTAGGGCTCATCAGCAATCCAGAGCGTACTTATCATAATGCAAGGCCTAGATTTACATTAATTTCTATATATCATACAATATTACCTTCGAAATCTCCAATATTTCATGTAGTAAAATTCCACAGTAATTGATTTCTCTCTCCCCCTCCCCCCACCACCACTGCACATTTAGTGGCAGGTGAGATCAATTTCACAAACCTCTCTCATGTTATTTTATTACTGTATACTCCCTACAAGGTAAACATATAGGTCACAAGGTTCAAATTCCTGTATCTTTTAAAAACAAAGAGACCTAAAGGTATCCATTTGTCTACCAGTGTCCATTTGTCTACCGGTGTTTTTCTTTCATCCTATCGTTTTCAGCTTAGACTTTACTGTCTTCTAGCAAATTAATTACGTAGTAATTACTATTCACTAGCACAATTCCACATCCTAATGCCAGGACACCCAACACAAACAATTCGTTCAGGGAAGGCAGTGTGGTATTATCTTTGGATGTATTGTTCCCGGAAGACAGTGGCCTATCCATTCCTTTATTCTTCCATTCAAGTAATGTGAGTGAGGTAAATGGATGGAATGCCCTTATCTTACAGTTGCAAAAGTGTGTGTTACCGGGTAATTTCCATTTAGCATGTTGTTCATTCTTATGATGACGAAGTTCAGTATTACCGGCAATGCTACGTTTTTGAGATGTTGGTCTATAAACGGACCTTAGACTTTGGAAACATTAAGGTCTTGAAAGTACTCCATCTGCCTATTATCAGATTGGCTTATATTAAGAATTTGACTGTAAATTCTTATTAGAAAATAAAGATATAGATGTTAATATACAAAATGAAGTTGGAAATACACCATTACATTTAGCTTGTAATAATAATAATAATAATAGTAATATTATTAAAATTGTTAAATTATTATTAGAACATAAAGATATTGATGTTAATATAGAACATAAAGATATTGATCTAAACATTTAGCTTGTGGAAGTGAAAATATTATTAAATCATAAAGATATTAACCTTAGGCATGCTGTGTTTACAATTGCACAATTTCTCTTCTGCCGTTGACTGCCGCGGAATTGGTTTTCGGAAATGTTATGCAATCGTCGGTGGCTGTTTTGAAATCGCAATAACTTTTTTGTTGTTACAGATATTTAAATAATATTTGCACATATAAATATAGAATTAAATTCTGCATATATTGGTGTAAGTTATGTTTGTATGTGTGTGAGAAAGTGATAAAGTCAAATTTAGACCTATCTCGATCTAGACATACCATATTTTTAATCGATCGTAAGCTGTTGAATATTATATATTTTACATAGTGAGAACCTTCTGGAATCTCATGGTCTATTCTAATTAAAAACAATGGAACACTCACCTTTCAATAATTCCAGATTAAATTCGGAATAAATAATGATTTCACTGAATAAATCGATTATGGAAAAGTATAATAAACTCGATTCACTGTCATGTCACTTTGCAGCAAGGCAGATGCTTAAAGATTGCTCGGATTTCCATTCCATAATCAAACACTATCGTCTTTTGCCATTTTGACAATAGGAACAGGAAGCTAGATAAATTCTCTTCTTAATGTTGCCAAAAAATTCTGTCAAAAAGTTAAGATTTTGATTTTTTTGTTCGGTTTCGGGTTCATGGATCGGGTGAATGATTTCGCCTTCTGTGTCAAGAAATGACACAAGTATGCACCGCCTTGTTTGTAAACACAGCGTGCTAAAAGTTAATGTTAATATAACAGAAATATTTGGATTATATAGAAATACTCCAATACTTTTTGTTTCGGTATATGAAAATAACAAAATAGTTAAATTATTATTAAATTATATAAAATAAATATAAAAAAGTTTTGCATTTATAGTTATAAAAAAATGAAAGCATTTATACAAAGAACATTTAAAGAAATATTTAACACTCCTGATTTTTATTTCAGTACAATTAAAAGAAAATAAAAGATTTAATATACTACTTTATATAGGTACTTGGAAAAATTTTTCATATTTTCATTGGACAAATAATATAGTTGGATAGCCCTTAAAAATTACAATTCAATGATACCTCAATCAAGTCTGTACGTCAACCCTCAATAAAGTTATGAATTTTTTTCGAATTAATTTGACATCAAAATAATTTACATGAAACATATAGGAAAATATATTTTCTGTAAAGTATATTTTGCCTGTATGGTGTAGTGGATGTTAAACTGTCATGTCATAGAGACGATACACATCCATCATCTGGTGACAGATAGAAGGATAGGGAAGCCTGCCCAAATTAAAGGTGTGATGAAATCGGATATGCTAGACCACAGGTGCAAATTGAACGGTAGCTCAACATACGTCACCCTCTCTGACAGAAATAACATGAATTTTTATGTTTATTATCAGAAAGCGAACACAAACAGCAACACCTGAAAGATATCCTGGAGTCTTCTGACTCCTACCAGGCGCATCCACAAGTGATGGATAGTGGAAAAGCCTCTAGATATAGAGGTCAGCTGTGATATGTCAGAATTTCTCTGGACAAATAATCTTTCGTGGACCACACTGGTGTTTCAGCATACCAGGATGGGGTAGGATATCAGGCTGATATCTCTGCTGAAATACACCATGTACCCAGCTACGGGCTGCATCAAGCGAGTATGAGCCACTATAAGCTCATGTTGCTGGCGTGGGGTTACGACACCATGCAAGAAATGTGCAAGAAGGGGGGGGGAATGGGAAGTTGGGTTGTGGTTGAGGCCACAGAGAGGAACATAATCTTAAACAACCACCTCTAAACGAGTGATGCCTCAGTACAAAAACTAGAGATCACAGAGGAAGGATAATGAGTCCTTGACAAAAATTATCCTATGAGAGGGGAACTAACTTCAAACCTCTGGCAGATGGCGCTCTTTAACCCTGATAGGCAAGTTGTCTAAGAAATGGAAAACTCCAAAATTAAACCTCCACTGCACTGTGCACAATCTTTGGATGGGTATGAGCTAGGGAAACACAACCTGACTCAAAAGTAAGATGAAGGATGGAGACACTGGACCAAAAATAGTACATGGCGTAATTGCCAAGTAGGAAAACCACAGTGCCATGCAATGACTTCATATGTCAAATAAAATGTTACTGTCAGATATCTTCACACTTAATAACAGTGCGATACAAATATTCTTTGCAATGGCAAATTGAGAGAAAAAATAAATGCTGGTGAAAAAGATATGAAATGATATAAAATCAACTGACATCAAGAACGTGGAAGAAAACAATATACTGGTAAACTATAAAATTAAAATTGTATAAGTATAATCACAGTGAAAGTTGGAAATCAACTTAAGCAACAAACCAAAAATTAAACAGCTTCAAAAACAAATATCTCCGGAAACTGATGAACATAAAATGGAATGGTTTCATCACAAATAGTGTTTTAACCCTATCACCCCTATGAGATTTCCCAATTGTCAATCCCCCATCCCTAACACAAGGGGCATAACTCCTCCAAATTGTTGATATGATGATATTAAAAATGCATTTTCTTTAAAACTGTCTGTCCTATCACACTCAGACTTGGCAGATAAACAGAAAAATGAACAGTCTCACAGGAAACTATACCAACAATAATCTAACACTTATACATTCCAAAAAATAAACTGTTAAAGTTAGAATTATGAGGTGAAAAAAATTTGTAACTTACATTTTCAGCACAGGAAAAGTATCTGGACTCATCAGTAGTCAACTTGTCAATGTTGCATGATACTGCGAGAAACATTCTCCTTTGCCCAGCCGAATCTGACACAAACTACAACCATAGACGGTCTCATGTGCCCTGTTTCTGCTTCCATGCTGCCGGTTCTTCACACACCAGAAACATGCCCTTTTGTTCCCTACCATACGAATAAGCCTGTGCTCAAGCAGGTTATTGTTACCGACACCCGAAGTTGCAGCATGATTGGTGGGAGCCTTCCTTTTCTTCGATATGTTGCCACTTAAGAAAGCTGAGCTCAAACTCAATCGGAAGGCTATCTGCGCAACATTCTTTTCCTTCGGGTGGGGTCGATGGGAACAAGAGTGAAGGATGGAGCTGTTGATGATGGCAGTTTGCAGGAGGAAGCGAAACATGTACCTCCACCATTTGACAGATTTCCTGCCCACAGGGTAATAGGAACAGAGTTGGTCAAATCTGTCTACTCCTCCCATAGACTGATTATAAACAGCCACCGGGGATGGTATCTGCAAATCTATTTTGCCGTGTGGGGTACGACGTGCCACAGTTGTGAGACCTGGTGTTGTGTTTGTACTCAGAATGGATACAAATCTCTTGTCTCTCCAAACAGTGGCCACTGTGTTACCTTGCTGCCTATACTGCACATCACCTCGCTTCATAGATTTGGTACTCTTAGGTTTGAAAGCATCTGGCCATCCCTTGCGATTTGGCCGTATCGTGGAACATGAGTATGATTTGTTTTGCAACAGATCATTTGCCAGCTGAACAGATGAAAAATAATTGTCATAAAAAATATGGTGATTCTTTCCAAAGAAAGGCAGACATAATTTAGTGACAACATAATGTCCAGATCCATGTGGCATTGGTTCCAGAACTTTGCCAACATAGACATCAAAGTCTAACAGATAACCTGTTGCAGAGTCGGCCGCACACCAGACCTTGATCCCCCATGGGTGTGGCTTACCCTTGATGTACTGCTTGAAGGAAAGACGACCATTGTAAGCTATCATAGCTTCATCAATGCTTATGTTCTTTCCAGGAGAAAAAACAGAAGCAATATTCCTTTTGACCATATCCAGAAATGGTCTGACTTTATATAGGGGATCATAATCTTTGTGGCCTTTGGGATGCTGCCTAGAAGAATCATTCAGATGAAAATATTGAGATATTTTCTCAAATCTATTTTTCCCCAAGCATGATGATATACCTAGAACATTGAGCCTGTCATCTGTACTCCAATACATGCTATACTCAGGCAATACATGTATGCCCATCACGATGTAAATATGGAAAAAAAGTTGTATTTCGCCGGCAGTTACGGGTGACCAGTACGTGTCTTCTTTTCCTGCTAGTTCTTGACGCTGTGTTGCGTACAAATTGGTCTGATCTGCTGCAAATTGATAAAACTCCTCATTGACGATGAGACTAAAGTAATCAAAAGGAGTAGCATTCGCTTCAAGATCATGCACAGGGCCAATGTTTTCAATAAAGTTCTCGACTTCCACAGGAAAAATTTTGTCACTCCAGTCGTCATTCATGACGCTACTATTAGTGTCGCTAATTTCGTCCTCGTGGTCCGAATCACTATCGAAATCGAATATAGGAACTTCAACGTCGCTTTCAACATCTTCTACAGCATGTGAATCACATGCATCGTGCATATCACCATCGCAACTGCGGCCGGTCACATCAGTATACATACGAATAATATCTTCCATTTCAAAAACTAGGTCTAAAATTTCGCTAAGTCTAAATAATTCGTATAAATACAGTCTTACGTCCTTTCGCTCCGATTGAAAAACTAAAAAGGAAGCTAAACCACAGATCTGCGCAATGGTCGTTGTTTTTGATAGATCCGGCGGAAACTAAAAATGTACTATCGATCGCAACGGTACACGTAAAAAAAAGCGACTCCGCAGCGCTCCAGGTGTCAGCACATAGAAGCGACTCCGCGGCGCTCTAAGGGCGAATCGGTTAAGAAACAAAACACACCAAGAATATGATTCAAACATCATAAGAAAATGCAGATGGAAATACCTGGGTCACGTTTTAAGACTAGATGAAAACAGAATAAAACAAGAAACCCTCATGAGGATGTGGACACATGAGGGTAAAAGAAACCAATGAAGGCATAAAGTAACTTTAAAGAACACCATACTTAAAGAAGGGGAAATAACAGGCTGCAAGTAAATACAAGAACTAAAATGGCAGGCAGTGGACCGCAACACAGTGAGAACAAAACCTCTGCCCTATGTGCCACCTGTGGCACAAAAGGAACAAACTAACTAATAAATAATAATTGAGACAATATTTCCTGACTTCTTGTATTGCCTTTTTTTTAATGCAGGGTCACAAAAAAGCATAAACAGAGAGCTCAGAGCAGAGACTATGTACAGTTGATGATAAAATCATTTCATGACCAGGCTGTGGACCCAAAAGCAGGTATATTCTAATCATTCAGGAAATTTTTGACGTATTCCTTCCAGAACATTGTCTTCCCAATGAACTCTCTGAACCTCTGTCTTGGGCGATGTGGCTTGCATTTTCTAGCGATGTATTCATGTTATCTTTAATGTCGTCAGTCCATCGTCTTCTTGGTCTGCCCTTTCTCCTCTTCCAGGTACTCTTCCCTCCATTATGTGTCTTTCTAAACAGTTATGTCTCTTTATATGACCAAACAGGCGCAGTTTTCTTTTTGTTATTGTGTTTAGTAACCAACACTCTGGAATATTCAATGTGTTTATAATGTCTGAGTTTCTGATTTTATCCTTCCATGATATTCTAAGTATCTTCCTGTAGCATTTCATATTGAAGGCGTTGATCTTCTTTGCCGCTGTTTTACTTTGGGTCCATGTTTCACAGCCGTATGTTGCAACCGGAAAAATAAAAGTTCGTAACATTAGCACTTTTGTTTCTATTTTGTTGTTTTTCCATATGTTTTTCAGCCGTGTTATTTTGCAATATGCCATTGCCAATCTCTTCCTTATTTCTGCCATGCAGTCTCCTGCACGGTTGATGTTTGCTCCTAGGTATTCAAATTTATCCACACATTCTATCTCGATATTGTCTATTCTGATTTTTGGTTGTTGTGTTGTTATATCTGTTGACATGATTTTTGTTTTCTGCGTGTTTAAATACACATTTTGTGCTTTGCTATATTTCTTCGTGTTCTTGATTAGTTGTTCCAATCCCTTTATACCATTTGAAAGAAGCACTGTGTCGTCTGCGTAGCGTAGTTCCGGGATTAGGAATCCACCGATGTTTAAAGCGTGGTAGTCAGCGTTATGTATGTCTTCTCTCACGTTCCTCATTATACTTTCTGCATAGATGTTGAACAGGTATAGGGAGAGTGTGCATCCTTGCCTTACTCCACTCTGTACCTCAAACCACTCTGAGAGATCGTCCTCTAACTTCACTGCAGCCTTTTGATCTTGGTAAAGTTCCTCTATTAGATGAATCAGATATCTTGGGAAACCCATGCTGTTCATTATCTCCCATAGTATGTGTATGTATTTTATATGTAGCAGGAGGCTGTACATAAATTATGGCAACCATTTTTTTTGCAATTTTTTACCCCTTCCCTAACCATTGTTAGAAACTTTTGTCAGGATTTCAGGAACCCTCACCCTTTATATTATGTCAAAATCCCCCCCCCCCCCCAATAATTTATCAGATAAAATAACATAATTTTATCAGATTAAAAAAATTTTTCCCCAAATTCAAACAGTTTAATTGGTGTATAAAAAGTTTTTGTTTATAGCTAATATTGTCAGACCTGCCCTCCCTTTTTATCAACAGCTGTTAAACTTTTCAGACTCCATACTTTCCCCTAATTGTTCACATAGCTTGTGGGCAGTCTCTGACAATATCTTGGAAATTGTGAAACAGAAGTCAGGAAGAGAATTGAATGACCAAAAGTGCTAAGATCAGACATTAATGTATATTATACATTAGTAAAATAAAAATGATATGCAACAAAATTCTGAACATTACAAATATAGTGATGATAGACTATAGTTCTCATAATTTCAAGTTTGATCCTATCTATATATTTATGCAATGATAATCTATGTGACTTGTCCTTTGCTGAATATTGTAAGCCTCTCGGTTCTGTGCAAGTTGTCTAGTGTTCGATATCCTGTGTTGATTAGTCTTGATCTGCCTCTTGCTCTCTTGCTTGGAACTTCTCCTTCCATAATTACTCTTTCTAAACCATTGTGTCTTTTATATGTCTGAAATATGTTAGCTTGTGTTTTCTGATAGTTTTGAGGAGCCAGTCTTTTTCTATGTTCAGATCGTTATGGACATCTGTATAGGATCATCTTTCTGAATTTGATATTCTTAGAACCTTTCTATAGCATCTCATTTAAAATACTCATATTCTCTTTTCCATTCCAAATGTCATTGTCCACATCTCTCAACCCTATGTTGCCATTGGGAAATGCCTCTGGGAAAAATGTAGTTTCTTAATAGTAGTAACTTTGATTTTCTGTTTGCATCTTGCCGTAGATTTTTCATCTGTTATGTTTTTTGTAGGGCCATTTCTAATCTCTTTCAGATCTTTGCTGAACAATCTCCTGTAATTTACCTGAAATATTCAAAGTTGTTGACCTTTTTTGAGTGTCTTTTATTGAATGACTAATCGTAGGTGTGAGTCCATTTTATAATGTATTTTATAGTTTATGTGCCCTTGAGTTCAATCCAGTTCACATTCAATGTTTTTAATAAGATAACTCAATTTGTATATCTTTTTTTGTTTCATCCTCAGACTGCAAGAGAAAATGTGACAGGTACACTATAGAATGTTTTACTTTTCAGAAAATTTTAAATATGATAATTTGTTGCTGAATTATGCTGTTTTAGCAATTATACAATTTGTTATTGCATATAAAATCAGAAAAAACTAGGAGATGCAGTATAAATACAAATTATAGCAAAAAAATTAGAATCATAGTCAAGATGTGTAGGGCATGTTATAAAGCCAGAACAAAATGTGAACATTTAGTAACCACCAGAAAGATCAAGGAGAGAAGAGAGAAGACAAAGAGAGTAGTTGCTGAATGAGCTGTCACTGGAGCATGACAGAATGTCACCAACTTAACATATTAACAACACTAGAGACAGATGTGCCACTCTGCATGACACTTGACTGATTGATTGCATAATATGGGAGCAGATAAAACCTAAGCATTTTTATACACTTTAGATTTGATGTCTTTAACAAATATTTTATTCATGGCCTTTTCCTGTATCAGATAAATGTGGTAAAACTTATCTTAATGTTTTGTTTCTTCTTTCACTATAGTAACCTTTAGCATAGTGCATTAAAATTACACACTTCACTGAATTATTTTTTGAAAATTGTTATTTTCATTTGTGAAAACAGAATGTTCTTTGTTTTTTTATAGAGATTTTAACCTTAGGCACACTGTGTTTATACAATTACACAATTTTTCTTGGGCAGCTGACTGCAGCGGAATTGGTTTTTGAAATGTTGCGCAATCGTCGGTGGCTGTTTTGAAATCGTGATAACTTCTTTGTTGTTACAGATATTTAAATAATATTTGCACATATAAATAAAGAATTAAATTCAGCATATATTGGTGTAAGTTTTTTTTTTTTGTGTGTGTGATACGAGACGTGTGAGAAAGTGATAAAGTCAAATTCAGACCTACCGTATTTTTGATCGATCGTAAGCTGTGAAACCTGTTGACTAGTATATATTTTACATAATGGAAACATCATAGAATAATTTAATAACCACATATGAAGAACATACCTGTCGACTTTTCCGCTGTTTATTCTGTTGAAACGATAATTTCACTGAATATACTATTGACAAATAGTATAATAAACATGATTCACTGTCTTGTTGATTCACCACGAACAGAAGACTAGAAATTGCTTGAATTTCCATCTCAAAATCACTTCATATCGTTTTCCGTGCCAATTTGCCATCACAAACAAAATGGCATCAAATTTTCTTCGCAGTTTCGCATTTCGCAACTTTCTTCGTTAGCATTACATTCCGTCACAAAGCCACATATCTTGATTTTTCAAGATTTTTTCGTTCGGTATCAGGTTTACCAAATTGGGCGGTTGATTTCAACTTCAGCAATCAATATATGCCACAATTCCGGCGAAATGCTTAGCCCCAATTGTAAGCACAGCGTGCTAAAGGTTAAAATAATTTATGTACATGTAAATAAAGAATTGAATAATGAATATATTGTGTTAGTTTTGTCTGTATATGTCCTATATAATAGGTGTGTGAAAATTGTAGAGGCAAAAATTGAAGAAAAAAATTGAAATAATATTGATAATAATATTTCTTGACTCACCTATACTTTTCCTTTGTGTGGCAACCCTGATAAAACCTTCTAACATACCTAATCTATTGTATTTATGTGGTTACATAACCAAACTAACATAATATTGCCTGTGAAAACAGATGTCCCTTACAATGTCATTCATTCTACATTATGTCTACCATCTTACGCCTAATTTTTCTGTAAGCTTTGATGTATTTGTGGAAATGCTGCTAAATGAAAATGCCTAGGCTATGATATAATTTCATTACCAATCTAACGTGTTCATAAATATCATTTGAGAAAACAAATTAAATGTGCCAATCTCATGCACTTTATCCATTAGGATGACCCTAATGTTCCTACAACTTTAAAAAGTTGCGATGTTGGAAATAACTGTAACTTGAACGGGCACTGTTCAATTATATTCATGATCCTTTGCACTTAAACTCAACAAACAACTACTGCACCACATCGTCAGCTATCTGGGGCAGGAAAACAATGTCTGCATCAGAGTAACCAAGAATTTTTGCATCAGAATAAAAATGAAAATATTCACAAATGGCAGTGATTTTGAAAGATTTCGTCGGATTGAGAAAATAATTCCCGATAAATGAATCAAACTTCACCATGCTCAGTTTTCAAGCAGAAATGAAAGTACATTATGTCTACTTCGGATTCCCATGTTGCCCGGATGTACTACGTCAGTTTACACACGTTAATCGGTGTTGAATGGGTGCATAGCAACCAGGTGAAATTTTTGGACTACAGTTGCTCAATATACCTTGACCTTGGTGGAATTTTCTGACCGTAGTATGGTAAAGGTTAACTAGAGTAAGTAATCATATATTATTGTTAATAAGCATCTCCTAGCAATGGTTAAATTTCACAAATTTGTGTTGTTTTGGGCACCTGATAGCACTCAATTCCCTTTCTAAGACTGTTCAACAGAGGCTCATTTGAGGGTAAAAGAAGGGGAGGGGAAAAAGAAAGTATAGGTTTATAATGTAAAAGACTGTGTCAGGATTAAGTTTCTCCACACTTAAACAAAGAACAAGGAGGCATAGCATGATTTTTGTGTGTGACAGGATTAATTCTTTCAGGGCTTGATTATTATTAGGTTTGGACCAAATTAATTTTCAAGTGTAAAAAAATTGTTTTATATGTGTTTTTTATTGTATCACTTGACATACTAATATTGATAAATAGTGTATGTGTAATATATCATTGGAAAGGGGAATGGACACAGAATAGGAATATATAAGTACATTGATGATATTTGATTACTTCACAAGGTTAGAGTTAGTAAAACACACAAAAAGAAAATGAAAATGTTAATTTATTAGTATAAATATTGGGACTTAACCAAATGTATCCATACTTGTCATTGTTGATCATTGTTGATATCCATTTTTCAAGAATATTTACACAAGTATATCCAATTCGCTTCATTATGCAGTTTAGTTGATGAATAAATAATCAATAAATGTTGAAGTTATGTAAATTTTTCTGAATGACATCAGAAGCAATAAAAATATGAAAATATTTACATCCAGTCACGGCTTTATTATTTACAAGTTTTTATTTGTTACAAATGAGATCATCTTGTGTGGTATTCCCTAAAGCATGATTTAGCACACAGATGTGGCTTATGTGAACATCCTATGCAGTAGTAGCTACTGCGCTTTCGTATTTGCTTAGTAGCACAATGAGCACATTGCCTGTCTTTTCCACTGGAGTCAATGAGATGGGTGGTTCCCTGATACCTTTCAAGCTCTGTATTTACTGGCTTTCTTCCTGGCTTGGAGAATTAAAGCAGCATCAATGTTATTAGGTGCCTCTAATTCAAATAAACTACATAGTTCCTCTATCAATATGTCCTTGAAGCTTGAAAGGGGCATAGGCTTCTCTGCGCAAGGGCGGCTCAGTGTGTATAAAATGTGGGCGTTGAATTGTGTTATTTCCAACACCCACATAAATACTTTTTTCCACCACTTCACTGTTTTTCTTTTGTGGTTTCCATAATAGGAAATCATCTGATCCACTCTATCACATCCATTCATTGACATATTGTAATTATGAATGGGTGATGGTTTCCGGACTTCGCTCCTACCCTCAATTCTAATTTCACATGTTGCGCTTCCACATGTTGTTACCAGTTGGCAAGGTTTCTTCGATTTTTTTATCTCTCCAGCTGACACACATAACTTTATCTTCATCATTTATGAACCATTTTGGTTGATTGACAGCTATTTTCTTATTCTTGATTTCTGGTGGAAATCCTCGTCTGTTCGCATTGAGAGTTCCAGTATAATTGTGATTTCTCTGTCGCAGAAACTGGACAAGAGGTAAGGACGAATAATACTTGTCAGCAAACAAATGGTGATGTCCTGTGATGCCTTCTAGTAGTTTGTCAAAGATTTTGACAGCATGGGTAGACTTTGTATCAGTTTCCGCACCAAAATATACCAGCAGGTTGAAAACATATCCGGTGATGGAGTCGCAGAATCTGTATGACTTTATATGGTAATTTTTTGGCTTGCATTATATTGCTTGTACCTAAATCTTCCCTAGTGGCCTATAACTATCTCATCTATACATATGTTTTTAGAAGGATAGAATGCATTCTGAAAGCTTGCAACTAATTCATTTATGAACGGCTCTATTTTAATTTTACCCTGTGCATCAATTCCATCCGCATGAAGCATTGATTGGTAAATCCAAAAATATTTAGTCCTGCTGAAAATTGATCCAAACCAGGTGCTACTTCTGTGTGTTTTTGTGGACCAAAAATCTTTTGTAGAATGTTTGGGGTCCAAACCCATGTTCAAAAATATTTCAGTTGAGCGGAGTCCATTTCGAATAAGTAGAATATTTCCTTCGAGGTGTATTCATTTTCAATTTCTCCTGGGCATAAGAGTTTACATTGGCTATTAGATTGTCAATTATTGGTTCTGTCATCAAGGATAGTAAACACTGGAGAGGTGAGGCATTTTCAGGAAGGCCAAGTTTGCAGCCAGAATGTATCTGTCTGAAGTGAGACACTCCTATATTCTCTCCTACTAGGGCTTCACACCACACAGCATCAGTCCTAGGCCTACCTTGTCGATTTGTGGAAGTATGATGCATAGGCCTATTTGTAGCATTAGTAGGCCTAGAAGTACCAGCTAAATCCTCTGAATCAGTAGATTCATCACTACTATTAGATGCTTCTTCAGAGGAACTAACATTGCTTGATCTGATGCAAGCTGTTGTTAAATTTTTTGTAAAACCTACACCAGTTTGCTTTGGTTTCTTACTTTTCGGCAAGTCAACACTAGGCCTATAATCACTGTCAGAATCATCATTATCCGATTCACTAACTAGCAAGCTCTGAAACATAACCATAGCTTGTTCTGCACTGTATCTAGAAGAAGTGGGTGTTGCCATTTTTTTTCAGAAATAAAAAATACAACGTATGACGATCAAAAACTTATTTTACAAACCGCGTGAGTTTGTTTCAGTTATTGAAAGGAAGTGGATCTTTCCCGGATGTTCAGAGGCTAACATAAAAACTTGAACTGGGCAAAACGAAATATAACTGATCAATATATGATTGATCTAAGTCGTTGATAAAATCAAAGCCAGTAAAGTGGCGAAAGGTCCTTTAGACCCATACTATAAAGCCAGCATACTGGCGATTGGTCCTGAAAGAGTTAAGTTTCTCCACACTTAAACAATGCACAGAGAACAAGGAGGCATAGCATGATTTATGTGTTTCTAAAATGGCACCCTTATGCCACTGAGGAGTTATAGGTTTGATGATGATTAATAAACATAGAATAAATGAAGTATAAATTGGAAATAAATATAAATTATATGAATAAGGATGATTTCTACATTATGACCAAAAAGCCTTTATCTATCTGAAAGCAACAATTCACAACAGATATAACAAACATTATGAGCTCACCAAAAAGATAAGTCCAGTGTTAAAGACAAACTCAAGCTAAAAATACAGAGGTTGTGAGGAGATATTAGAAAATAGCGTATTATTTATAAATGTGCATCTACTGTGGTCCTCATCTGTTTATCAAATATCCTCCAACATCTTGGTTAAGATTTCTTCTTTTTAATTTGTTACATAGTTTCACAGTAATTTTTCAATTTTTGTCCTGAGGTGTAGAATTTATTAAAGGGATTGCTACGTAGCTCTATCAATTATTTTGTTGCAGTCTATTTTTCTGTGTTATATTGATCTCAAAGCAACGTGCTAAGTTTTTCTGGATGTCTACTATTACTATTGTCTATCCCCAGGTGGTTTGTGATCCACTCTTGCCGTTAAGCGTAGGGGTGATTGGAGCTCAAGCTTACTTTCTATCGCCAGATGTGTGGCCTCAGCTGTGCTATGACCGTGTCTGTGCAGGATGTCCCTGACGTTTTCTATCCATCTTTTCCGTGGTCTTCCTCTGGCTTTGTACCCTGATCTCATTAGGTTATATGCATGTACGGGCAACTTTTGGTGATGCATTCTAATAATGTGGCTAAACCACTTGATCTGTTCTCTCTCTCTCTATGCAATCTGTACAAGATATTATACCTATTCTTTCCCTGATATATTCCTTTTGCAATCTATCAAGCCATGTGACCCCGGCAGCTTTCCTCAAGCATTTAATCTCACATGTCACTATCTTTCTGTAATGTGAAGATGAGAGAGACCAGGTTTGGCACTGGTAACACAGTGTTGGTAGGAATATACTGTAGATCATTTATCTCTTAACTTCCATATCGATCTTGGGGTGAAGAAGAAGTGGTGACAGTTGGTATGTTACTGCATTTGCCTTTTGACATCTCATCTATATTTCTCTATCAAGGCTTCCATTTGTCTACTATTACTAAACTGTATTATTCCTGGTGGGGAAAAAAAGGACTGCAACTGTCCACTGAAATGTGCTTTTTACCTTTATCAGCCCATCCCACAGAGCTATCTTTTCTTCAGTTGTTTTTCACCAGACATTCTTATCAACTCTCCTGTGGTACCAGAAAAGTGTATGTCTAGCTATGGTGTGTTGCATCTTCACGAAGTTGTGTAAAATTCATCACAACCTTATCTTTTATTAGTAGGAGTTATCCGTAGAACATAATGTGTTATGGTTGGCAGCTTGGCTGTGATATCTGCGCCTTTTGGTCTGACTTATCCAACCTTTGACCTTTTATGAGACAGCCAACTCCACCCCCAAAAGTTCCTTAGTCACCTCCTGTAACATGTATAGCAACTGACAGTACTGCTATACTTTGATCCTAATCAATCATGATTGAATGGTGACATATTTGTGTAGACCATTCCATTCTCATGCATTAAATGGTTTTGTTTTTGCTTTCAAGGTTATGTGAAGCACCTATGAACTCATTGCCTGAGGAAGCTAATTTATCAGATGATAACCTATGGTCTGATGATGAATTCTTCAAAGACAACTCTTTCCTTATTGAGGCTACTCAACATCCGGAAAAATTCTTCAATGAACCACGTGATGTGACCACAGAATCACAGCTTGAGCTTAAGCAGAAAAATATAACTTCTACTCGTGAAGATTACTCTGCATCATGTACAGTGTCACAAATGGACAAACCCATGGCATGCGAATCATTTCTTGCGGATTCGTTTGTTATACCACCTTCATGTACATTAAATCCATCTGTGTTAGGTACTAAAGCTCATCTGAATGTACCATCTTCATCAATACCATATGCTGTATCATCTAATTCCAATGCTAAATTTCATAATAATGCAATACATTCCCAAAAATTAGAGATTGTCAGTAAATGCACATCTACAACCAAGGACAGTGAGTTTGCAAACAGATTTACCCTTGTTAAGTCCGCAGAAAATTATGCCAATGATTTAGTGACACATAGCACAATTACATCTAAGTCAGACAATAATACTGCTACATCCAAGAATAATAGTTTAAATTATACTACATGTGTGGATGGGAACAGATTTGTCAGCCAAAGTAGTCAGTCAGCTATTGTGAATCTTCCACCTGGGGCGACATTTAAGACTTCATTCAGGAAATTCAACAGCTTCCAAGTAGGCTGCACATCATCAGGATATTCAAGTACCTTTGATACATGTAGGGAAACACGAAATTCTAATAATAATTCACCATTCAGAAAAACTCTCAGTTTTGATAGTTCCATTTCACCAGGTAGAATGAAAGATTATATGACTAAATCAAAATTAGCTGGCTTACAGTTATTGCCTGAAAATGTTCCTAATGTCTCAGTTACACAAGATGATGGTTTTGATATCAGTCTCCCTGATGATGCTCTTCAAAATTTGCTGGAAGTTGACGCAATTTTGAACGATCAAGCTGCCATTGTTTCAAAAACTGCAACTGTTCAGCAGTATTCTTGTAATAAAAAAACTACATTTCCTGAAATAGTCGCAGAAATGTCAAAGAAAACTGCAGGCATTTCCATGACCAAATTAGATAACCTAACATCAGATGTGGCTTTAGTATCAACAGCGGTTTCTGGCAAAGCTTCATGTGGGACTACAGAAAATGTGATTAAGAAAAAGGGTGATTGTGCTGAAAGAAATAGCAAACATCATCTCGGTATCCCAAAGCTTACAGAAACATTACTGTCTCCAGTGAAATCTGTAGCAAGTCTCCAGAACAGACATGCAAGTGCAAATTCACCAGCACATGAGTACTTTAAAAAGACCTTCTCCTTAAAGAAGGACTCTTCAAATTATTCGAGAGCAGGGAAGCATGTGAGATCATCTTTACCTAGCTCAAGTACACCTGTCAAACGTCCTGAACATGACGGATCACGCTGTTCTGAAGATAAGGATACTGCAGCTATCAAGGAGTGCTCAGGTTCGGAGTCTTTTTATATTTCATATCTATAATATTTACAATCAGTTCTATTCACAATATTTTTTGTTGTTGAATATTTTAGTATTTACAGTGCTTGTTTGTTTCCAGTGCTGAAAGAGAAGTGAGGCTGTGACCTATCATGCATGTTGTAAGAAGTGACTGAGGAGTGATGAAGTGGAGATGGTTGTTGTACGTCATAGGTCAAAGCCACCCTAAATACTCCTGTATTCGGATATTTCATTTGGATATGTCATGCCTAAAAGTGCAGATATTGCATGCATGCTGTAAATCATGATACAAGACATTCCATTCTTTTGAGCTACATACTGTTGTTCTGCAGTAGTTTGAGATTGAATGCAAGAGTAGAAGAAACTTTGTATTGTGATGACGGAGTCTGTACATTTTTGGTAACTCCACATGACTTTTCTGAGTCTGGTTGATCTTGTTAGTACTTATAAAAAGTGTAGTTTTCGTTTTGTTTATTCCTCTGTGTTCAATATTTAATAAAGATCATTTAGCTTATGCATCAGCTTTGTATATTACTATAAAACTACAATACTTTGTGTTTTTTAACTTTTGGTAATCAGTTTAATTGTAGTCTATATTTATGTTATCAATGCATGACTTGAACTGGCTCTTTTATATTTTTAATGAATTGAACATAATGAAATTTGCTTGTAAAGCAGTAGTTTAAAATGTTTCTTTACATTTTGTACTTACAGCATCCTTCTTGGAAAGTGTCTTTGATGACAGCTTAAATAATGTGGCCGTTTTTGAATCGCAGATCTTGCCAGTCTTGGAACAAGTAGAAGGTGAGTACAGTAGAATTATGTATATATATATATATATATACACATACATACATACATACATACATACATACATACATACATACATACATACATACATACATACATACATACATACATACATACATACATACATACATACATACATACATACATACATACATACATACATACATATGTATATATATATATGCACACACATATATATACAGAGCCAGTCGGCTGATGAATTGGAACCCATAGAGAAATAGTAGAAAAACTGAGGAACATCTAGAGAAGAAATATGGAGAAAGAGACCAAATTGGAACCTCATGAGCACAGTTGGAGAGGACATCACAGTACATTATTCATTGGAGAGAAATAGTTGCAACCCTATGTTCCACAGGGAGATGAAAGGAAAAAAGAGAAGTGTTCTATAGAGAAACAAAACTGATGGAAGTAAAACTTAATGACAATTCAATAGCATATAGTACCATAGGAATTAAGTTTTGGATCTCATAAGAACATAAAGAAATGATTAATTCTTGTGTTTCTGCTTCTGGGTTAATTCTCAAACTTACACTGGATCTCCTTTGTTGCAGGATGGTGATCTTGCTAGGTTTTTGCAGGACATTGTCCAGAGAATGGAAATGCATTATGCTGAAATCTTAATTGCGCCAGTGGCCCTACGCATCCATCTTCTGCAAATTCTTGTTTTAAAAACAAGTCAATAATACAAAACAACTTAATTCAATCAATCAATTAATAAACCCATAACCCTTCAGGGTCGTAGGGGTACCACATTGGATGCTTCAGCACACAGAGTCCTCCAGCGAATTCTATCGTCAGCGATGCGGATGAGTGTGGAAATATCTAGCCCTGTCCATTCCTTGATGATGTCTGTCCATGTCTTTATTTGTCCTCCTCTGCTTCTTCCACCCTCGACAGTTCCCTGCAGTATTGTTTTTGACAAGGAATCGTGCCTGCATACATGTCCGAACCATGCTAGTTTTCGTCGTTTCACTATTGAAAGCAATGGCTCCTGGACACCTGCACACATCTCTACTTTATTTCTTACGTACACATTGGTCTTATGTTCCCTATAGGAAATTCGTAGAATTCTTCTGTAGCATTTATACTCGAAAGCCTGTAATCTTCTCTCCATGTCCGCAGTGAGTGTCCAACTCTCACAACCATACAACACAACAGAAAGCACCAGCGACCTATACAGTTTGATTTTCACTCCAACACTGATGTTGCTTTTCCAAATCACAGTTAACCTTGACAATGACGCTAAAGCCATCTCCAGCCTTATTTTTAGTTCTCTTCTAGTGTTTCGTAAAATGCGTCTATTTCCTCTTCGTCATAATCGGCAGTTGGGGCATAAACTTGAATTATCATGATATTTTTGGGTTTAGCTGCTACACGTATTGTTATAAGTCTGCTGTTTATAGGGGTGCAACTAATGATAGATTTAACTTTCTCTTTGTTTACAATAAACCCCACTCCATGTTGGTGTTTTGTTTCATCTCCGCTATACCATATTTTGTGACCGTCATCCGTTGTTGTTTCACCAAATCCCGTCCACCTTACCTTTGCCATGCCCATTATGTCCCATGTATACTTGTTTAATTCGTGTGTAAGTTCGCTGACCTTTCCGCATGCGTATAGCGTGCGCACATTCCATGTGCCGATAACACAGTTTTCGGTGAGTTTAAGAGCTTTGTTCTGTATTCTCTGTGTGTGATTATCCATTTGACTTCTTTAAAAACAAGTCAATAATACAAAACAACTTAATTAAGTACGACTCAAGAAGTGGGAAATCAAGTTTGGGATATGCCCCACTGGTGGAATGGAGAGGTGCAAAGGGAATGGAGCGAGAGACGGATAGCAGTTAGCACTATGGCAGAGAACAAGGAAAAGTGGCTTTTCAGCACAATAAAAATGGAAAAAAGATAACATAGTCCAAACATTCAAAGAAATTGCAAAGGAATCAAAAAGGGATGAATTTTGCACAGGAGATCACACATGAAAAGTCACTAAAATTGTTCTGGTGCTTACACAAATCCATGAATGGTCTGACAAGACACATGACTATTGTCAATTTTCAGAGCTTTGATACGGCCTGGTATAAGATGGACGAGACAAAAGGTGCACGTTACTGACACACTATACTGCACAAACTGGTCATAGAAATGTGGAGGCATATAAAGAAATCTTTACAAAGTTCAAGTACACCGTCAATTGTCCTAAAAATGACAGATCATGCTGTGTTTCCAGTGCGGTACTGTCAGCAGAAATGTAATGGCGGATACACTCAGGGAGAGATCAGAGCAGCTATGGACGTGTCCAGTTTGCAGTGATGATCCGATGACTAACTAACATAATATCACTGGGGAAATGAATAAAAAATGTAGATTTAACTTACCTTCTGTGATGCAAAGGGAACGCAATGCTCTCGGCAGATCTTGGTTAGCAGATAACCAAGATCCCAAATGTACCTCCTCGCTGTGCACCCTGGAAACAGAAATACAGTGGCCCATGTGACACTACAATACTTTGTGTTTTTTAACTTTTGGTAATCAGTTTAATTGCTAGTTAGTTATTCTTCTAGGCTAAAGACGGCACATAGGACAGATGTCATAGATTTCCATGTCTCTCGTTGCATTGCAATTTACTTTAGATCTTCATTGTTTCTGATACCGATGGTGAAACGTTCCCTTGTAATAGTTCTATGTAAAGTTTCTTTTTGTCTTCCTCGTTTTCTCTTGCCTTTTGGTGACCACATCAAAGCTTGACAGGGGAGTCTTTCAGTATTCATTCGTAACGTGTGTCCGATGTAAATCCAGCGACACTTTCTAATATAGGTGAATTTATATTCTTGTTTTGATTCTTGTCTGACAACTGTGTTTGATTTGAAGTCTGACCACGTATGTTCAGTAGCCTTCTAAGACATTTATTTTCAAAGGTGTTTAGTCTTTTCTCTAATTTTGATGTTGCTTTCCAACTTTCGCATCCATATGTTAATGTTGGAATTATGCAGGAGTTGAAGATCTTGAGTTTTGTGTTATGTCATAGTGTTTTTGAATGCCAGATATTTGATAGTTTGTTGAATGAGTTAGCAGCCAGTGCAATAAGGTGTGATATTTCTGTTGATGAATCTCCTGTTGTTGATAGCTTGCTGCCAAGGTATGTGCAGTTGTTGACTTTTTCAAGAGTGTTGCCGTTTAGTTTGATGTCCGTTGGTTTGTTGGTAAGGTCAAATATTTTTGTTTTGGATGTGTTGATTTCAAGCCCACGTTGTGCAGAGAATAATTGCATGCTGTTTGTTTTTTCTTGGGCATCTTCAATTTAATTGTAGTTTATAGTTAATGTTATCAATTCGTGACTTGAACTGGCTAATTAATAATAATGAATTGAACATAATAAAATTTTCTTGTAAAACAACAATCTAAAGTGTTTCTTTACTTTTTTACTAACAGCATCCTTCTTGGAAAGTGTCTTTGATGACAGCTTAACCAATAATATGGCTGTGTATGAATCACAAATCTTGCCAGTTTTGGAACAAGTGGAAGGTGAGTATAGTCACAGTAGTATTCTGTAGACATAGTGGGAAGGGTGTTGGATATTAGAGTTGAAAAATTGAGGAACATCTAGAGAACAATGGAGGAAGAGACCAAATCAGTTGGAACCCCATGAGCACTGGGAGATAACATGACAGCACATAAATCATTGGAAATAGTTGCAACCCTATGTTCCATAGAGAAAAGGAAAAAATGAAGTGTTCTATAGAGAAACAAAGCTGATGGAAGTAAAAATCAATGACAATTCAATAGCATATAGTGTGTTGTTCGTCCATCACAAGTGATGATGACCATTTGTTACATCCACTTTTGAAAATTCAATTTTAGTTATGTCCTTGATTATGAGTTCGTAGATGGCTAATGAGCCCTATTCGAGCTGTAAATGTCCTTGGACAGTTTGGACATGGAATAACGACTGTAGACGGATCTTGGTATATCCGTGACTTTCTAGCTGCTCTCCGCTGTTGAGCTGCTTCATTTCTCTTCTTTTCACAAGATGATGCGCTCTTTTTTATTTTAGAACGCCATGTAGATCTATTTTGTGCAAGTTCTTCCCATGTATCATGGTCTATTTCAAAGGCTTTCAGTGAGTCCTTTAACGAGTCCTTGTAGCTCTTCCTTTGGCCACCTTGAGATCGTATACCCTTCTCTAGCTCACCATAGAGAAGTATCTTTGGCAGACGATGGTCTGGCATACGCACCAAATGACCTGCCCAACGAATCTGTGTCTGCATCAGGATCGTGGCGATCCTTGTATACGCTTCATCATAAACGTTTGCATTTTGTGATAACGTACTGCCTAGATATGTGAATCTATTCACAACTTTCAGTGCTACACCATTTACCTTTATGCAGGGCTCGAGATAGCTTTTGCCAAGTGCTGGTTGTAACATGACTTCTGTTTTCTCTGTGTTAATGGTAAGCCCAAAGTTGGTACAGGCTTTGGAGAATCTGTCTATAATACATTGTAGATCAGCCTCAGAGTTTGCATTTAGGGCACAGTCATCAGCAAATAGAAGATCCCTGATTGTGTGTGATTTAACTTTGGTTTTTGCTCGAAGCCTCCGAAGGTTGAACAATTTTCCGTCTATGCGATAGATGATGTTTACTCCCAGGTCTAGATCTCTGAAAGCATCATCCAACATAGCAGAGAACATGATGCTAAATAGGGTAGGTGCTAATACACATCCTTGTTTTACTCCATTTGAGACAGGAAAGGTTTCAGATAACTCTCCATCATCCTGAACTCTAGCTTGCATTCCATCATGCAATTGCTGCACCATTGAGATAAATTTCTGTGGACATCCATACTTTGCCAGAATCTTCCACAGACCCTCTCTACTTACTGTGTCAAATGCTTTTGTCAAGTCTATGAATACTATGTACAGGTCACAGTGTTGTTCTTGACATTTTTCTTGAAGCTGTCTTTCAGCAAAGATCATATCAGTTGTTCCACGTTCTTTTCTGAAACCACATTGGCTTTCGGGTAGTAGTCCTTAGAATAGTACCGTAATAGTACCGTAGAAATGAAATTTTAAATCTCATAACGACCTGGAAAAATGATTAATTCTTGTTTTAAAAACAAATCAATAATACAAAAAAACTAACTTATATGAATGTATGGTAATATGTTGCATAGTGTGATTTTTGGTTAGGAATTGGCATCACTGCACTGAATCACTCTTGTAATTAATAATTATAATAAAGTGAATTTATGTTTTTATGTCACAGTAAAGTAATTATTTTTGATGTGGCATCAGTGTTGACCAATTTTAGACCACATAGTCCATATATCTGCATTATTTTAATATCAGTTCTTTTTTTTCTGGGGACACGCAGGGATAAGCAATTTTCTTACCTTTATTTGTTTATTTTGCTTGTGATCATTAACATAAAGAAACTTTGACATCTATAAAAACTAGAATACTGCCATGAAATACTCAAAAGGTCTTCTCATATTTTTTGGTCAATTTTTAAAAATTTATCAAGGTTATTTTATCAATTTATCCCCTGCTAAAATATTACGCATTTGACTTTTCCCTTTGTTTTCATTTGTCACTATCTGTTAACAGCTAAAGAAAGTCGCGATAGAAGTCAAATTCATCACTTTCGATAGTTTAATTTTTATTAGATCTGCAAGTATTGTATGGTGATGAGCAGCTGATTACCGCGCAGCGAGTAGAAATCAGACTAATGTTCTCAAACTGACAGCTACCCATAGAATGGGCAACTACCCACAAAAAATTATCTGTCAAAGATTTTTAAACAAAATAGTTATAATCCACCTAGCCATTTACCCAAGTCCTTTTACAGAATAATTCTACATGCAGATCCCAATTAACGTCAGTTATTTTTGCTAAACCAACTTTTCTCGTGCCCTTTATTTGCTGATGAATCAAAGTATACACTAAAGTGACCAATGACCAGTCTTATCGGTTAGGTAAGTGATGTGTGATGGGCGTAAAGGGCAATTTCTGAGAACGCCTTACTTTCTTCAGAGCTTGGATTACTGAGCTTTTTTTAAATGCTAAAATGTAAATCATGTTTATTGTGGAGCTAGCTGTGCTGAGACTTGGATTAAACTTTATTGAATGTAGATCATCTAATTCAGAATCTTGTGTTGACACAGCTGAGCTTTGGAGAAAAGAATGATTGTCCTTTCTTTAAGGTAGGCCTATGACTGAAATATGAATACTTTTATAACTGTTTTTGAAGTAATGAATTATGTGTTTGTTGATAGGAAGGTGAGGGGACTAATGCTAAAATTATAGACTATGGTATTTTGTTTAGTAAACACAATATTACACCCTTTTTGTAAAAGAAAAATGCACTGGTCACTATGATAATGTATCAGTTAATTATTATTGTTTTATTTTCAGCTGCTGAAATGTTATCTCAGAATGAATCAGTCAAATAAAGTATTCACCTAAAGAAGGTCATCAGAAGAGACAGGCAGCAGTGCAGAAACGAATTATAAAATTAGTCAGATGAGCATAGTGAGGGAACATCAATCATAAAATCGCATAATAATCAGAACATCATTTAACAATCATAAATGCACATTGATTAGGATATTCATTATTTGTGTGTTACAAAATTGGAACAGTGTTACAATTTAAGAATGGGGTTTTCTTTTGTTCTTGATTAGAAACTGACTTCACAGCACATGGTACATTCCCATAAGTGCTCCGCCCTCCGTTCGAGCAGCCATCCCAGTGTATGTATACTCAGAGTCCCGGTCAGGTGTTGATTGCGTGATCTTCAAAACTTTCCAAAAAATTTACTTTTCCTTCCCTCCTCTCAAGATACTCCCATTTCTGACATTCTATGTATGTGTACATTCTTGTTCTCATTGATTTCATCTTGAAATAAACTTATTACTGCTTTGATCAAATCTGCTTGATCCAGCATTTTGCTGTTTATCATTGCATTGCCTGCCAATAGGTTGGCTCTCTCATTTCCTCTGACCCTAGCATGACCAGGGCAGTATATCCATGTAATGCTCTGGACAATTGAGTCATTCAATAAGTCCCACCTTTTTTTTCTCAGCATGTACTTTTCTATCTTGCGCAACATGCTTTGAGAGTCTGTGAGTATTACAGAGTGTGTTGATGTATCAGTTATGAACCGATTAAGTGCTGATGTAACTCCCTCTATCTCCATCCTCATGCTCAATGTGACAGTGGAATATGCTGAAGATTTCTCAACCAACTTCACGCTGTTTCTGTAGGCAATAAAACCCCAACTGCTTTTATTTGTGTTTCTGTTAATGGAGCCATCTGTGTATATTTCTTTTGGTTTTGAGTGTAGATGGGCGAGTTCATGCACTGTAACCTAGACCCTGACACCCGTCCATTTTCAACATGCTTTATCTAGTTGTATTATTACTTTAGTCAGTGATTTCTTCTCAATGTCTACCTCCACCCATTAACTTTCCTTTCCTATTTCTTCAAATTCACGTACTCTTCAGTCTCTGCTATCCATGATCTGCCATGCTTGATTCGTTTTCCCTTTGACTCATATAGATGTTGGTGTAATTGGTGGTGGTTGAATTCCGTCACTTTAAGGTACGACCTAACTTGTGCTACCTGATGTCACAATCTAATGATGGGGAGATCAAGTAGAAATCTCATAGCAGAAACGGGTGTATCCCTAGTACAGCCCAGTACTGCTCTCATTGCCTAATTTTTCTAGTCTATCGACCTGTGTTAGTTGGACAAGGCCATAATATATGACAGATAGCACCATCACGTAAAAGCAGAAACAGTACCCATTGCTGCATGTTGAAGGTCACCATAACCTTGATAACACTGATCCCTCTTTTAGCCTTCTGAATCATATTTGTGATGTGTTTGTTGAATGAGAGCCTTCTATCAAAAGTTATCCCAAGATATTTAAAGCCCTGTTCTCTTTCAATAAATGAGCCCATGCAACTGACAGCTGGCAGTGTTTCACTGACCAGATTATTATTTAAGGAGTACCAGACAACCTTTGCTTTCGAGGGATTTATCAAAGAGTTGTATGTTTTGCACCATATCTAGTCCACACTGTACACTGTCATTGATATCTGTTCGGTTCCTGCTCATGTTGTATAGTAGGTATCATCAATGTATGCTAAAACTCTACAATTACTTGACAGTCAATATAAGGTTATAGTGTGTGAAACATAACAACAATTGTACTTACATAAAACACAGGTTTTTTTAATATTTCACTTGAACGAG
Organism: Meghimatium bilineatum; assembly: GCA_034231615.1. Taxonomy (NCBI): domain Eukaryota; kingdom Metazoa; phylum Mollusca; class Gastropoda; order Stylommatophora; family Philomycidae; genus Meghimatium; species Meghimatium bilineatum. Next base: position 26,977,455 of record CM067313.1, on the reverse strand, counting down.
ACAGACTATCGCTAAGGGGTTATGAGGTTTAAACACGAAAACAAATAAATGACAATACACAAGACATTTTCAACGTTTTGAACCGTTAAGTCTTTCTCAAGAATATACAAAACAGACATTGTTTACATGTTGATAGTGTATCTAGTGCCTCTGTGTTGGTAACATAGTTTTGTAAATGACTATGACATTTATGCCCTATCATTCGATATCTATTTGTCCAGCTAAAACACTGCTATGATGTTTAAAGTCTCCAATTTGCTTTTTTATAATTCCATCTTGGGAGAGTACATGCATTCCCTGTGGGTTCGTTTTTAATATTGAGGACTGGTCGGTGGTTACTACCTTCAAGTTGCTTCCCCACTGTTCTGTTGATTTTCCTTTCTAGGTCTTCTGAGTACAATGCCAAGTCTGGTGTGGAAGTGATTACAGTGACAAAATAAAGTACCTGATATTGAAATCCTCACTAGTCAATATTCAAAGCATTCCTCATTTATACAATGCTGAAGAAGGGTGCCCAACTGAGATTGGCGGTATATGTTGTGCACATGCCTGACAAACACATACTAAAACAACTGATGTATGTATGGGAAAACGACCGTCCGGTGGTTAGAAGAAACTTTTCAAGGACTCAAGGTGTCTCTAAAAAGCTTCAACATTAATAAATCCTGGTAGTCAGTCATTCAAAATTGTTCATGTGGCACAGCAAAATCAACAAAGATGCTTGCATTGCAGAGGAGCATCAAATCTCAGATGCACAGAGAAAATGTGCTGCCTGAAAAAGATAGAAAAACAAACACACAAATGCCCAATTCTGATCATACATGTCCCAAATGTGACAGGATTCTATGCCAGGATTGAACTTTTCAGTCATCTTCACGCACACCATAGATGCGAAAACACAAAGTCTGAAACTTTTGTCATTGCTAGCGATGGAGGCTATTATTATTATCATCATAGACATCTGTAATCAGTAAGTAAGGTGACATTGGCTTTATGGAGACATGCTGAAATTAATGCCTGGTCATTATACTTAGACATTGTTGTTAATGATACATGTGTAGGGTGATAGAGAGAAATCAGTATTATATTTTGCATGAGTAGGATGTCACCTAAATGAGAAATGTGTTTAACAAGTAAACTATGGGAAACTTTCTCTTGAATAACCCATGACACTTGTCTGGAGAGATTAAACACATGTTGGGCTATCCAAAATGCAATTATGTTAATAACCAACTTTATAAATAAAAAGGTTCTGTATTTAAGGGATATGTAATGTGGAAGTGACAGTCTTGACACAGTAAAAAAAATAAAAATTAATATTTAAAAAAAAATAAATGCTCATTAAAAATAGTTGTGTAGTACTTACAGCACAGATATTACAGTTAAAAAAACAAACATGCAACACAAAGTACTTATTTAGCTGGCACAGATCACAAAAATGCAAGTGATTAAGCTGTATGCAAGAAAATGTGTAGTAATTCCATGCAACAGTATTTGTTAAGTTGTGTAATATATTACAAGGGAGCAAGGAGTGTAGCACACTGTAAATGTAAGCTTCTCTTGTTCATGTCTTTTGTTTAATCATTGTTTTTTATGCAATTTTTTTTATATAGTTATTGCAAACTTACAAGTCATGCACATAAATGTACAAGTGTTACATTTTCTTGATTTACTTTTATTTTGATTGGAAATGCGAAGGCTGTTCAATAAGTTCCCAGAAAGATTTTTTCCTGTGTTGTTGTTTGCTATCATTGCGAACAACTTGCTCTTACTTCCTATGTGCTGTTGGTGGTTTTCCGAGCTTCCTTACCCAGGAGACTTTATCTTTTGGCTTAATGCAATGCCTGTTAAAGAAACGGTCTACTCAGAGGGAGGCTACAAGGTGTCGCAGTTTTATTTGCGCCAATGGCCATACACATCCATCTTCTGTGGGAACTGCATTAAAAGGTTTTTTTCCATACCCAGGAGTACATGTTCAAGTTGGCATTTCCATTATTTGAGTCATGACTCCTACTTTGAATGGGGCCAATTGTGTTGGGACATGTGGACTTCTGTGTGTTCTTGAGCATGAACAGTATTTTCACTGGCGGGTCTCGTGTTGGACACTTGTGACTTTATTCCCACTTTATTGTTTTACATAGACAACACTGCCCTCTAGCGAGTGTTGCCTTTTCCAGATTAAATTTGTACTCTAAGCGTCACCTTATCTTAGTGAAACCAACCCTTATTGGGACATCGACATTGGCCGTACCTTCAAAGTCTTTGTATTTCAGCTCACTGAAACAAATTGCACAGATGCCGTAGGTCACTGTATGTCGACAGTGCTGCTGGATGCGTTGGCATAGGGGTGTCAGGATATTGCTTGTCTCTTTGCAGGCAGTTCTCATTCCATCTACAGTCTTCACATCAATCTCTAAAAGTGTTGGACACAGCATGAGCTGTTGTATTTCTGTTTCCATGGTACACCACAAGGAAGTACGGTTAGGATCTTAGTTATCTGTTATCCCTTGGTCCACATGAGAGCAATGCAGAACCCTTTGCACCACTTTCTTTCCAGTGAAAACCATATTACGTAAAGCATTTCTATTATCTGGGTGTATGTGATAACTATATGCCGATGTACGTACAAAACTGTAATATGTAACTTCATGCATGTGGACATTTATCTTTAATACTGTGTATGTATTTATTTCTGCTTTTGGCTTGGAAAGGCTGGTTAGAAATATTGCATTCAGCTTTCAAAGATTCCTGTCTAAGTATATCTATAACATTTGAGGGGTATTCCCATTTCAAAAGCGGATGCAGATCCTTTGAGGGTGAGCCCATCAAGACATGACAGCTCCAAGTCCAATATCAAAACCATGGTGTTCTTTAACATTGATGGGCTAGTTCATCATGAATACATTCCTAGAGGACAGAGAGTAAAAACAGTCCTACAATGTGTATGTGACACTGTGCACAGATATTGCCATGAAAAGTAGTGTACTTGCAATTGGATTGTACATTATGACAATGTCCCCGCACACAGGTCTGTCAGCACAAATATTTGACGGAACACAACATTCCATTGCTCCCAAAACTTCCAAATTCACCCGAATGAATGGGAAAGTGCAGTGAAACCATGTACCATGGAGGTAGATAAATTTTAACACATTTATTTTAAATTGGTTGAGTGGGTTTTAAAGGGCCTACAGCAGAGAAAAAATCGACGTTTTGACCAAAAGGTCTTCTTTAATTTAATTTTTTTTTATTCGTTCTCATACTCTAACCAAATCTCTCTTATAGTGGGACAATTGTCCTACAAAATTTCCAGCATTATGTAGTACAGAGAAAGAATTGTGTTGTGCCGCTGTTTTTATTTGCGACAATGACCCGACACATCTGACTTTGCCGTTGGTAACTAATACATTCAGTGTTTTTTTACCACTAACTGTGGACAGTGGATGTCTTTAGCCAAATCAATAGTATAGTTGGCCAGCTGTACAAAGGAACTTGCTCCTACCTGCTGTTCACCATGCTCGAAACTAACCATGGTCACATACTTGATTTTTTGTCATCGTCTTGCATCTCTTTCATCACAGCCACAGGCGTCCACCAGTTCTTAATAAAGATAGGGAAAGAATATAGTACCAACATAAAAATATACAGCATGCAATTATGTAGTCTCATAGAAACTCACGCAAATGAAAATATGAGTATAGAAAAGAGGAAGATAAAAAAGGTATATAACACACGTTTGTTTTGCGTTCGCTCCATTGTAACCATCACGGATATCCGTGCGATTTCCGCCGGGAGCGTGATTACATTGTGCCACCGTTATGCGCCTTGTAGGCCTAGCACATCCGATTTCAGCATGCCTTGACAATTCGGGTGGGCTACCCTTAGCCTGTGACAGCCTCTATATCTGTCTCCAGGCACGCGTAGTGGCGACTCTTCGCCCAGACGATATTTGCTCTCGTCTGACTCGCACGAGGTGTTCCACTGTCTATGAACTTGCCTCGTGTAATTGGACGTGCTGTGCCTGTGCCCATTGGGTACTGAACCGTTTCTCATCCGTGTGCCTGGTTCCTTAAGGGGAAGAACTCAACAGAGGAGTTGGACCCTGGCTCTTTCGCCCTCTTAGCCGAGGTGTCATTCACCGACATTGTGTACCCCTTGTCCAAGTTCGAGTCTCACACCACGCGTTTGAGAGCAAGGCGTTCTCGAGCTGAGCGTCCTTGTCCCAATAGCGCCTGAGCCCATCAGGTACTGGACCCTTTCTCTCTGCAAGTGTACTTCCGGTATAGGAAACCTTGACAGTAGAGTGGGACCAGGACTACCATCGTTGTCCCTTTTTTGCCTAAGCCCATCGTGTACAGAACCATTTCTCTTTGCGAGCATATTTCCGGTTTAGGAGGCTCGACATTATAGTTGGATTAGGTCTTCTTGCTTTACCAGATGCCAAAGAATGGGTCTGGGTCTCTGCCTGTAAGGAACACAGGTAACTAGATGCTCGACTCGAGCTGACGGAGCTTGTAGTTCCCCTTTCCTAGAGACTTTTCACTTTCTATTTGCAGTTCGCGCTGCCCTCTAGCGCTGTTCTGCCCTTTCATTGTTTCATTGTATTCGGTATGAAATCTATTTGTCTCTCGCCATGCATCTACCTTTACGTGCATTTTACATTGGCCGCCCCTCCAATGTTCGGGCTGGACTGACTAGCTTCACTGTATGTCGACAGTGTCGCTATATGTGGTGATGCTGGTGGTGTCTGAGATATTGTCTGTCTCTTGTGCAGTCAAATCTCTTTCCATCTGCTACCTCCACATTCTCGGACACGATCCCCAAATGGTTTGGCCAGAATCAGCTCGAGCTGCTGTATTTCTGTTTCCAGGGTGCACCGCGTGGAGGTACATTTGGTATCTTGGTTATCTGCTAACCCTGGGTCCGCCTAGAGCAATGCGTTCCCTTTGCACCCCTAACACACATGTGAAATTACATTACAGGAAGACACAGCATATAATGAAAATGTAGATATAAAAACAATAATATAATTTATTATTGTATCAGTCTGATATAAATTTCTGATCTCGATATGCCATAGTTATAATTGTCAACAAAATGTCCACTATAGGAAGAGATGTGGTCAAGAGATGTACATGATGTAGAGGACAGTGTGGGCAACATTTTTTGGGTTGGTAGGCCAATTTCAGAGTTGTTAACATCAAAGGTTTGAGATAATCATTTCTTATTTATCACTGCTTGACATTGTAGTTTACAGATTGGCTGCAGTATCTTGTGAGTTAAAATGTGAGCTCAGGGACCAATGCATACTTTATTTATAAATCAGCGTGGAAGGTTGCATTAGACCCACTTACCATATTTTGTCCACCCCTGATGTAATGCTTGTTAATGTTTATGTTATACATACTTATGTGATATTTTGTCACCATTGTTACAAATCATACTATTTTTTATATAGTTCTGTTAATTGGTTGTGTACATATACATTAGTTTGATCAGTAATCTCATGAGATATTATTAAAAGTATTTGGACAATATTATGTTTCCTATTTCAGATTTAAACAGTTAATATTTCTTTGTTGTATTGTAAAATCTTTATGACTTGCTTGCTTGCATGCTATTTTTCTATCATGGAGTGTAGATGTGCACTTCTTTCCTTTCTTTCTTTCTGTATTCCTTGGTTTAGGAGGATAAGCAAGAGCACCCTATTACTCCACATAACAAAGGCTGGTGCCATTCTGACTTGATGGACATGGGACTGCTTTCTCTTTTGGTGCCCAACCCATGGATATATAGCCTTACTAAGCTAGAGTCTTCTATCTACACTTCATCCAGACCACCTGAGAAATCTGCTATACTTCTTCTTCTGGGTTCATTCTTAAACTCCTGCAGATTAACAGGATGTACTCATGAGAACGGAATGCATAGTGTCATGGTTTACAGCTTGGCTGTGATATCTGGTCTTTCGACATGACACTTCAGACTCAACATGACTTCTAGGTCACTTGACCCTCTATAGGATGGGACAGCCAATCCACTCCAAAAACCCTAGTCGCCTTTTACCTGTGAATTGCAAGTAACAGTGTCACTATTATTTGCTCCCCTTGCGGGCTTTGGCAACACACAGGCAGCCTGACATTCAATTATACCAGGTTTGCAATTTTTATGGCTGTATCCATACTATGGCCCAATGGTAGGCAATCCCTGCTGATTAACTAGGAAAGGTGTGTACATGACAGCTGTTTAGTGGGTTGTCACATTATGCAGACTTGTGTTACCACAGTGGTGGGTGGTATGAGAGATCCATCAACTAAGCAGGATACAGGCTGGTCCGAGTGGTTGTAATCATGCACACAATGACATCTGGTTGGGGAAGGATGTCCCTCAATCTAGGTCCTTCCAGAGCTTCTTGAAATTTTAAGACTTATTTCAAATACGGCACTAGCACTGGATAATTCAGTAGAAAGTTTAAACAATTACTGTAGGGATTTTCAGTTGTACAATCTACAAGAAGTTCAATAATGTTTGTCATTGTCAAGTGCACAATCTTTAACATATCTTCACAAAGAAGGTAATTAAACTGGCAGCTTGACAATAAATATGGCAGGTTCAGTCACACCTACCACTGCAACCATCATATCACTTTTTTAACAAGAAGGATCTGGCATGATTAAGACATTGAAAAAACTCAACATTTCCACAGAGTTTGACCGCTCAAGAATCCAGCAAACCTGCTTCTCCTTAATGACTGTGTGCACACTCACACAAGTCTGGAAACACAGAAATGCTAATACCAAATTGGATTGGACAGTTCTACCACACCCACCCCAAAGTCCCTTTTTGGCACCATCAGATTTTCATCTGTTGGTCAACTTAAAGATGCACATTATGACAAATATGATTCAGAAGGCTAAAAGAGGGATCAGTGTTATCAAGGTTATGGCCACCTTCGACATGCAGCAATGAGTACTTTTTCTGCTTCCGCAACTGATGGTGCTATCTGTCATATATTATGGCCTCGGCCTACTAACACTGTCACAGACACAAGTCGATAGATTGGAAAAGTCCAAAATGAGGCAATGAGAGCGGTACTGGGGTGTACTAGAGATACACCCATCTCTGCTATGAGATTTCTGCTTGATCTTCCCAGCATTAGAGTGTGACATCAGGTAGCACAAGTTAGGTCGTACCTTAAAGTGACAGAATTCAACCACCACCCATACACCAACATCTATATGAGTCAAAGGGAAAACGAATCAAGCATGGCAGATCATAGATAGCAGAGACTGAAGAGTACGTGAATTTGAAGAAATAGGAAAGGAAAGTGAATGGATGGAGGTAGACATTGAGAAGAAATCCCTGACTAAAGTAATAAAACTAGATAAAGCGTGTCAAAAATGGACGGACGTCGGGGCTCAGGATACAGTGCACGAACTTGCCCAACTACACTCGAAACCACAAGACATAATTATATACAAAGATGACTCCATTAACAGAAACACAAATAAAAGTGGTTGGGGTTTTGTTGCCTACAGAAACGGTGTGAATGGTTGAGAAATCTTCAGCATATTCCACTGTCACATCAAGCATGAGGATGGAGGGAGTTACAGCAGCACTTAAGTGGTTGATAACTGATACATCAACACACTCAGTAATACTCACAGACTCTCAAAGCATGTTGCGAAAGATAGAAAAGTTTATGCTAAGAAAAGAATTGTAGGAATTATTGAACAACTCAGTTGTCCAGAGCATTACATGGATATACTGCCCTGGTCATGCTGGGGTCAGGAAACGAGAGAGCCGAATTATTGGCAGGCAATGTGGCGATGAGTGCACATTGCTGAGAAGAGATAAAGCAGACTTAATGAAGGCAGTAATAAATTCATTTCAAGATCCAGATGATGTCAATGAGGCTGAGAATGTACACATACAGAGAATGTTAGAAATTGGAGTATCTAGAGGTGAGGGGAGGAAAAGTAAATTTTTTGGAAAGTCCCGAAGATCATACAATCAACGCCTGACCGGGACTCTGTCTACATACACTGGGATGGCTGCTGGAGCGGAGGGCGGAGCACTAATGGGAATGCCCTGCATGCTGTGAAGTCAGTTTCCTATCAACAATCAAGAATGCACACTATGGAACATGACTTGCACATGATGGAATGATTCATGCAGTGAAGAAATGGCTTCATAAATAAGATAAAATCTGGTACAAGCAAGGAGGACTACATGCACTTGTTTTGCGGTTGGCATAAAGTCATGCTAGTTGATGGGGATTATTTTAAATAACACACTTGTTTATATGACACATCCGTGTATTTTGTGCATTAACTTCATATTGTGTTAAAACAGTTCTTGAGAAAATCAATGTGGTATATTGAGGATGATAATGAAACACAAACATTCATCCACATTGTGTGTCAATTGACAAATCGTAAACTAAAGTTCAATCAGGATAATAATTCTCACGCCAAATTGATAGCAACTAACAGTGCACATATCTGGATGGAATTAAATCCTAACCTAACTGTTTTAGAATGCTCTGTGTGTAGTCATCATCAAAGTATGAAATGTGACAATATAAAAAGAGAGTTTTTGGCAATTGTGTCCCTGATAATTTCCAAGTTGTACCTTTACCTGCGTCTCCTGGCCTGTGTCATATTATGTACTGGAGTGCCATGCTGATAATGCCTACTGTTAAACTAAGAATGCGCTAAGAATTTGCTGTGTACTGTAAGCATGTGAATTGATTGTCACTCCTCTTGGCATAACATCCACCAGTCGCACATTCAATGTCTCAAAGGATAGTGATCAACACCTTTCCTACTGAAGGAGTTGTTTGGATTTTTCTTCATGGTGATTGCTGATGATGCCTTTCAAGTAGATCCCTATTTTCACTACCTGAATCCTTGATTCTCTACAAACCACCCAGCAACTGTATTCCTGCTGACTGCAAAATCTCCATACACATCATAGATGTTTGTGGATATTTACGTTTTATTTCTCTGCAATGAGAAATTCAATCACAATTTGCTGCTTGTAACACAAATTACCAAGAAGCTCCATTTCAACAACTTAGTGCGACCATATTATTTGTCTGATTACTGTGACATCTGGTGTATGCAATCAGCACATATGATATTTGAAGTGTGCAAAGTTTCATGCCTCCATCTTGATTATTGAGACAATCAATGTGTTGCATTACTTTCTGAGTGATCCATGTACTTTTTGTTACCTGCCAATGAGATCAATGACATACACAGAAATAAGCAAAAACAAGACACGGAGGCTTATTTTATTCTGCTCGTAGACCTGTACTGTGGATACCACGCTTAATTATTACATCATGTTCAACTCTCACAATTTATGTTTTTTTTCTGATTACATATGAATTAAAAAACTGAAGTAAGGACTGTAAAACTTAAAATCTTTAGGAAGATTGTGTCTGTCTTTGTGATCTGTAGCTCATATACGGTTTTTGAAAATTTTTTGTTCATTTTAACTGGGGGGAAAATTTGTGTTGAGTCGCTGGAAATAATTAGCTGTACTGCAAATTTAATGAATTTTAGTCAGTGGTTTCAGAGTGCAGATTTTTAAAGAGGACCAAGCATTTTGGAATGCACTATAGGAATTTTCTTGATAATAAATAGGAATGTTTTGTAAGTCCTTTTTGTTGAAGGCAGTAGATTTGAGAGAGGAAAGTTGTGGTTGGGAACGCAGAGGTTATTATACAGAGTGTGTGCAGATTGGAGGATGTGCTACCTGGTGCAGAATGTGGAATCAGGCGCCCTTAGAGAGTCAGACAACCTTTAAAGTAATAATAACACTCATTAGAAAATGCAGGGAATGGTGTCTGACAGTGGTAGAGTTGGAGGTGTTTGCTCAGATCAGTGAGAATTCCAGAGAGGGTGATATGATTATATATACAGATGGGTCAGTTGAGAGACACATCAGTGGTGCCTGGGGTTTCACGGCTCAAAGGTAGGGGAAGACCATCAGAGACGAATATGGTGCGTTCGCTCAGACGACAAGCAGCATCACAATGGAGATTGTGGCAATGCTTTTGAGTAGACCAACGCTTTGAAATGGGTTTGCTCACAGACTATGACATATGCCTGTATACTCAGTGACTCGATGAGCATGATTGTGAAAGTGCAAGGGGGGGGGTACATTTGGGAACAGTGGCTAGATGCAGTGAAGAATTCCTGTGTGTGTAAAGTGGCTTTTATTTTTGTGCCGGGACATGTGGGAGTCCGGGGTAATGAGAGAGCAGAAAGGTTGGCCGTTATTGTGGTTGTTGGCGGAGTGATGAACCAGACAAACATTTTGAACACCTTATGGAAAAATCCACGAACAAATGACTATAAGTGACGATGACTCTTGTTCCATGGCTAGAATAAGGGAGCTTGGTTTGAAATGTGGTGTCGATAGACATGAGTGGTTTCATGGGCAAGAAAGAATGATGGTCAATCAACGGCGTACTAGTACCGTCAGTCAATGTGTAATGGCAGATACACTCAAGGAGATATCTGAACACCTATGGATTTGTCTGGAGTGCAGTGACGATGATCCAGCGACTAACTAAGGATCTTTTGTTTACAATATTTCAACTGATAATATAATACAGGGCTATTCAATTGGCGGCCTGCGGGCCGCATCTGGCCCCCACGGAGGCCTAGTGAGTGGCCCGTGGATCATTGCTAAAACAGTGAAATAAAGTTGTAAAAAAAATAAATATACAAAATCATTCTATGTGTTTTTTTATAGATCTGGCCCGTGATGATCAAAATTGTCTAAATTTTGGCCCCTGAGTAAATATAATTTAATAGCCCTGATATAATAGATTGTAATTACCTACTAAATAAGACAGTTTGCAAGTTAGCATTGATAATGTTGGGTCAATTATTTACAATTCAAATAGGACTCATTAGCCATCTACAAGCTCATAATCAAAGACATAACTCTAATTGAATTTTCAAAAGTGGATGTAACAAATGGTCATCATCACATGTGATAGACGAACAACAACAGGTCAATTAGTTCAAAGTGTTTTCTGTGATGTCTGACATTGCCTAAATATATTTCTACCTCATAAGTATCAGATAATGATGCTATTTTGTAACCCAATTATTTTTCTATAACACTGACACCATTCATAAGAATATATTTTGATATTATATGCATATATTATTAGTATTTACCAGTATGATATGTATATGGTTTAACTAGTGGTAACACTAAATAAATCTCAGGGCTGGAGGTTGGTGTATTACCAATAAAGAGCATTAAGTTTAGGGAATCCCTGGCAGTGTATTAGTTTAGTCATTTGCTTTGTACTCAAGAGGTTAGTCCTGCTTTTAATAATAATACATTTTTTAAGGAGATCCCTGGGAATTATAACTTCAAGCTAAGGAATTACATCCCATGGAGTTACATGCTCTAGAATTACATCCTATGGAGTTACATGCTCTAGAATTACATGCTATGGAGTTACATGCTCTAGAATTAAATTCTATGGAATTACATGCTATGGAGTTACATGCTCTAGAATAAAATTATATGGAATTACATGCTATGGAGTTACATGCTCTAGAATTAAATTCTATGAAATTACATGCTATGGAGTTACATGCTCTAGAATTACATGCTATGGAGTTACATGCTATGCATAGTACTCTCAGCAGGCAGTGTTCCACTTTATTGGCAGAGATGGAGTACATATGGGGGTAATGCAAGTAAAGTAATTCTTCTACGTTTTTTGGGTCCTTTTTTGAGCATTCATTTCCTAGTCTGGTTGGATTTATTAGTCCAGTCATTCAAACAGAAATGTATGCTTTGTTTTTAAGTTAGTGGATAATTATATATTATGACCAGATCGAAATTGTAAGAGCTCTGATGTGGACACTTGTAACTAAATGAAAGGGATAAAGTTTAGGATGGCCCATTATCACATGGATTGTAATGGCATACTGTCACCTAGCCATTATAAGAGCAATTAATACTTTGGCAAGTGCTTCCAGCATGTATACCATATGTAGTATTCTTACAGGAATAAACTAGGAAGAATATCTAGTACATCAAATTATATTTTTATAACTAATACCAATAGCATCAAGTACCAACAGAGAGAGAGGAACATATCACTTGAAGTGAATGAAGGTTTTATGGGAGCAAAATTTTACAAAGTGCTCATTGTTGCAGGGAACAAAATACAAGTAGCCATTTTCTATAAATGGATGTTATTTTCTTATTATTCAGATCTATGTGTAAGGGTGATTTTATAAACTTGCCTTTTTAATTTTTTGTTAACAATTTGATATAAATTTGAGTTCAGATTATATGTGACATAAAATATACATGAGTAAATACTGTACATATGAAGTTTAATTCAAAGTTTTGATTCATTATTTTCATACTTATCTACATTTACAATTTGAACAAATTCACATGATGAATCCTAGTCACTCGTGTATTGGTTTATACAGCCATAGCTGTTGCTATATACCCATGTGACTAGCAATCCATGGGTGCTACATGAGCTAGTCACCATAGAAGTGCTGTAATACTTTACAACCTTATCAGTATTAGGGATATGTGCTATACAATTAATTTAATCTAAATATTCACATTATAACATTTGCTAGTTTTGTATTCATTCTAAAACAGCATCTGCCATTTAGCAGGATATAGTCTAGTAAAAAGTAATGGGTCATAGTTTATAACAATACTAAAATATATGCACACTTCAGCCTGACATATCCAATTTCTGTACAGAAATTTTCAATAATTTTTGTGCACATGTGTTGTCACGGCCCGAGAGGGGAGAAAAGAATAGTTACAATGTTACTTAGCATGCATGTAATAGCCGGCGACTAGAGAGATTTTTGGGTGGTTTGCTATCCCTTAGAGGGTTAAATTGGCCCAGAAGTCATTCCCAATTCAGATATATCAGGCCGAAAGGTGAATATATGGTAGGTAAACTGTAAATTATGACACAAAACATTCTGTTCTGGTCTCCAGACTACATCCTGATAATCTGCAAGAGTTTGAGAATGAATGAAGAAGAAGAATTTTCAAGATTGCAGTAAACCTGTTTAGTTATTAGCAGATATCAACAAAATTGTTCATGTGATTTATTCTGTGCATTATGAACTGTAAAACTCATTTATGTTTTCCATTAATACTAATTTTGAATATATATTACTGTCATCTTCTGCGTTCATTCACAAAATCATGTAGATTAGCAGTATGTAGTATGTACAGTTTAACAATCACCTGAACAGAATACAACCACAACACACTCCAGGGTGCCGGATGTGCACTCATCCCTATGAAACTGTTGACCACCACTTTTTTGAATGTCCAGCGCTAAATGATGTCAGGAAAATGTTTCTCCCTCCAAGGCCAGATAAATAGAACTCATTATATGGAACAAAACAACAACATGCATATATGACAATGACATCGGGTCAAGGGGCATGAGCGCATGGACCTCTGAATGGGCAAACAACCAGCAGGATATAATCCTGAGAACAGAATGTGCCATGGTTTATATCTTGACTGTGGTATCTGCACCTTTTGGCCTGACACATCCGACTTGAGCACAACTTCAAACCATTTTACCCTTTATGGGATGGAGCAGCAAGCTCCACCCCCCAAAATTCCTTAGTTACCTCTTGTGACTTGCATGGCAGGTAATAGTGTCACTTCCTTGTTCCCATTTCAGGCTCTGGCAATACGCAGATGATGCAGGGTTTACTTACTTCTGAGATCTCTACTTTTTTTGTTAGACTACTTCATAGCAGCCTCATAATCCAGGACCACCATGTGGAAGTACAGTCCTAGCAACTCTGTTTCTCTTGTCCTGAGCTAACAGTTTGTGTGAAATTAGTGAACTTAGATTGAATAAAGATGAAACACTTATAAATGATGTTTTATAATCTTTTTATATATTTCACAAATCATCAAAAGTTCACATGTTTAGCACACTGAGACACTGAACAACTCTATCTGATCAACTGTTGAACTTATCAATTCTATCTTTATTCCAACCCTGTGTTACCAATGCCATTCTTGGACTTTGACAAAAGAACTCAAGAGAAAGATCACAGTATGCAAGATAAAATGCCTCAGAAAAACTGTGAGAATCGCACATACAGATAAAATCCCCAACAACAACATAATAAAAATGGTGGATACTGAACCGTGCATAAACTATATAGAGAGGCAAAAGGTAAAGTGGTTTGACCATCTAACAAGAATGAACTCCCTGGGGGTAACTACCTGAACCGCAGAGCAACTCCTTGCGGCAGCATACAGCAGAAGAATTCCAGAATATAGAGCGAAGGTTCGACCAAGATGCAGGTGGATCGATAACATTAAAGATATTTTAAAGAAACGCAATCTATCCACCACCCAAACCTGGGAAGGACCACACCAGGATACAATGCTGCAGAATAATAACAATGCAGAATACGATAGGCAAGCTTTTGGAAAACATTGTGGCCTGGAAGGTATCGTGTTATCTTGAAAGAAATGTTTACCAACATTGTTAGGAGGGTATCGCCCAGGAATGAAGACATGGCAGAATGCAGCCATATTTGCGCAGGATGTTTTTGAGGGGTTCGATTCGCGCATGGAGACTTGTGCGGTCGCAATAGATCTTGAGGATGCGTACAATAGGGTGTCCTTGGATATCTTGGACCAGCTGTTAATCTTGCAGTAAATCCTTTTGTCGTGTGGTGGGTTGGCGCCGCCCTGATGCACAGGATAGTAGTTTTTAAGTGTGGCAACTGAATATCTGCACCAACGGTTGTTAGCCCTGGTCTGCCACAGGCACCGCCTCTATCTCCTGTACTTTTCAATGTATACACAGTACATATCGCTGGCAATCAAATCACAGGTGTTGGCAGAACGATGTCATATGCCGTTGATATCCTGGTGTATAGACAGGGCAGAAATCGAGAAGAGTGCGTCGTGGAACTACAGAAGGAGCTGGACAGACTGACAAATTGGTGTCGAGATACGAAAGCAGTGGTTAATCCCTCTAATGCATTCTTGACGTGATTTTCCTTGAACAATCACATGGTAAAGACGCCCATGCCACAAGTTTCGTTCGTTGTCCGGGAAAAGTTTAGGAAGAACTAGCACAATGAGATATCTGGGTGTGTGTTTTGACAGAAGCCTGAGTTTCAGGGAACATGTTGACCACGTTATCATAAGGGCAGGCTAAGGCTTAGCAGTAATGAAGGTTATGGCTGCTGCGCAGTGTGAGCAGAGGTTGTTATTTCTTTTGTACCAGGGTTTGATTGTGGCTGTGGTGGAAAATGCACTGGCAATTCTGACTCTTAGCCAAACTCAGATCGAAAGACTGGATAGAATCCAGAATGCAGCAATGCGTATCATACTGGGATATACAAGAGACACATCGACAAGAGCTATGCGATACCTACTTGACTGTCCAACAGCTGAGCACAGATTACAGTATTGCCGTGCACGAACGTACCTTCAAATATATGCAGATAAAGAACACCCGTTGCATTCCGAAATACAGAAAGTTAAAGGCAGCAGACTCAAGAGAGGGAGGTGGTGGATGGGACGTGCTGAGGATGTCATACAAAGCGTGAAAGGGATAAAGTTTAGGATGGCCCATTATCACATGGATTTAAATGGCATACTGTCACCTAGCCATTATAAGAGCAATTAATACTTTGGCAAGTGCTTCCAGCATATATACCATATGTAGTATTCTTACTGGAATAAACTAGGAAGAATATCGTATAATAAGAAGCGTATATAAAATAAGAAGCGTATTCACGTTTTTGTTCGCAATTAGTTTTCTACCTAACCTAAATTTATTCTAATTTGCCACTCAAGGTTGTAAACAACCTCTTCCAGAATATTCTGCTCTATACACATCCTTCCTTAAATTAACAGTTTCTGGCAATATTTTATTCTCCCCTCTTGTTCTCGTGTTTCGGTCACGACTGGCTGAATATTCATGCTAACTAACTCCGTCGATAACATTGTCTCGTCAACAATTATTAAGTTACTATCTTACAGTGTCTAATTTTATTTCTTCTTCATTTTTTAAAAGTGTGGTTTGAACAACACAAAGGACAGCTGATTTTTTATATTATCCTTCGTCCATTTTGTTTCCTTGTCCGACTCTCAGCACCACAGGCATAGAAAATTTCTTGGCACAATAATCCTGTCGTTTGCCGTTGCTTTCAGGAGGAAATTCCGATTTAAACTGACACCGAGGAAAACACATACATTCTCACTCGCCATTTTGACAGGAAGTCTGAACATTGCCGTTGGACAAAAGACATTCAAGAATGCCCGCGCATGTCACTGAAAGATGCAGGGCAACTTGCTAAAGACCGCGGAGAATTCAAGAGATCCATAGGAAAGACTACGTTCTGGAAAGATTATGTCACTTGATGATGACTCTCAGCATGTCTTCCAGTCTGTCACACATTCCGTTTTCCAGACTACATACTCTTAAACATCAACAATTTAAGAATGAACGCAGAAGAGAAAACAACCGAGTCTGTAGATAAATAACATCACACACTTAAATTACCCATGTTTCTGAATTCATGCATTAATGTAAAGGAAAAAACAAGGGAAATGTTTTCGGTACATGTTATGCAAATGTGGCTACATCACATGATAACAGGCCATCTTTTAATATCAGACGTAGGAGTCAAACCGATAATCCCCGAATTGAGAGTGTCCCGTAGAGAACACTTAAAGATTACAAAAAAGAGCAGTGAACCAACATTGAACCGGAACCACCAGCTGTTTTACTCTGATAGATTTACTGAAGCAGCGATCTTAACACTCATGGACATGCCGGTGTGCGAAGCAGATAATCAGCATACCTAATACCTAATACAATTCTCATTTTTAGTTTGTGTGCTTTTTAGTTTCCCCATGTCATTGAAAGCAGATGCAGTATTTTACGATAATAATAATTTTTTTATTACATTAAACATGTTTTTAGTTTCCTCATGCAAAAATGCATCATGACTACTTTTAGCCCAAAATAACCAGCACGAATGTCCACCACAGAGCGTGAAATACGTTGTGTTATCTTCTTCTGCGTTCAGCAACTGTGGTCATGCTATATTGTCAGGCCCGTTGTCAAGACGAAGTCCACCGTCTTCTCCAGGTCAGAGCGACTGCCCCATAGCTTTTGCCTCAAAGTCTGTATCGTCTGGCCAGGTCTACTGTCTCTGCTCTTTGTATGTTGAGCAGTCCTGAACTATGTGTTCCGGAGTCTGGATTCCGGATCCACATGGGCATTCATCTGTGTATGAGATCCTCAATCGTTAAAGGTGACCCAACAGTCTGCAGTGGCCTGTTCTAAGGCGAAATATTGTGGTCTGTTGATATCTTTGGAGGAAATATATTGCATCATGTTTGTCTTCCACTTCCATTTGTTTCTTCCACTTTGCTGAGTATGTGTTGTGGGTTATTGTTTTTGCCTCTCCGTAAGACAGTGGGTGTCTGTGTTACTCCATTTCGCTTTCTGCATTTGACAGAGCATCCGCTTTTTCATTTCCAATGATTCCACAGTGTGATGGTATCCATTGAAGGGCAATAGCTGATGATTTTTTGATATGTCTTAGCTCACGTCTGCTGTTGTGCAGAAGGGTTTCGTTTCTGTTGCTCTGGATTGATTCCAGTAGGGATCTGCAATCTTTGAATATGGCTATATTCTTTGGTCTTAGCAGTCCTGATTCGGTGAATACTTTCAGTGCTTGATGGAGTGCAACTGCTTCTGCTCTAAAGTTAGAGGAGTATTTCCTGGTTGGAAAAGCTTTTGATATTGTCTTCCCATCTTTGAGTCTTATAAAAATTCCACCTCCTCCATTCCTTACTGCTCCTTCTGCCGATCCATCTGTGTATACATGTGTCCATTCCTTGGGATTGTATTTCATTTCTATCATCTCTAGTGTCAATGCTTTTAGTTGAGGTGGAATTTGGTATTCTTTATTAAGTATTCCAGGAACCTGTGTTATTATGGAAACATTTTGGAGACTATTGTCTGACTCTTCTAAGTCCGTTAGTGTTTCAATTTCGTTTGTGAGGATATCTTTATGTTGTTGATGGAGATGGTTGGAGATGTGACAGAAGCTGTTCTCTTCAGCCTGCTTGTGGTTGATCTAGAAATTTGCGCATGCATCGGATAGTTTGGCATGCGCTTAATTTTTTTCCCGTTGATCAAGCACTCTTTCTTCTCTTCTGTCATCCAAGTGGGCGGATGTTTACATGTTTTTCCATTGCATGGATTGGAGTGGTTTTCATCCCTCCTGAGATAAGTCGAAGTCCTGCACTTTGTACTTTAGATAAACGATCAGTATTTGTTTTTGATGCTGATGCCCAGGCTGTCATTCCATATTCTACTACAGGTCTGACTGTACCCATGTAGACTTTTTGGAGAATACTTCCATTTGCTCCCCCAGCTTTTGCCTGCAAGTTTCTTCATCAAGGATAGCCTCCTGGTTGCTTTTTGCTCAGTCGTTATTATGTGTGGTTTCCAGGTGAGTCGCTTGTCTAGTTTGACCCCTAGATATGTAGGGTTCTCCACATGTGCTAGCTGACTTTCATTTATTTTTAGATTTGCTTTTTCTTGGTGGTTTGATAGTGAGATGATGGTTGTCACAGTTTTGGAGAGGTTGATCTGGACTCCCCAATCAGATGCCCATTCACTTAAGGTGTCAAGTGCTGTCTGCATTCTGTTTTTTGCAGTGGATATGTTGCCTGCCGCACCCCAGGCAGCAAAGTCATCTGCATGAAGGGCCTTTGAAATATGATGTGACAATTTCTCTCCCATATCATTGAAAAATACTAGGAAGAGAGTAGGCGAGATCAATCTTCCGTGAGGCACTCCTTGTAACACGTGTGCTTAGTTTACCATCTACTTTTACTCTTGCAGTGCGGTAGCAGAGGAAATCTTTTATCCAGCTGAACATTATTTCTTCAATTTTGTTTTGGAGAAGCTTGAAGAGGTTTCCATCTTTCCACACCTTATCAAAAGCCTTACTCAAGTTCATAAAAGTAGCCAGCACTTTTTCCTTCTTTTGAAAAGCATTTTCAATTTCCTAGGCTAGGTATATAAGCCGGTCTTCAGTGCTTCTATTTTTCATATAGGCCGACTGTGTCTTGGTGAGTCTTTGGTTTTCTTCTAAGTATTTATCAGTCTAGAGTTGACCATTCTCTCCATTGTTTTTCCTACGCAACTCAAGAGGCTGACTGGTCGGTAGCTTGACTTGCTTGTTTTTCCATTTTGTTTTTCCCGATTGGGATGATTCACGCCACAAGTCTGGAATTTTACCAGTTTTCTATGATTGGTGGAAGATGGTAATGAGCTTGTTTCTGCTGATTGGCCCTAGGTTCCTGGTCATATCATTGGTTATGCCGTCTTTTCCTGGGGCCTTTTTGGTTTTTAGTTTTCCTATGGCACCATTTAGTTCTGCGATGGTGAAGGGTGTCTTCATGCATGGCTCTGGATTTTGATTCTTCAGTTTTCTTTTAATTTCTTTTTTGACTTCTTTGATACGTGTATGAAAGAGTGTTGTTGTGCTTTCTTCCTTGTAGAAGTCAGCTAAAATGTTTGCTGCCAATTTTCCTGTGTGGAATTTCCCCGCTTCTTCGATGACAGTCTTGTAGTGTGAGTTCTTTGTTTCTCCATTTAGAGTTCTTGTAAGGTTCCATAGTTTGCTTGTGTCTTTTGTCATGTTTAGGCTGCTGGTCTTTTCATGCCAGCTCGTTTGAATCTCTGTTCTTTTCTGCTCATTGAAAGTGTGTTTGATTTCATTGTGTTTCTTTGAGTTTTCTGCTGTAGGGTTTTGCTCCATTTATGTCTTGCATCATTCAGCTCGTTATGCAATTTTTATAGAGTCTCACTCCAATAAGACTTGTATTCTCTTCGTTTGCCCCTTGGGATTGCCTTCTGTGCGGATTATAGTATCACTTTGTTTATTTGCGAGATGTTATGGATTATGTTGTTAGTGAGGGTCATATCCTGGCAAAACTGGTCTGTTTGTTCCCTGAAAAGAGCCCAATTTGATTTTTTGAAATTCCAGCTTGGGGACATGCTATGTTGTAATGTACTTCCTGACTTGGAGATTTGCAGGATGACTGGTACATGGTCACTTCCTCCCAGTTGACTTTCTACTGTTCTTGTAATGTGTCTATCTATATCATCTGTTGTCATGGCAAGATCTGGTGAGCTAGTTTTTTCCAGGCTCTGGAGTAGAATGTTGGTGTATCATCTTGCTGGTTTATTAGAATTAGTTTATTTTCCATCATCCAGTCTTCTATGAAATTACCCCTTTGTCCATATCCTCATAGCCCCAGCTTGGTGAGTGGCCATTAAGTCACCGACTATTAGGTGACTCGATTCCTCTATCTTTAGTTTATAAAGTACCATTTTGGTGGCAGGAGGGCTGTAGCAGTTTGTTATTGATGATTCTTCACCAGGCAGCAGCAGTTTTACTTTTATATGTTCCAGTTCTCCTTCTCCGGATCTTTTTACTTCTGCTGCTGGTATTGATGTTTTTACAAACGTAAGTATACCTCCTTTGACTCTTTTGGGTCGATCTTGGCGGAAGGACTCATAACCCCGAATAAATAATCTACGTATATCCTTTAGGTGCGTCTCTTGTATGCACTTTATGTCAATCTGGTTTTTCTCACGAATTCCTGTAGCTCTGGCTTTTTGTTTCGCACTCCTTCCGCATTCCACTGAGCAACTCTGAGGCATTTGGTTTGGTCAGTAGCACTACTCTGCTTTCCCCTGACATCCAGGTTAGCAGAGGCACCGGTCGCTTGGGTGGGCCCTTTCGAGGCAAGGGGCCTGGCTCCGCTCTTCCCCGGTTTTAGCTGATAGGAGCGACGCCATGATGACAGGGTTGATTGTCGCATGACGTCATTTCTGTAAAGCGTGTGTGCCCTAATTTATCCCAGTATCTGCGCCATCGCTGGCTAACGTCTTCGGCAGACTGGGTTGTGATTTTTCAGTCTGAGTTGTCTCCCTTAGCCTTTCCATCCTCCGATGGGGATTTCAAGGAAGCAATTTTGAATTTTAAAAAACCCCTCCCCCAGCTCGCTCCTGACTTGGAGTTAATAACCACATGCCAGCAGCATGAGCTTTTAGCAGCTCATACTCGCTTGAAACTGCCCGTCATTGGACACATGGGGTATTTCAGTGGGAATATCAGCGCCCCCTGATATCCCGCCCCATCCTGGTAGGCAGTAGCACCGGTTTGGTCCGCGGCTGCTTAATTGCAGCTAGCACTCCATATATGGAGGCCATCCACCATCTGTGGACGCGATCTGATAGGGGTCGGTAGCCCACCCCCCTCCCAGGTGTTGTGCCATGACTGTCTATCCTACATTCTTACAAGACCACTGCACATAATTACTTATGACTTCATTCGTTAGGTTCATTCATACAATTCTCATTAATATTTTGTGTGTTTTTAGTTTCTTCGTGCCTTTGAAAGTAAATGCAGTATTTTACAATTAGGCATATCATTTTTACATTGAACATATTTTGTTTCCTCATACCAAAATGTATGACTATTAGCCAAAAATAACCAGCAGGAATTTACCACCACAAAGCGTGAAATATATTATGCAGTGACCGTCTACATTTCTGATAAGATCTCTGCATATAATTTAATTACGACTTCATTCGTTAGGTTTTTTATTATTATCGTGTTTTGGTTGGCTACTATTTATATAAAATGGCCGACTAGAACGGCCGACTAGAACGAATGTGTTCTCTTTACGATGCTCGATTAACGGTTGTTCCTTCCCGAAAGTAATGGCAACCTACGGGAATATTGTGCCTAGAAATTTCCAATGGATTAATCGACAAAAAACATGTTACATAAAAAGAGCAGGAAGAAGAAAGAGTATATATCAGAAGAAACTATGAGCATTATCCAAGAAAGAAGACACATCAAAAATAGTTGTAAAAACAGAACAAATTATAGAATCCTGTCAAGAGATATACAAAGAAGAATTAGACAAGACAAGCAAAACTACATAAACAAAATATCCCTGGAAATAGAAGGGCAGAAAAGCCACGGTTATAGTAAAACGATGTTCGAAAATGTACGACACCTAAGAGACAGCAAACCTCAAACATCATTAAAAGTGATGAAAGATAAACAAGGAAACATACTAACAGAAGGGAAGCAGATCATATATAGATGGAAGGAATACTGCAGTGAGATGTATAATGACCCAAGAAAAACCAAAAACAGAACAATAAACGAATATGAAAAGGAGCCAGAACCTACAAAGGAAGAAGTAAGATACGCAATAGAAAGTTTAAAGAAAGGAAAACCCACAGGCAAAGATGGCTTAACAACAGAAATGATACACGCAGGCGGCGAGGCCGGAATCAAGATTTACCACAAACTCTGCTGCAAAATATGGGAAAGAGGTACATGGCCGGATGAATGGAAAAAATCATTATATATACCCCTCCCAAAAAAAGGCGACCTTCAGATTTGCTCTAACTACCGAACTATAGCCCTTATAAGTCAAGCAAGTAAAATAATGCAACATCATAATGCAAAGAATCAAACAGAAATTAGAGATGGAGATAAACGAAACACAGGCTGGTTTCAGATCGGGCAGAGGAACAAGAGATCACATTCTAAACATGAGATTGATCATAGAAAAGTGTAGGGAATTTTCAACTGACCTGCACACGTGTTTCATAGATTACTCAAAAGCGTTCGACTGCGTCCAACACCAGGAACTATGGGAGATAATGAACAGCATGGGTTTCCCAAGACATATGATTCATCTAATAGAGGAACTTTACCAAGATCAAAAGGCTGCAGTGAAGTTAGAGGACGATCTCTCAGAGTGGTTTGAGGTACAGAGTGGAGTAAGGCAAGGATGCACACTCTCCCCATACCTGTTCAACATCTACGCTGAAAGTATAATGAGGAACGTGAGAGAAGACATACACAATACTGACTACCACGCTTTAAACATAGGTGGATTCCTAATCCCGGAACAACGCTACGCAGACGACACGGTGCTTCTTTCAAATGATATAAAGGGATTGGAACAACTAATCAAGAACACAAAGAAATATAGCGAAGCACAAAATGTGTATTTAAACACGCAAAAAACAAAAATCTAGTCAACAGATATAACAACACAACAACAAAAAATCAGAATAGACAATACCGAGATAGAATGTGTGGATAAATTTGAATACTTAGGAGCAAATATCAACGCTGCAGGAGACTGCATGGCAGAAATAAGGAAGAGATTGGCAATGGCATATTGCAAAATAACACGGCTGAAAAACATGGAAAAACAACAAAATAGAAACGAAATTGCTAATGTTACGAACTTTTATTTTTCCGATTGCAACATACGGCTGTGAAACATGGACTCTAAGTAAAACAGCGGCAAAGAGGATCAACGCCTTCGAGCTGAAATGCTACAGAAAGATACTTAGAATATCATGGAAGGATAAAATCAGAAACTCAGATATTATAAACACATTGAATATTCCAGTGTTGGTTACTAAACACAATAACAAAAAGAAAACTGCGCCTGTTTGGTCATATAAAGAGACATAACTGTTTAGAAAGACAAATAATGGAGGGAAGGGTACCTGGTTAGAGGAGAAAGGGCAGACCAAGAAGACGATGGACTGACGACATTAAAGATAACATGAATACATCGCTAGAAAATGCAAGCCACATCGCCCAAGACAGAGGTTCAGGGCGTGCATTGGGAAGACAACGTTCTGGAAAGAATACGTCACATGACATGACTATTTATATCCTTGGAATCTCATTGGCTATGTTTGGCATTCGTCATCTAGTATGCCTATATCAATAATGACCAGCGGAAACACGATAACATTTTTTTTAAATTGATTACGAACGAAAGCTAATTAATTATGTGCAGAAGATATCTATTTCAAACAGTCATGGTTTTGCTATGATTTAAGTTGTACCATTAACACGAATAATAAGTTTATTCCGCTGTATGGCCTACACTTCCAGAGTAGATCCTGGCCGATGAGTGTTGACAGTATGCCTGTTGACCTGTGCCAAGGTTAAACACTAAACCAAACAAACATTCCCTTAAAGTCACATGTTTTGAGGGGTCAGTAACTTCAGTCAATGCTCAAGCACGGCTCAATACCACGTGAGAGAGTTACTTCTCAGTGTAACAAGGGCTGTGCGATTTTTTGTTGAGGCCTGTCTGAGGTCACCAGGAAGGGAATATGTAAATCACATGATAATATTATCATCAAGTGCTGTCGCCACAACAAAAGTTGGCTGCAACGAACCTCCAACATCTTTTGTCTCTTACTTTGGTAGTGCACTCTGTATTTTGTCTATCTCATTACACTTTTGATCTACTTAATTGTATCTCTTCCTACCTCTTGTTCGCATCTCCTCAACTCTATCTTTAAATATGGACTTCTCTTTTAATATCTGCACAATATTTTATTTGTTTGATTTGTATTTCATTTAAACCAGTTCTTCTTCTGTGTTCGCTCTCTAATAACCACTACGAATAAATCGTATGATTTCTGCCGGGGAGAGTGAAGTGCGTTGTACTGTTAATTCTAGTTCCACCGTAGAACTTTGTTATTTGCACATCGATTGGCTCACACTGTGGCCCGGACTTCCGAAGCCCATCACAACCGTTTTCGTCACTCCTTTGGGTAGTGGACTACCCCAGCACGTGACAGCCTACCTGTATGTCGTCAGGCGACGGGTATGTATTGTCTCTTTGACGAGACGATTTATCGTTCACGTCTATCTCGCACGAGGCGTTCAGCATCCAGTGAACTTACCTCGTGTAATTAGAGGTGTTCCTGTGCCCATCGGGTACTGAACCTTTTCTCATCCACGAGCCTGGTTCCGGTTTAGGATGAACTCGACAGAGAAGTTGGACCCAGGCTCTTTTGCCTTCTTAGACAAGGTGTCGTTCACCGACATCGCGAATCCCTCGTCCAAGTGTAACACCACGCGTTTGATAGCAAGGCGTGTTCTCGAACTGAACGACATTGTCTCATTTGTGCCTGAGCCAATCGGATACTGCACCCTTACTCTCTACAAGCATGTTTCCTGTGTAGGAAAGCTCGACAGTAGAGTTGGAATATGGCTACTTTCTTTGACGGGCGTCCACGATTTGGTCTCTGCCCGTAAGGAGCACCGTTAACTAGAAGCTTGTCTCGAGCTGACAGAACTTGTAGTTCCGATTACTTTGGAATGTTTTCGCTTTCTATTTGCGTTGTGCTGCCATATCATTGTACTCAGTATGTTATCTTTTCGTCTCTCGCCATGCATCTAACTTTGTGTGTCACTTGCACTGGCAATTGAAATACTCGTACCGGACTAACTATAGCGTCACTGTGTGTCGATAGTGCCACTACATGTGCTGGCGCAGTGATGTCAGATATGTTGTCTTTCTCTTTTGCAGTAAATTCTCTTTCCATCTGCTACCTCCACATTCACGGACACGATCCCCAAAAGGTTTAACCAGAATCAGCACGAGCATCTGTATTCCTGTTTCCAGGGTGCACTACGAGGAGGTACTTTTTAAGATCTTGGTTATCTGCTAACCATGGATCCGCCGAGAGCAGTGCTGTACCAATTGCACCCCATTTAAACCAGTGAATCCCAAACATGTTCGACCCGTAGACGTCTTTCCGACTTATTTTGTTTTCTATAGCCTTCCTAATATTGAATTTTTCTAAACATATTAATTTCAGATGTGTTTTTGACAGCTAACACAGTGCTGCTCACTTTGATGAGTTTTTGTGTGTAGATTGACAATTGTAAAAACAGAACATGACACTTTTTTAAAAATTAAAAAAAAAAAAATAATTCTGTGCACCCCTAATTATTATTCTCTCGCACATAGACCACCTGCGAGTCGAAATCGACCCTTGAGGATCCATACATACCAATTTGAGAACCTCTGATTTAAACTTAATAATAATTTTCATACGTAGTGTAATTAGAACCTCTTTGTTAGTTTTCTGTAATTTTATGAAGTTCTCACTGATAATCTATATATCCACATGCAGGGCCATGAATTCAACTTTCGTAAGGATGAGGATCAATATTAAAACAGTTCATTTGTTCGTTTACCTTGGTAATTCCCTATTTAAAAAAAAAGAGAAATTTCACAATGTGATTACCTTTTCACAAAAAATTAGTTAAAATAGAAGGACTTTTACCCACCTTCTAGATGCGTTTTCTTCTTCTTCTTTCGTTCACTTGAAACATGTCTATATCTGTAATTCTGTCTCCTTAATAAAACTCACTGTCTTTTGTAGCTCATACAGTGTCCCATAGAGTTTTGATTCCAGTGTTGTTTCCTCTGGCCAATATGTCTGCCTCAGCGTTTCATGCTCAGAACACTCTTGAAGTATATGTTTGGCACTCTGTGCTGCCTGTCCACATGTACACATGGCTGTGTTGCCAATCTTGAACTTTGTATACATGTGACTGCGGAGTCGGTTGTGTCCTGTTCTGAGACGTAGAATTATAACTTGTTCTGGTCTGTTCATAATATGATAGTCATCTTGTGTTGGTGTTTGTGGCTTTCTTATTGACTTGATCATCTGTTTTTTCTGATGGTAGGTGATTGGTATATCTGGTTGGTCTTCGGCAGCACCTTCTTTAGCCAGTTGGTCTGCTTTTTCATTTCCTGGTATTTCACAGTGAGAGGGTATCCACTGCATGGTTACCCTATACTGGTAAGACAATTCTGTGCTGACCCATTTGTGTATACTCTGACCCATATATCTTGTGGATATTCCTCATCCAGGAAACTGAGGGTGACTGTCCTTCGCTGCACACTGTTCTGTTCGTCCTCGCTTAGTATTCCTTTCACATGGGTCTGAATGTATATTGGCATTCCATGCCTTTCACTCCACGGGGTATGTTCTGGTACAGGCCTTAAGGGGCTGTCAACTTCAGGTAGGTCTGTAAGTTGTCTGCGGAGTCGTTTAGCTTGATGGATAAAACTGCTTCTTTTCAGTCGTCCCATTGCTAGATTTTGGAATCTTTCCTTCATTGGATGACTTGGCATACACTGAAACTTTTCTGCCTGAATTAGTACTTTTGTGTCTCTGCGTTCGCCAAGTGTTTGCATTCTTCCCATTTTCTGCATCTCTGCTATGGGTGTTGATTTCATTGCTCCCAACATTATTCGAAGTGCCTGGTTTTGCACTTTATCTAGATCTTGTAATGTTGTGTTTGATGCAGGACACCATGCTGCTGAACCATATTCCAGGTGTGGTCTTATGCCTTGCTGGTAAACTTTACTGAGTATATTCCCACTGGCTCCCCATGTGGTTCCACTTAGTTTTCTCAGGATAGCTAACTTCCTCCTGGCTTTTGTTGTTGCTTTGTTTATGTGCTGCTTCCATGTCAGTTTATCATCAAAAGTAACTCCGAGGTATGTGGGTTGTTTGTCTTCTTTCAAAAGCTCTCCATCTATTTTGATATGACCTGCTTTTTGTTTTGGTGAGAGGGTAAAAAGTGTAGTGCTGCACTTATCTGTGTTAATGCTGACGCACCATCTATTAGCCCATAAGGTTAGGGCATCGATAACTCTTTGTATTTGTTTAGTGGCCACTGTCGCATGTTCTTCTGTGCACCAGATCACCAGGTCGTCAGCATACATTGCCACTTTGATCCCGTGTGGTAGCTCAGCAACTAGGTCATTGATGTAAATAGTAACGCAAAATGAGGTAAACAGGTTACTAAAACACTTACCTAGCCTATTAATAAAAATATATTTAAAAAAGTATATATAAAAAAACATACAATAAAACTAAACAGGACAATTCTCCACGTATCGGCTCAAATTGAACCTTTTTCAAGAAACAAACAACAGAAAACGACAAAATAAAAATTAAAAAATAGATGTCTATATTTCATCAAGCCCCGTCTCCATAGCGCAGGGATGGCAACGCATCTAGTAAAAGTGAAAATGCGTGCATTCATTATAAACAAACCGAAAGTGGGAAATTAGAGACACTATAGATGAGTGCAAGAATAATAAAAGAAAAAGATAAGAAAAATACCCCTTTTGTCACTTTATAAGACAGGCAGGTTTTAAGAACATAGTCACAACAGGCAAGACTGAAGGGAACAGAGACAAATGGGGACGTGAGAAAATATTCATGTGACAACCTAGCAAGGCTTGGAAACAACGATCCTGATAACAATACTGTGAACAGAGAACCATGGTCACCTACGCCAACAAGAATGGCATATGACAATGATAGATGAGTAATGATGAGGAAAAAATCATTACTGTTTTTAAATTATCATTGATGTAAACCAAGAAAAGTGTTGGCGACAGGACTCCTCCCTGGGGGACTCCATGACGCAGTAGAACTTTCTTGCTCTTGCGACGATCTAATTGTACCCTGGCTCTTCTATTATGCAGGTATGTTTCTAGATGCGTTAATAATAGTCATGTTCTGATTTGCTAATTGAGGGGTGAAGGGGGGGGGGGGGGGGGTTTGTGCCCGCATATCGCCCGTGTGTTGCCGGGAACGAGATGGGAGCAAAGAATAGCAACACTGTTTACTTTCTATGCATGTCGTAAGAGGCGGTTAGGCATGTCGTAAGAGGCGGTTGGCTGTCCCATCTCATATAGGATCAACATGACCAAAAGCCTTGCTAAAGTTGGATGTGTCAGCCGAAAGGCGCAGATATCGCATCATTGCTGTATACCATGATACAATGCATTCCGTTCTCTGGATTACATCCTGCTAATCTTCAGAAGTTTGAGAACAAAGAAGAAGAACCTACGCATGTGAAATGTGTCTACTATTTATCCATTGCGAGCGTCGATAAAAACGGTCTTAAATTTGTGTTGTTGCACAAATAGCAGTAATGAATGGTGGAGGTGACATATTCATAAAACTCAAATATGGAAGAAAATATATACATAAAGCTTTTCCAACAGGGGAGTACTCCTCCAACTTTAGAGCAGAAACACTCCACCACCCACTGAAAGTTCTCACAGAACTAGAATTGTAAAGACCACAAAAGGTAGATATAGTCACATTTTGCAGATCCCTATTGAAATCAATCCAGAGCATCAGAAATGAAAGCCTTCTGTACAACATCTTACGTGCCCAAGAATCCTCATTTATTACCATTCAATGGCTACCATCACGCTGTGGAATCATAGGAAATAAAAACACTGATGCATTTTCAAGAATGCGTAGTGAACTATAATATAACTATTATAGAACAACAGAGACACATATTGTCCTACAGAGAAGTAAAAACCATAATTGATAACACATAGGCCAACACGTCAAAGTGGAGGAAACAAATGGTTGTGGAAGACAGACCCGATGTAATACAAAAACCGAGTGTTTCTCGGTTTTCCAACTCTCCACTTTATTTGTTTCAGTCTAGATGTCTGGTTATTTTGTCACGCTTCTTTCTGTAGGTATGTCCAATCCATCTCCATTTTCTACTTTGTACCTCTACGTCCTTCGGGCACTGGTACATCGTATGTTCTCTTCCACATCGCATCATTTGATATTAACCCAGGCTCTGCAACTTCTAACCGTATAGAGAGAACAACTATACGAATTAGAAAAAACGGTGGTGATCGAGCATTGACTAACGACCATTGATTTACCATGTTGATAATTTTTGATGACCGCCAGTGTGCACAAGTTTACAATGACTTCTTATTTTAGCAAAAAATCTTAGTAAATATTAGTCACGAAGCAGGTCAAAGTACAGCTTGCGGGGTTATTGCAAGAGGCGGCAACCGTGACAAATGAGGTAATGCGACAAGGATGACTGGAGCAGGATGGGTTTGATCACATGACCAGACAGCACGTGACTTGCTGAGGGTGAAAGGGGATTGTTTTGTTTTAAGTAGCTAGACCTACTTAACACAGTGTCGTACAACCAGGATTCAGCTTGATTCTATACATTCTACAGCAAATATCCATACACAGTTAGATATCTGTAAAATTAAGTTTGTCATCTAACAACTACTCATGACCATGTTATATCTGGTTGCGATTGTTTCTTGCTTTGTTGCTGCTGCTGTTAGTGAGAATCACTGGGCTCTTCTTGTAGCGGGATCAAATGGTTATGATAATTATAGACATCAGGTAACTTTCTTGTGTGTTATTGTTGTTAAAACTAAATAGGATAAATGAAGAACTTTTGTATTATTAGGGATATCGAAGAACAAGCAGGAGCTATTCGTAAAAAAAAGTTCAGTAGATTAGTCTGAGTGAATAGTATAGTTATAGTAATATATAGGCTGGATAGGCATACATTTTTCAACACCAGGGTCATCAGAGTTGAATAGTCTCCGCCAAAGACGGATGTGTCGGGCCATTGGCGCAGATAAAACGGTGACACAACACATTTCCATTCTCTGGACTACATCCTGCTGGAAATCTAAATGGATCATCGTCCGGATACAAGAGACCCAGCAGAAGTTTGAGAATGAACGCTGAAGAACACATACATTTTTTACATTATTACATTACAATGACTACATCATTTGCATGAAATCTATCATAATGACGGCTTTCAATCGAGTATGGCAAGATGGTTTGTGGAAAACTATGGCATTTTTATTTTAGTTTTGACAAATATAGATCCCAGTTGAGTAAAAGTTGCTTTTGATTCTTCACTGTGCTGTAAATAGCACACTGTTTACATTTTCAATTAGCCGATGTCATGGATTTCCATGTAACACCAATGAAATTAATGGCTGCCATGACATAACATCCAGATAATCACTGACTTCAACTCTAGACACAGAGGAACTTGGTAAAAGACGAGATTAGTTCACTGTGCTATAAATAGCACACTGTTGACAATTTTAACTATCCAACATCATGGATTCCAGTGTAACACTAATCAAAATAATGGCTGCTGTGACTTCACATCCGACAATCACACAGTTCAACTCTAGACAAAGATGAACTTATGCATAATCTGTTTGTTTTCCAATTTACACATTTTTTACAATTTCCTATTATTTGTGGTGAGCAATCAGTATTTCTGCCTGCTACACACGGAGCGAGGGCGCGCACACATTAGAAATATTATTTCTAATCCCAACCTTACTCTAAGTACTTACCTGTAAGCTTGCCAAATCACACAACAAAGGTCAGGTAACACCTCGAAACTAGAACAAAGGTTACAGTAAAGAACTATACTGTACCTGCGCTGAGGAACTTATGCATAATCTGTTTCTTTTCCAATTTACATATTAAAAAAAATTTCCTATGATTTGTACTGAACGCTCATTATGTCTTGCACACAGAGTGAGGTGCGCTCACACATTAGAAATATTATTTCAAAACCTAACCGTACTCAAAGTACTTAAGCTTGCCAAATCACACAACAAAGGTTAGGTAATACCTCGAAACTAGAGCAAAGGTCACAACGAAGAATTAAAAGCAACTTGCGCACCCCAGTTGAAATTATTGTAGCACTTACTAGTGCTGTTTAGTAGTGATATTGGAACCTTTTTTTTCTCAGTTTTTTTCAAAATAACCACATGAATGCATATTATCACCAGTGGTATTCAATATATTCTTAGAACACATCTTGCAAGAGACGTTATAGAACCATCAAACAACAATTTGAATTGGTGGCAGCCCTCTGTGCAATTTATGGTTTACGGATGACATAGATCTTATGGCTGACAGTGAGAACGAACTTGAAAAACCTGAAAAACGTATTGGTATAGAGAAAAGCAAAATAGTGGCAAACATTGATGACACCACGACTCCTGTTAAAATCTTGGTGAATGGACAGATACTTGAAGTTATTACTTCTAAATACTTAGTCTTATATGAGCAGCGATGTAGCACTAACAAAGAAGTGAAAGCTAGATTTTAAATAGCCTCACCTGCGGAGTCCAGATTTAATATCTTCCATGCATATCATAGGAGACAACTAAGGAGGTTATGGCTTGTAGTTGGCTGTCCATCCAATATAGGGACAAAGTTACCCTGAAGCCATGCTAAAGTTGGATGTGCCTGACTAAAAGGTGCAGATATCACAGCTAAGTTGTAAACTATGGCACAGCTCATTCAGACTACATCCTGTTAATTTGCAGGAGTTTGAGAACAAAGACGAAATGGTGAAGCATCACAAACTTGTGTGATTTAGCCACATGATGAGGCACTTTTCCTTTACAAAACTATCCTACAAGGAATAGTTAATGGTGGAAGAAGAGGACAAAAGAAAGTATGGATTGATAATATCAAAGACTGAACAGGATTAAGATTCCCCACATTTAAGGAACTGATAACAGAGACAGGTTTATAGTTTTGATCTTTCCATAGTGACACCTCTACGACCCTGAAGTGTTATGGGTTTGATGATGATGAGGTATGCTCTATCTTTGGGATCTGAAATAACAGCCTTTACCATCTTTGGACCTTATTTGATGCCTTTCTATCAAAAGTCTAAAACATTGAGGTTGTTACAGGCTTAATATCTAAAATGTGGTAGACATTGTTAGCCGGAAATAGTTCATATATACCACTTCTGTTTTTACGTCTCATGTCTATTATGCAGTGGATTCCTTTCCATTCAAGCGTATCAGTATTTATTTATCCCATCCCAGGTGTTGCGAGCTTTCACTTTTTTTTCTCTGTACAAGGTAGTGGTAGATGCATGTCCTCTTCATCTGGGTTGTATGTATAAAGGGTGTTAGTGATGAGGGATTTATTGACTGCAACATGCTCCAGAGAGTTGGCTATGCACTCATCCTTATAAAATTTCATTGCTCTAAAGTTGTATTAAAAGATCATTTAAGCATCATCTATCCCACATATTTAAGAAATAAATAATCTGGGATCTGCTATTTTTTTCTTTAAGAGAATCTGGGTTATTTTAAAAACATCTCTCACCAGTTATTTCTAAAATATCAGTGGTAACTTGGGTGGGAAAAATCACATGATCAGCAAGTATGTGACTTTATTCAAAAATTGTTTTGTTTGAGGACGGCCTGATGTCAGTTGATTTCCATCAACAAAGGTGTAATATTCAACATCCACCTGTAAATTGACTGAGTTTCTAAATAGTAATCATAGTCATGTTATATCTGGCTGTTTTTGTTTCTTGCTTTGTTGCTGCTGCTGTGGGAGAGAATCATTGGGTTTTTCTTGTAGCAGGATCACATGGTTATTATAACTATAGACATCAGGTAACTTTCAGGTGTTTTGTTGCTTAATAATATTTATCGTTTAATAAATGAACAACTTTTCTTTACTGCGGGATGATGGTTAGCATATGATGTTCAACTACACAAGTATAAAACAACCTAAACAGAAAAAAGTGGTTACAAGTGAAATATCCTAAGCTTTGTTATTAGTACTTAGGATTTTTAATTTCCATATTTATTTAAGTTCTGATGTGGAACCGGTGTCTCCCTGTTTATTTTAGGACAAATTAATCTAATATTATATCAGTAATTAATTAAAATATTCATTTGTTAGGGCTAGTTATGTTTTACATAACTAACCCTAAATAAATTTATATTTAAACTAATAAATTATAAACACAAACTTGTAAACATAGCCAAGGGAAATAATCAAATAAGGGACACCATTTCTAAACCAGAATCCACGACACATTAGAAAATGGATTAAATGATGAATGCAATTAATTTGGGAGCAACAGAAACTATTAGCACACAAATTTCACTGATTTTGCCCATGTACTGCCTACGCCTGAAAGGGGAGTAGAGAATAGCAACACTGTAACCTGCCACGAATGTTGTAAGAGGCAACAAAGGAAGTTTTGGGGGTGGTGTTGGTTGTCCCATTCCATAGAGTAAGTGATCCAGAAGTCATGCTGAAGTCTGATGAGTCAGGTCAAAAGGCATTCGTTTCATTACATTGAATTTACATTTGATAATATGTGTGTATTTTAACCTCTGTTTAACACATGCCAACATGCTTCTTCAATTTCTCTTTAATATTAGATGTAGCAATGTTTGCCATATGTAATAAAAAAACATCTGGTCTATGTGGCAAAGAGCTAATGAAGAGTGTTTATCTGGTTGGTACGGGAAAGTCGATTACTAATGAATCCTAAAATGCCTAAGGGACAAACTACTTTATATAACATTGAGAGTTAGGATTTTACAGTAACCTTTATACTTTATTTAGTATTTACTGCTTATATAACATTATTGATTAGAATTTACAGAACACAAGTCTTGAATAAAGTCTATTGTTTTGTTTGTTACTGTAATTATGGGATTAAAGCCTCTTCTTGCATAGGCACGCTCATTTCAGCCGAAGACAGGTGTCTTATTTTGGTTATATCAGGACAGGTTGACTTGATCTTTGTACGAACATGTAGTCTGGAATGAAATTAGATTATAGTGTGTGTAATTATTGTTATAGGACATCCATTGTGTTAGGTGAGTATTTCTCTGTTCAAGTGTCTGTTGTGTTATGTTGTCTGGTGCTGATTGGCTGACTTGAAGCCCTGAGAAAGACTATAGAAGCCATGAGAAGGACTGACAGAAGTCCTAAAACAAACTTATTGGTAGATGGTAACTCAGAAGGATTAGTGTTAGTCCTAAGAACTTTTGAAGCTCTAAAAAGTAAATCCTAAAAAGATCTTCATCCTTACTGAGCTGAATTAAAGAATGAACTGTATATCTTAGAGAAGAAATTAGTCTTTATTAAGTGCTGTCTCCACAACGAAGTTTGGCTGCAACAGACCTACAGCATTTTGTCTCGTCTTCTTGGTGCACTTTGCTAAACTGTAGCCTGTTCATCTCGTGATGCTTTCCACTTGTATCTGTCAACCTCTTGCTTGCCTTGAATTTGCAGAAGAGATGACGAGAACCTCTAGGAGAGTCTAATAAACACCAGCAAAACCAAGTTATGAAAGATGTATGAGTGTATGAGGTAATTGGCCATTAGTCTTACCATCTTTAAATGGCTTTCATGATCATCGCGGTATGCTGGCCTGGATCCCTATTCAGCGGTAGAAATATCAAGAAAAATGAAGGTGAGTCCACTCACACTTGGCGAATGGAATGTGCGCACCCTACTGGACCGTGTGGAGGTCGCACGGCCAGAAAGACGTACCGCACTTGTAGCAAAAGAGCTAGCAAGGTACAAAATTGACATCGCTGCCCTCAGCGAGACACGACTGTCTGAGGAGGGTGAACTTGTGGAATAAGGGACTGGTTATTCCTTCTTTTGGATTGGCAGAAATAAATAATTGAAACGCGAAGCGGACGGCGACCTCAAAATAGCAAACAATCAAAACGTCTCAAAACTGAAAGATCCACTTTATAAACAGCTTCTGCGCAGCTCAATGGAAATCAAAATTGCACCATTGACAATCGATCCTATATACATTCAAAAAAGCTGGGAAAATATCTGTGACACTATTTACAGAACTACAGAAGAAGTAGTGGGCGTTTCTGTTTGCAAACATCAAGACTGGTTTGACCAAAACAATGTACAGATCAAAGCTCTCCTGGACAACAAGCACAAACAGTACAAAGCTTATTTAAATGACCCCACATCAACCTTAAAAAGACGTACGAAAACTCAAAGAAAAACGCGCAAAAAGAACTAAGGAGGATGCAAGACTCTTGGTTTAGCACCAAGGCCATAGAGATACAATATTATGCTGACAGCAATAATATGCAGAAATTTTATTCAGCGTTAAAGGCAATTTATGGCCCTCAATCTTCAGGAATGTCTCCTCTTCTAAGTGCAGATGGAAAGCATACCATCACTGACAGAGAGGAAATTCTCAAACGCTGGGCTGAACATTTTGAAAATGTCCTAAACTGCCCCTCCATCATCAACGAGGAAGTGATTGCGCGCATTACACAAATACCAATCAATAACTCATTATCGGATCCCCCTTGCATTGAGGAAATGGAGAAAGCAATCTCAAATTTGTCCATAGGAAAAGGGCCAGGTTCAGACTCCATTCCAGCTGAAGTTTACGCTGTTAGTGGCCCTGTCATGACTACCAAACTTACAGAGCTCTTCCAGGCAATGTGGAACCTGGAATCAATACCACAAGACTTTAAGGATGCTTCCATAATACATTTATATAAGAGAAAAGGAAATCGTCTAGCTTGCGACAACCATCAAGGCATATCCTTGCTCTCTATAACTGGCAAGATTCTGGCTAGGTTCCTGTTAAACAGACTGCAAGCCCATCTTGAGACAGGTCTCCTTCCAGAGAGCCAATGTGGCTTCCGACAGGGCAGAGGTACTGTTGATATGATTTTCACTGCCAGACAACTACAGGAAAAGTGTCATGAACAGAACATTGGTCTCTACACCACATTTGTCGACCTAACTAAGGCATTCGACACTGTAAATCGCGAAGGACTATGGAAGATCATGGCCAAATTTGGATGTCCCGAAAAATTTACCAACATGGTTCGCCAGTTCCATGATGGTATGACAGCATGTGTGCAAGATGACGGCGCAAACTCAAACCCCTTTCCAGTGACAAACGGCGTCAAACAGGGTTGCGCCCTGGCTCCCACGCTCTTCAGCATGGTGTTCTCTGCCATGTTAAATGATGTCTTCTGGAATAACTGTGCAGGAATTTGTTTTCGCTATTGATCTGACGGAGGACTATTCAATCTTAGTAGATTGAAAGCCAAGACCAAAACTAAGACGGACATTGTTCGCCGACGATTGTGCATTAAATGCTACCAGTCTGAAAGACATGCAAGACAGCATGGACCTCTTTTCTTTGGCCTGTGATGCGTTCGGCCTCACCATCAGCACCGTGAAGACTTTAGTAATGTATCAACCAGCGCCAGGTATCCCCTACACAGAGCCAGTGATCACAGTAAAGGGACAAAAACTTAATACTGCCAATAAGTTTGTATATCTCGGCATCACACTATCACAAACTGCGATAATTGATGAGGATGTTGCCCTGCGTATTGCTCATGCCAGTGCAGCATTCAGGAGCCTTCGTGCCAACGTCTGGATCAGGCATGGTCTCAGTCTGACAACTAAGTTGGACGTGTACTGTGCAGTGGTTCTACCAACACTGCTTTATGCTGCGTCATCCTGGACTGTCTATGCGAGACACGCTCGACAGCTTAACTCTTTTCATCTTCGGTGCCTACGAAACCTCATGGGAGTACGTTGGCAGGTCGTGTGCCAGATATGGAAATTCTTCAGAAGTCCTGTATGCAAAGCATCCATGCAATGCTGATTAGGTCCCAACTCCGCTGGACTGGCCACATCGTCCGTATGCCAGACAAGCGCCTTCCAAAGAGATTATTATATGGGGAGTTGTGCGAAGGTAAACATTCAAGTGGAGAGTTGAAAAAGCGCTTCAAGGATCACCTAAAAAGCTCTCTCAAGAACTGCAGCATCGATCCTAGCTCCTGGGAGACTACAGCATGTGATCGCTCAGCTTGGTACACTTAGATCACTGCTGGCATCACGAAATTTGAAAAATAAAGAACACTGCAGGCAATCCACAAGCGAAAGAAGCGGAAGGACAAATCCGTAAATTCTCCTACACCGAACCTTCAGCACTCCTGCATGCACTGCAATAGAACTTTCCGTGCACGAATCGGACTCATCGGCCATCTACGAATAACAAACTAAATTATTTAATTACCAATTTTTAATTATTATATATAATATATATATATATTTTTTTTCTTTCATCGCATTTAATGTTTTTTCATGCCATGCTAATCTTCTCTTGCGAAGGAGGAACATCATCTTTAAAGGCACCAATTGACCACACTTTCTCCTTAGTCTGAGCTATTGCAAACTTGATCCACTTCTACTGACTTTGTACATAAACAATTGCCCATGAGTAACCATTGTACAGATGTTTCACCTCATACTTACATCAGGACTGCCCAACATACAATCAAAGATGACAGATCTAGCTAGAGGATACAGATTGGAGACAAAAGCTATGAGGAAGTCACTCGGACTCAGAAAAAGCACTGAATTTCACAGTGACAACCACAGATCTACAGAAGATGGGAGTTGAACTGTTGATAATCTTCTTTGTGACATCTTTTGCACAATGTTACCCTCGCTGCCACTATGTAAGCCTCGGTTCTGTGCAAGCTGCCCTGCTTCTTCCATTGTCATACTCAAAAGGTTTCAATATCCTGTCAGTTGATGTTTTTAGTGATACTTCGTTTTCCTTCTTTGAACCTTTTCCTTCATGATTAATCT
This sequence comes from Meghimatium bilineatum, assembly GCA_034231615.1. Classification (NCBI taxonomy): domain Eukaryota; kingdom Metazoa; phylum Mollusca; class Gastropoda; order Stylommatophora; family Philomycidae; genus Meghimatium; species Meghimatium bilineatum. The sequence goes on along the minus strand of CM067313.1, from coordinate 26,939,189 downwards.
TTCTAACCAATAGTGTCTTTTCACATGGCCGAAATATGTCCAAAATCAACAAAAGATGCAAGCTAAGAAGTCAATCGTCTATGTTTATGTCTTTGCACATGTTTGTGTTGGATTGCCTCTCTGTCCATTATAATCTGCAGACCTTGTAATAATAAATAATGTATATTTAAACTAGATCTTTTATGTCCCAGGCTGACATATGCCATGCGTATCAAGTCATTCGAAACCATGGAATTCCAGATGAAAGGATTGTTGTTATGATGTATGATGACATTGCTCACAATTCGCAGTAAGTAGCACTTTATCTACAAAATGTGGTATCGTATGTAATGAATGGCATACACATTTCTTAAAACATTTAGCAAGAGTTTGTAAGTCATATTCTGTGCTTAATCACCATAGCTTAGAGTATATCACCAACGTAATAGCATAAATACCCAGTAATTTAATTAGCTATCACAGTATTGATCAATCATAGTTGGCTGGGATGAGCCCCCATCTTCGTTTCAAGGAGTTGGCCTCAATGGAGGCTTTTTGTTAGTAGCAATTTCAATAGCTATCATAGTGTTACTATCAATTAGTTAGTCGTCAGGTCATCATCATCACTACATATAGGACACATCCATAGGTATTCTGTTCTTCCCCCCCCCCTTTTTAATTACATGATAACAACAGTTCCAATTCTCTATTGGTTGACAAACATTATTTCTGGTTACATCTCAAGCCCAGCTCCTTTATTCTGGACATAGAAAAGGAACCATCACCCTCATCAATTTCTTTTGCCAGTGCTGTTTTTAGGATTTCAATATGTCCTTTAATTGATCAATTGGTCCACTGCTCAATACAGTAGAAATTTCCCTCCAATTTTCTCATTTCCCTGAAAACCCACATGACCAAGCATGAAAGTGAATGGGCCTACTTCCAGCCTCTAACTCTCCACTGTCTTAGGCCATTGCTCATGAATGCACCCCACATATTTTTTTATTATTCTCATTGACTAACTAATGATGTAGACATGAGCTGCATTCTGTGTGCTCTCCCAGTTAACAATTACTGAACATTGAAAGCATAAACTTTCTCCTCATCTAATAAACTACAGAATGCTGAAACTTTAACTATTTGAAACCATGATCAAAACAGAAGACACTGTAGCTAACCTAAGTTAGTTAGTTGAGAGATAATCATCACTGTACACAGGCCACCACCATAGGTGCTATGATCTTCCCCTGAGTCTATCCGCAATTACATGATGATTGACAATTCGAGTTCTCTGTTGGTTAACCAACATTCTTTGCCGACCATAATAATGTTCATTTTTGCCACACTGCATTTCAAGTCCAGCTCCTTTATTCTTGTCATGGAAAAGGAATCATCATCATGGTACATGACCGGCAGATGTGACCACATGTTGTGATAAGAGTTCGACAATTTAATGACTTTGTAATGTTTTGTGCTGAGCTATGTAATTTTTTTGTAATAATCTGCACATCTTCTGTGTCATCACAGAAATATCACATGACTAGCAGACGAGTCGACGCTAAAACAATATACAGAAAAAGGTGCTGTTATGTATTTTACATGGAAAATGTTTTCCTGCTGTAATTGGAAGAAAGGACATTTGCTACCTTACTAAAGCCGATTGTTCACAGTGTTGAGCCTGTGTTGGGTCAATGATATACTCTGTCTACTAGAGTATATGAGTATATCAGACATCCAAAATCAATCAGACATCCAAAATCAAGAGAGCAGGCTTCATCCACCTAACAGTAAACCACAGATATAACTTTGTGGATCAAGTTACTGGGCTCATACCCAAACAGTGGATGTGGGGAGGTATAAAGTGGCAAAACAAGAAACACAGTTGCACCACTTAAGCAGCTACCTAGCAGAATTCATGTGAAATACTAGGCTCCAAAACAATGTAAATCCCTTCTATGCCATATTGGAGGTCATGAACATGAGCAGATACTGGTCACTCGAATAAACCACTCATCCCTGTGACCCTCTCTGTGCCACCACATGCCCATGCTCACAATATGCGCCTCCCAAACATAGGTTAGACTATCCCACACCCCAACCCCATCTGTGAAACCATCTACCCTCCCAACCACTGCAGACCCTACTCCACAATACTAGAACAACTCTAACTCCCTCCCCCCAATCATAAAGACTAAAAATGCTGTCTCCCCTCCAAGTTATATCTGTTAACTTCTTAGCAACAAAGGGACCTAATAAATGTAATGTTTATCCTAACACTGGTTGTTTGCCCCTACACAGTTTTGTACAATAACACTGGTTTAATATTTTACGAGCTCATGGTTTGTTCTGATAAAACTTGGTAATATTTCCCCAGACACGAACCATCATCTTCATTAATTTTTTTGATCGTACATTTTCTTTCAAAGAATTCAATATGTCTGTGCAATCATTGCCCTGCCATTCCATATAGTGGCAGAATTTGCCAATCTATATGCTCTCTCATTGCCTTGAACACCTGAATGACCAGGCACAAAAATGTGCACACTATAACTTTGACCTTCACACAGCATCTAGCTACTATTCACAAATACTGCCGCTTGTATGTTCCTAATCATGCTCATTGAGTTGCTGAGAATTCAGACATAAGTTGCGTTTTATCTGTCCATCTACTTCAAGCCCTGGTCACTGCTATAATTTCCATTGTCGTGCTTCTTGTAATTACAGCGAGATATTGATATATATATATATATATATATGTATGTATGTATGTATGTATATATATATGTATATATATATATGTATGTATGTATGTATATATATATATATATATATATATATATATATATATATATATATATATATATATATATATATATATATATATATATATATATATATATATATATATATATATATATATATATATATATATATATATATATATATATATATATATATATATATATATATATATATATATATATATATATATATATATATATATATATATATATATATATATATATATATATATACCAATGAATAATGACATTTGCAGAGGGTGACACTCAGATATAGCGGTTAAATATTGAGAGCCAAACACTGAAAATATTAGTTTTGTGAGGTAAAAAGGCGATGAGCGGAACACCGCTTGTGCATAGAAGGTAACAGTGTAAATATTTTGTTTTCCTCTTAGCCCTGGCAACAGACATGCAGCATTGTTACTGTCTTCTTGTTCCACCATTGTTATTGTCTTCTTGTTTCTGTATTGTTAATGTCTTCTTGTTCCTCCATTGTTACTGTCCTCTTGTTCCTACATTGTTATTGTCTTCTTGTTCCTGCATTATTAGGGTCTTCTTGTTCCTCCATTTTTTGTAATGTACATATTTATTCAAATTTATTTTATAGACTTTTTATTGTTATTGCTGATAATTATGTATAATTTTCATGTTAATCTAGAAATCCAGTTCCTGGAACCATCATAAATAGACCAGATGGACCTAATGTTTATCCAGATGTTCTGAAGGACTACACTGGAGAAGTAGGAACTTTTTAAGATAGAGTATTTTATATTTTGTGTGTGTGTTTTGGCTATGGAATTATAAACAATAAAACTCTTAAATTTGTTTGTGCAATGGGAAAGGTAGAAATCTGTCTCATAATTGTTTTTATACTCTATAAAGCTGGATCCGTTACTATTATACATGCAGTAGGTCATTGGTGAAAATAACATGGCGACACAACACATTTTTATTCTCTAAACTACATTCTGCTGGAAATCTAGTAGGATCATTGTTTTGCTACAAGAGTGTTCAAGCGGAAGTTTGAGAATGAATGCTGAAGTAGAATACATTCTTATTAGACCACCTCTAAGTAGGAAGTTTATTTTTAAGGCACTGTACACTGTCGAGAGTTGAAGTGTTCTTGATTTGAAATAAAACACTGGAGAAACCACCTCACTGCACATAGGAAACAAGAGCTAATTTTTTTGTAATTCCTGAGTATCATAACAGATAAACTATTAATGCAGTATGTCCATTTTGTATTCATTATCATTAGGTATTTATTTGAAGATAACGGGTAAAGGCCGCCCAAGACACCGTTGAACAAAAGACATTCAGGAATGCCTGCACATGTCCCTAAAAGAGGTGGGATTGCTTGCTCAAGACCGAGGAGAATTCAAGAGATCCATAGGGAAGACTACATTCTGGAAAGAATATGTCACTTGATGATGATTTATTTGCTATATCTTTTCTCCTGAACAATGAATTATGGTGAATGATATTCCTTCATCAATCTTCAGTCAGTCATCAGGTTACAGAACCAATAGCTTGAATGGTCTGTGTGATTCACCTCTCCATTCAGTTATCAGGTTATAGCACAAATAGCTTCAATCAACTGTGATTCACTTCAGGTCTTCATTTCAGCCCCTCAGGTAAGAAGTAGCATCTCGGTAGGCCATATTTTCTGCATCTCCTCTTGGTAAAGGTGACATGCATGAAGAATGCATTTTGCAGTCTCTGGTTCAGACATATATTATAATGCTTGCTGAAAGTAGCAGTTCCATATCACACTAATCCATCCAATCAAAAACCGATAAATCAACACGGTTTTATTGGTACCAAATTGGATACATCTACACACAAAGTTTTCCAGCTTTGAGGATGTGTGGAAAAAAATCTAGACCTATTGAGTCCTTGTTGTCCTTTTATGCTTCTTTCACCCTCGACTGTTCCCAATTATTTACAAAGGAATCATATCAGCATAAATGTGCAAACTCTCCCGTATGTTATTGAGGCCAAAAGGAGAGCAAAGAATAGTAACACTTACCTGCCATGCACATGATAAGAGGTGAGGTTTTGAGGATGGAGTTATTTGTCCCATCCCATAGATGGTCAAGTGACTCATTAGCCATGCTGAAGTCGGATGTTTCAGGTTGAAAGTTGCAGATAATTACAGCCAAGCTTTGTACCATGACACAGACATTCATTATCCGGAATACAAATGCAGATGTCCAAACCATGCAGGTTGACATATCATTTTACTATTTAAAGATGTGATTCTTATGGATTTGTATTGCACCTCAAATTTTATTACTTACATATACATTTGTCTTATGTTTTCTATAGGAGATTCACATAATTCATCTGTAACATTTGTATTCGAAGGTCTGTAATCATCTCTCCATCTGCAGTGAGTGTCAACTCACAACCATACAGTGGAATATAAAGCGCTATAGAATTGTAATTGATTTTCACTCAAAGACTGATGGTGTTATTCCAACTTGAGATTGAGGCTACATCCATCTCCAGCCATATTTTTTATTATATTTTGCTTTTCTTTTACTGCATATGTGGAATCTGAGATATTTGAAAGTATTTACTTCTTCAAGTTTATACCTATTCATCATGATGTTGATCTTTACTTCTGTGTCTCTGCTGTTAATCAAGATTTTGTTATGTTTTTTTTAGTGTTGACTGTAATTCTGCACTTGCTGGTAACTATTTTCAAATTTGCTAATTCTTCTAGTTCATGCTCTGACCCAGCTATAAGATCAATATCATCAACAAAGTGTAAATTGCAAATAGGGTGACCTCCAATTGATACAACTTTTTATATTCACAGGAAGTGACCCCAGATATATTCTTGAAAGTTCTTACCGGAGACTCTGAAGGAATAAGGTCTACTCTCAACAGAGAAGGGAAGGTGATTAAGAGGTATAGTTTATAATTTTGTTCAATGATATAAATAATTTTTGGACAGATTATGAAAAAAGGAAAGATGGAACACATTGTAATAACAGACAAATTGAAGAGCAAGAGGGGTGGAGGAAGACAGAGAGAGAAGATATTTGACAACCTTTCATTGTGACATGGGAGAACATCAGTATTGGAAATAATTGACAGCACACAAAAACAGAAACCTGTGGACAGACCTGATAACTAATGCCACACAGCATGGACCAAAAGAAAAAGAAGATATAAATCATAAACTTATTTATTTATTTTGGTAGCTCTAACTTTGGTAAAGAGACATTATGTTGGTATTTTCTTCTTGTGTTATTCTGTACACACGTACAATATCTGACATTTTTATAAACTATGACCTGGCATAATTTTTATAGAAATAATGACATTTGTGGATGTGCATTTTGTTGATCAAAATTGTAGTGAACTCTTTGATTACAAATGCCTTTTTAAAAAAAATTAGTGAAATAGCTGTGGTGCTGTATAAATATGTATGTATTATATATATATGAATATGTATGTATAAATATGTGCTGTATTTCAAAATACCTTTTGAATTATTTTTTTGCTCAATAGCTTATATAGTCTGTTTTAATGCTCAAGACAATCATTGGTCTTTCTTCTTCCATAGGGAGCCGCGTTAGCGCAGTGGTTAACGCACTGGCTTCGCATATGAGTGGTCCTGGGTTCATTCCCCAGTTGAGGCGGAAATGTTTTCAGATCGCAACGTCTCCCAGGTCGGCCCAGCCTTAAATGGGTACCGGATTAATCCGGGAAGTAAAGACTGTGAGGGAGAGGAGATGGCTACCGCCCTCATTTGCAGAGCCCGTGAAATGTGAGATCGCTAACATCTCACACCCCTGCAGCATTAATAAATGCTATGGGTTACTTTACTTTACTTCTTCCATAATCCATTGTCTCTTGGACCTTTACCCCTTGCCCCAATATCTTGTAGTGAGTGATATCTGCAGGTGCTTGCCAGTTTTGTTCCATATAATGTGTTCTATTTGGTTTGTCTATTAGGAAGACTCTTCTGAATAGGGTTGGCATGGGTAAAGATTCGCATGGGGCAAAGATTCGCAGTAGGTTTATTTCTAATGTATGGGTTTTCCTGATACCATATATGAATAAGTTATAAGAAAACATCCCATTCTCTCACACAGCAAAGATTGATACGTCCTTTTTATATTTTTTCACTGTTTGATGCAATTTTTTTCAACATCTCAGTTTGCTGTTATTAATATCATGATATTTTAAATGTTTAAATTGAAATATTGTGTTAAGTTTTTAAACACAGTATCTTGTCATGGTATGTTGTTCATGGGAATTTATGATAGTTGCTAACAATGTGATTTGGGGTAAATCCACATTAGTGGAATAAAGGTCCGCAATCAAAATCATTCTTCATAAAGGTCAATGTCATGAGGAGATTGCAGCAGATGCCACTACAAATTTGGCAGAGACAGATATATATGATTCTAATGATTATCCAATGTTAAAAAGGCATCTATCTATCTATAAACCCGTAACCCTTCAGGGTCGTAGGGGTACCACATTGAATGCCTCAGCACAGAGAATGATCTCAAACACATTCTCCAGCGAATTCTATCCTCAGCGATGCGAATGGGTGTGGTATATCTTGCCCTGTCCATTCCTTGATGTTGTCCAATGTTGGAGAGGAGATGGGCACCACTAGCTAAACCTTTTGCCCACTGAAATACTACAATGAATAATCACAAAGGCATAATTAGCTTTAAAACTGATTGTAACCATTTTTTATTACAATTCTTTTCCAGATTACAGTTACATAGTTTTAGTGTTTTGTAATGTTCACATAATGTAGCTATGCAAAGAACAAGCAGTGAATCAATTATTTGGCAGTTTTTGTAAATTCTCCCCCAAGTTTATAATGGTTTGTAGCACCTTTTTATCTGCGGATCTTTGCATCATCAAATGCGGTAAAGATCATCATTTACATAAGTTAATAAAATCTCATTTTATTGTCTACATGTAAATCTTATGTTTTAAATTAATTAAAAAAATTATGTTACAGTATGTTTTCCTGTGAAGTAGTGCACATAAGCTTTCAATACCCTCACTAAATGTAAGATGGATAGATAAGTTATACACTGATGACAGTTTGTTGTCCTGTAGTCAGGTCTAGCAGTTAGAATACACTAAAATGGGATAATTGTGGATCTTTGCCCCCACTTCCCTATCATTCAGCATTTTACATTTAAAGAGGTGGTTGTCAACAGATTTATGATGTAATAATGTCAGTTTGTTAATCATATATTCCTCATTGTTCATATTGGCTGGCAATAATTTTGTTTTAACTTTATTCACAGTGGTCCAGATGATCGTATCTTCGTAAATTTTGCAGATCACGGTGCCCCTGGAATTTTGGCATTTCCAAATGAAATGGTAAGAAATTTGGCAGTCATAGTATGGATAATAGTTGTTTATGTGTCTCATATTTACGTTGTAATTTGTTTATTTATTGGATTAATAATGAGAACAATGGTTCTGAAAGTATTTTTTTAAACAAATTTAAGAAAATTACAGTTCAGCAGTTGACTGAATGAAATTCTAGTTTTTTATTTTATTCACTTTAATTTTGTGCTTTCTGTCATGATAGCATTGACAGTTGATTGATGTCCAACACATGTCGCTTTAGGTTGTTTGATAGACGGTGATGTTCTGGAGTATTAAGGTGTTAATCATCCCCTGTTGTTATTTTTGTTGATATCCAAATGCTAATGAGTAATTTCACTCTTGTCAGTACAATGCCATTTAAAAAAAAAAGTGGAGGTCGTCTGAAGTTGATTTAGTGATCTATACAGTAAGTCAGTGACTGTTAAGGGTGCCTGTAACAGTTTATTCCTGGCAGTTGAAAAGTAAGGGCTGTCAATAAGGAACTGTTCCACTGTTTCGTTGGGATGAGAGTAGTGTCTACAAATTGGTAATTGCTAGGGTTTGATAATCACCCGCTTCTTCTGCATTCGTTCTCAAACTCTGCAGATTAGTAGAATGTAGTCTAGAGAATGGAATGTATTGTGTCATGATTTACAGCAATGCTGCTATATTTAGCCACCCAAATTTTGGTCATGTTGACTATATGGGATGGGACAGTCAACTCCACCCCATAACCTCCTTACTCGCCTTTTACGACATGCATGGAATATTACACTGTATTGCCATTCTTTGCTCCCCTCTCAGGCCCCGGCAGGACATGGGCAAATCACCCCCTAAATCCACCTTTTCTTTGGTATTCCTCTGCCACTACTTTCTATTTTCATGTAAGCTGTAGCGGCTGGGTGAGATGACCAAACCATTGAGTTGTAATATTTTAATTCCCTTTTGGACGCATGTTTTTTCCATCTATCACTTATTATGTACTGTTTACTTCCCCTTTCTCTGAATTACCTTCCATAATCGATTAAGTCCATAATTAATTTACACCGTATGTCCATAGCCACTTTCTTTGACCCTCGTACTACCACTGCAGCTTTTGTTCACAGCCTATATATACCCTTCTTTAGGGTCATGTATTGTCATGTATATAAATGATTTTTCATTTTCATTCTATCCTTTCTTCTGTACATTTCTCTTGCTCTTTCTTCTCTCCCTGGGAGATTTGTCTTCCCTCCCCTCTCTTTTTTCTCCTATTTATTATCTATCTCATGTTAACACACCATGCATTTGACAGCAACCTGTGCTATATAATTTACTTATTACTTTCTTCCTCCCTATTCTCCGTCTCTTCTTCCAATTCTCAACATATCATGTGTGTTTCTATATTGTTTACTGGTTGTCTTTTCGTCCAGATGAAGACCATCTAATCAAAATGTCATTGAATGGTTTCGTTGCTAGTATTTCATGCTCACGATTGGTAACACTTTAATCTGTTTCTGTTTATACATGCATTTCATTCTTTGGTTTTACAAATATTTCAAAAGTGTCACTATGAAACTTCAGATGACTTCATTCTTTATATGATTTATCTTGTTTCATTTACTGTTGTCCTTAAGCATAATATTTCAAATGTGACTTGTGCTTTCTCTTATGTTCGTTAGTCAGTGCCCATGTCTAACTATGGTATTTCTAACGTTGGAAGCTCTAACATTGATAAACAGACAGTATGAAATTAGCATTCTTCTTCTTCTGCATTCATTCTCAAGCTCCTGCAGATTAACAGGATGTAGTTCAGAGTAAGATTGTCGTGAGTCTTGGTTTTCAAAACATCCGACTTCAGCATGACTTTGGACCATTTTGGTCTTATATAGGATGGGAAAGCCAACACCATCACAAAACCTCCTTAGGTGCTTCCTATGACATACTTCGATGGTTACAGTGTTGCTATTCTTTGCTTCCCTTTCAGCAACATTTAAGCAAAGTTAATGTTTGAGAGTTGGTGATAGTTAATACATGCCTTTGTTGATGTGTTAAACATGTCTTGATTTCTCAATCAAGTGTTCAGTTTGTGAACATCTATCAAGGTAAGAAATGCAAATAGAAAATGAAATAAAATCTATAAAATGTAGAAAGGCCATAAGTTCTGACAACATAACAGCAGACATAATAAAAACTCTACATGAATTTGGTGTGGAAACTATCACAGAACTTTGCAATGACGTACATGAAACAGGCCACACACCTAAAGACGTGAAATCACCAATATTCATACCACTACCTAAAGAGCCCATAGCTTCTTGAATGTACAGAATATAGAACAATAAGTCAGATGAATCATATAGCCAAAATACAACTCAAGATAATACATGAAAAAAGCAAGATAGACACTGAGGTCAATGAAGAGCAATTTGGTTTTAGGAAAATCAAAGGAATCAGATAAGCTATACTTAGTATCCAACTATTGATAGATGAATATATAGAAGTCCAAAAAAGTATCTATATTAGACTACAGCAATGCCTTTGACAGAGTCCAACATGAAAAATTAATCAAATGTCTTCAAGAAATAGATATGGAAAGGACATCAGACTGATAAGAAATATATATTGGGAACAGACTGCATCAATAAGGTGTGAAAACAGCAACTCACTATACATATAAATAAGAAGAGGAGTAAGACAAGAATGTATTTATCACTCAACCTATTTAATATCTACACAGAAGATTTTTAAACATATATAAGGAATGCCAGTACTCAAGATCAGTGGGAAAGTTGGAAAATAATAAACAACCAGAGATGCAGATGACACTGTTCTTTTAGCAGAAAGTGAGCATTAACTACAGAGACTTATAGATCAAGTTGATAAATCAAGTAAAGAGTATGAACTGGATATAAACATTTTAAAAAAAACCATGATAATGGCAAAGTCACAGAACAGGTGTTAAACATAAAATACATGGAGAGAAACTACAAGTAGAACATTATCAATATCTTGGACATATAATCACAAATGATGGCAGATGTGAAACAGAAATTAAAAAGAGAACAGGAATGGCTAAAGTATTTTCAATAACATGAGGAAAATACTAACATTTAAAAAAATTACAAAGTAAAAATGAGAATTATAAAAGGCTACATCTATTCTATATTAATGCATGGCTCAGAAACATGGACAATAAGCAAAAAATTATTGATGCCTTTGAGATTTGGATATATAGAAGAATAGGGAGAAGATAATGGAAAGAGAAGAAAACAAAGAGGTTCTAACAACACTTGATATGAAGAAAGCATTATTAAATAAATAAAGATCAAAGAAAAAATATATTTTGGATACATTAAAAGATATGACACCTTGTTCAAGACCTTACTTGAGGGGGTACAGAGTCGAAGGGAGGTAGGCAGAGATACAAGTGGGAGAGTAACATCACAAGATGGACAGGTTACAGTCTAGCAGAGTGCACCACTAAAACAAGAAACAGGATTTTGGTCTATTTCAGCCAACCTTCATTGCAGAGTCGGAACTTGATGATAAGCAAGGTAAACTCTTGCACTTGTTGTAATGTTTGATAGTTTATCTGGATAATGTTTACTAATGGTATTATCAAGTTTTTGATCAAAGTTTGTACATTCTATTCTTTGAAGCATAAAAAATCTATTTACTGATTAATACCAGCAAAGCACATTTTAATATATATTTATGATCTGGTATTATTTTTATATATAATAAAGTATTTAATTTATATAGTTTTCTGCTTTTGTCTCTTCACAGCTTAATGCAGAAGATCTCATCAATGCAATCAAGAAGATGTATGAAAACAAACAATACAAACAAGTGAGTACTGGCAATTAATACTATATCATTTATTCATTAACCCTTTAGATCATACCTGAATATTTTTTTGTTTAGTTCTTAACCATATTCCCCTTACAGTCGCAACACATCACTTCTACTGGTAGCCAACTACAGTCGTCATCGGGCGCTTTGTTTTTGTTTCGTTGCAGTTGATATTACATTGTTAGTTTGCGCTGGGTTATTCCTGTCCATGAGCTTTGTGTAGGTCACAGTTCAAACTTTCTCTGCATATTTACATCATAGAAATTTTATGTTGAACTGAATTTTGATATATTTTTCAATATTTGCAGAGTTTTGATACAATTTTTTGGCATTGGAGGATAGTGTTCGTATGTACACTGATGATAACAGCCGTAGTTACGATGGAAATATGCACAATGTAGATAATGTGCATTCAAAATATAATGTGTAAAGTGGCAGTGATGTTATTTGTTCAATAGATGTAATGTTTCTGCCAACAAGAAAGAAATTCATGGTACTAATTGTGACATTGCAAGTTTCGCCGGAGTTATGTAGTTTTTTTAATAGAAATTGAGATTTTTGTAGAAAACATTGGGCCTGTACATAATCTTGATGAGATTGCCACACCTTATGAATACTTCCGCATCATTGTTAATGATGAGTTTATCAATTTGTAGCAGATCTGACAAATTTATATGTAACATAACAGACAAAACAAACAAGGATAGAAGACATGTGCTAGATATCTGTAACTGCTATTGAAATAAAATGTCTTTTTAAAATATTTATATTATGATGGGTCTGTGTATTCTGCTTGGTTATGGTATGTGTTGGAGTACAGATGACATATCAATTTGGGCATATCAACCTTTTTGGGAAAAAGGAGATTTTAGAATATATCTCAATATTTTTGTCTCAATATGACTCAACTACTCAGCACTCCCAAGGAAAAACAAAATTCCCCGCATTTTGTTGAGTTTGACAACTTATTGAAAATATATATGTATTAAATTTTCTTTGATGTTGGATCATGCAAGACTATTAATTTTTCCGTTGATGACTAAGGATATTATGGGTTGGAGTTCACTGTTCTATCCCATATAGGGTCAAAATGACCCAGAAACGATGCTGTAGTCAGATGTGTCCGGCTGAAAGGGGCAGATATCGCAACAAAGCTGGAAACCATAACACATATTTCATCCTTTGGACTACATCCTGCTAACTTGCAGGAGTTTCAGAAAAATGCAGATATAGAAGAATGGGGTAGCCAAATCAGCACCCACATGTTTAGTATTGATGTGTAACAATTGATAATAGTGAGAATGCTGTAAAACTGTATAACAGTAGTACTTACTTAAAACACAAGGTCCATCAGCTTTACAATGAGATCACAGACTATGACTATTGGGTAAGGGTATGAAAAAATACAGATAAAGGTATGCAAGACAATTCAACATTTCAAACTTAAGGTCTATTTCAAGAAAATACAAGGCAGTGAACAGTAAAAATAAAGGTACTATCACAAAAGCATTAGACGACAGACATTTAACAGCAGTCATCCAAGTTAGCAATGGTGTACACATGCAAGTATTGTCATAGAGACACATTTCCAAAATTCCACTTTCACATTGACTATGTCTTTACATGTAAATCCCGTAACTGCATTTACGTAATCATTTGTAAACACTGTGACATGAAATATATACGACTGGTGAAACTGGCAAAAATTAAGTGACAGTTTCTGCCAGCATCTTCATGCCATTAACCACAGATCGCCTACTCCTGTTGCTATACATTTCAATGGCACTGATCATCATGGTGCATGTGACAGGTCACTGCAATAAGATCTTTCACCACTGATGACCCCCTTGAAAATCTATATACATTGTGGTTTGATACCCTTAAGCCATTTTGTCTTAATACATTCATTAATCTTAAAGAGTGGCAGTGAATACAACACTCTGTAAAGGATACATCACATAGATAGATCAGTTGTTATTCAGTCGTTTCACTTCTTTATTTCTAAGTTAATAAAATACCTGTGCTAGTAATACATGCTTATTAATCATTCTGCCACTGAGCTGACACATCTTCTATCTACCTAGATAAAAATCCTTATGCAATAATTGAGTTTGTGTGATAGAATTGTAATTCTAAGAGATAACATTTACTACAATTGTTGTTGCTACATTGAGAACACATTTTTTGACCTTTTGTTCAGTGTCTTTTCAGATCTTCTTTCACCATCTCCTTCTTTCATTGCACTTAACAAAAATAGAAATCTGATTTTAATACATGGTTTGGGTCCAGTTACATGTTTGTTGATGTATGCATTCACTAGTTGCCAACAAATGTGAATAAAACACATATTGAATATTTATTATTAACAGATGGTGTTCTATATTGAAGCTTGTGAGTCTGGATCCATGTTTGCAAACCTTCTAGCAAATGATATTAACGGTAAATGTTTAGATGTTTATATGGGGATTGTTATTGAAGAACTTAATGATTGGGCTGAACATATTTTTGAAAGCTCAGATATGATATGATGCCTCCTTCTAGGGTATTCTAGCAAATATAATTGGTTAATTGATACATGATCTGCAATGTGATGAAACTTGCTGAGGAATTTATGCTTGAGAGCTTTGAAGAAATTGTAACTGGTTTGACATAGTGTCAAGTGCACTAGAACCTTGATCTCGTGTTCCGGGTCCATTTCCTAATTGAATATTTTCAAACAAATGGCTTCCCAGGTCATCCTAGTCTCTGAAAACAAATACCAGATTTTCTTCTTCTCATTCACAGTTTAACGTCTACACAGCAAGTTTCTTTTTTTAAACAAATGCTGCTGTACTTGAAAGCTCCTCAGAGCTCCCGCACAGCTTTTTGTGGATACTTGTCTCTGTGGATCAGTGTTACTCCCTTAACTGTTTTTGTGTAATGCAGTTTTGCAGATATGTTCCGCTGTCTGTACTGCCAGCCCACATGGACACATAGGTGGTGAAACCAGTCAGTCTGTTTAAATGGTTGTACAGTCTGTTTTGTCTTGTCCTAATGCAGCAGTTGATACCTGCTCAGTTCTGTCTAGTTTTCCTTTTTTGTGGTTGATGATCCTGATAGCTTTGATGAGGCTTCTCTTTTCCTGCCTGGTAGATGATCTCTTGGTCATGTTCCTGTTCTATTCCATCTTTTGCCAGCATATTTACCTCTTCAATTTCTGGTATGCCACAGTGGGATGGTATTCACTGTAGTACTACCATTCTTTAAATGCTCACTGCAGGTATGACTTCTTTCAGGTCTGTACTTATTTCTGTCAAGGGCTTGTAGGTCAGACATTGTATCAGTAAGAAACACCATCTGTATACTTTGGCTAATTGTGTTTTTAATTAGTTCTGCAGCAATGCTTAGGGCTTCTGCAATGTACTTCAGTAACTTTTGATTCAGTCCACAAGTCATTCTCACCATTGTGTTCAATTGTGTGAAGATGTTAGCTTGACATTTGTTGGCACAGGTCTGTAGATTCTGCAATTAGGTGCATCTGCTTCCACTTTTGATTAAATTCTGCTACCTCTGTGTTACTGAGGTTTAGAAGAGGAGCCAAGAGTAGTATGCTGCCACCTATCATGAACATTTAAGTGATGACTATGGTGTGAGATTGTCTACCCCATGCCATTATCTCTGGTGTGATAAAACCTGCTGAAGACCCATGCCTGGGACTACTGGATGAAAATTAACCCTTTTATCTGCAGCATGCCTTGAGATTGCAAGAAAATTCCCTCCAGAGTAGAAGACTGCTTAGTTTATGATATTGATTAAATGTCCGTAGGTTCTCTGATGTCCTATTCAGTGTGTCATTCAGAAAATAACTGACTAAATGGAATGGAGGCTGTTACAACGATCCTGAAATGACTGCCTGAGAACCCATTCACTAAGGTCTCATGATGTCTGAATATTAATCTCTGGCAAATCGTCGTTTGGTTTTGTTGAAGAAGTTTCAGGTTCAATATTGAACCATGGCATCTGGTTCACTCATGCATGTTTTTCCAGACATAATTGGGATTATCTTCCTTCAATCACATTTGTTGAAACCGTTTTCTGGGACTTGCACAAGCTTCTTATTCAACAAAGAATACCAGATAAACACCAATCTGGAGCTGGAGCTAGAGCTATCAGTAAAACTCCACTACCTGACATAAAGAATAGGTGTGACACTTTTGTACTCCCTCAGAGTTCTAACATTATCATCATTATTTAATACTTTTATACTTTTACAGCAAAAATTATTATTGTAATAGATATTATTTCCTTCATTGGATACTTTTAATTCTTAGTTTTTCTAGAGCGCTTTATTTCTATTTTCATTATTTAATCCTAAAATGAAACTCAATGAAAATGTGTCTGCACTGTTTTCTGTTAAATAAGTTTCTGGTAATATACAGATGACATAATATTTTTATTTGGTTTTTCTGTGTTTAATTTTGTGTGGATTGCAAATTGTACACTGCAAATTCAAGAAACATCTGGTTTATTTACATAAACAGCTACATTTAATAAATTGAAGCACTAAACAAAAATAATCATTATAACATTGTGAATAGAAAGTGACAGATGATCAAATTGTTTACAACTAGTAGCAGAATTATGTGTCTTCATGTCACTAAGCATGAAACAACTTAGCACTATGGAAACCATGTACACACATTTTCATTCTGGCTTTATTTTAGTATCAGACACCCATATTTTCTTTCAATAATCTCATTTCATTCTTCTTCATATCTGTATCTCAATAGCTTAAGTTCTAGCTCCAAATACTAGATGATTGTCCATGTTTTAGAACCATATATTAATGAAGAGATATGTAGTCTCATTTACAATTTTGATTGTGGTTTCTCTTGATGATAATATTTTTTACATTGTATGTGCATCTATTTCTGTTCTTTTTTTGTCACCTCTGCTTCACATCTACCATCATCAAAATGTTAAATAACATGTTTCTTATACAGTATTTGCTACTACTGCTGCCAATCCTGATGAATCCTCTTATGCCTGTTATTATGATGAAACTAGAGAAACATACCTCGGTGATGTATACAGTGTCATGTGGATGGAGGATTCTGATAAGGTACTTACAATTGAGGGTAGGATTAACTCAGTCACAAAGACACTGGTGCAGAGGTTCTGGGTGTAAGTCCAGGATGGGGTCACTTTCTATCTGATCCAGGGTTACTAATAGCTATCAGTTTTGTATAGTTAATAAAGAAACAATCTCTATGTGAGCTGGTAGGTTTTGGCCGGTCATAGTCATCATTCAGACAAAAGCACAGGTTCTCATTTGTGCAACTGAGGCAACATCAGGACTAATAAGGTTGTTTTAAAGGCATGGTTATATAAGGTTGGTGGTGGGGTTATAGATGTATATTTAATCCCCAAAGGGAGGCATTCCAGTGCACCAGTATTCCATAATTACCATGTCCTACATGAATTACAGCTCACACTTCTGGGCCAACTATCTCATCATTGTGCTGTCAGATTTGTTGATCCATCGACAGTGATGACACATCAAGCATTTCCCAGTCACTTAGGAGTCTGCCACATAAGGATAAAGGTACAATGCTCTTGGCCTGCATTTTTTCATCCATGGAGATGATGTGACAGAAGACAAAAGTAACAAATTGAGACAAGATATAACAATGATTTTTTAACAGGTGACAGGTTGTTATAAATAACAAAACTATCAGATGTCCGACATTGTTACACTACCTATCCAACAATTTTCCTTAGTTGTGTTTGCCTACAACATGTCTGGAAACAAAATGGTGGGCTCTATTTTTTGCACCCTGAACTAGAAGTCCAGGTCCTAGTTGCTACACTGGCGTTTGTATACTTGAGAAAAGTAAAATGTGAGTACGAGCGTTGAGGCTTAATTATTACTGTGAGATATATTCTGCATTAATTTAAAACTGCTGCAAATTAAGAGAATGTAATTCAGAGAATGGCCCAAAGAATTCAATGACCCAGAAGGCAAGCTGAATTTGGAATTGTCAGGTTGAGAGGCATAGATATAGCAGCAAAATTAGACCATGACTATCTATGTTCCTTCAGCACTGAATACCGTGCATGGGGTAGAAACCAGAACTCTCCAGTTCAAGTGATGTGATGCTACTGTGTGTAATTCTTGTGTTCATGCTGTTAAGGCTCATAGTCATACCCTCTTTGATGATTGTTCTATGAAGAATCTCTTTTGGTCTTCCTCTCTGTTACCCCCCCCCCCCCCAATCTGGTACCCATTTCAATGATTGTAGTGGCAGTCACTTTTCATTCATTCTTAGCACGTCCATTGTTTTTTAATTATTATTGTAGAGACATATTGCTGTTTGGTGTCTTCTCTTACATATTTGTTTGACTTAAATTCATGGTAAATATTTTTGTAGAATCACAAATATACTAGACTACTTACTATATTTATCATTTGTTCTCTGTATTTTTCTTGAGAAAGACCTTATTGCTATATTTGTTCATGTCAGTTAGTCTGATAGTCAGTTTGTAATACTGGTAAAACTTACCATGTCATGTTCTGTGTAAGATGCATGTTTATAAAGGACAATTTCCATATTTCCTTAAATATTTTTGAAAAGCACATTGTCCATGTTTCTTAACCATAGTTTGAAGCTGACATAAAATGTCATATTTGGTTTGTATTTTTTAAAAGTTTTTTTTTTAAACAGGAAAATTTGGGCAGAGAGACCCTACAGAGTCAGTTTAAGATTGTTAAAAAAGAAACAAACACAAGTCATGTCATGGAATATGGAGATTTGGTAAGTTGTTCAGTTTAACTCAGAAATGTTTATGGATAACAAAGGCAATGTCATAAATACCATTAGTTTATAGAGTGGAGTTTTGCTAAGTATTAGGTCTTCAAGTAGTCTATATAACACAGGGTTTGGATCCGTGGTTTGGCACATACACAGTGCTTGGGCATTTACAGTCCAATGCAAAGGAAAGTGTATTGGAAAAGACAGTGGTGTTTTCTATGCAACCACTAGTGGTATGACAATGAAGGTGACCAGGGTATTGCTATGGCTGGAGACATAGTGCTACAGGTGTCTAGTGGTTAATCTGTTTGCCTTGTGTTCAAGAGGTAGCGGATTCTAATCCAGCTTAAGACACCTTGTGTACAAAGTGATTCTTTCAAAGATCCCTGAAGATTATAGCTTGAAGCTATTGAGGTTCATACTATGAGTGGTTCTCGGCATGCTTGTTTTTAAGAGGGGCAGATTTCACATAGGGAGACCTGAATACAATGAAGTCAATCCTCTATGTCTTTTGGCCTTCTTTTTTTTTGTCTCTGGACAATAAAGATTTTGAGAAATTAAAGATCAGAAAGACTTTCCAGCGTGGCCACAGTGACTAGTGTTAATTCAATGGACCGTGAATTAAACATTTTATTAAATATTTTGGTACTCTACTGGCTGTGTCCATACTTTTAATGAAACAAACAACACATTATTTAACAAAATGAACTTTCGCTTAAAGCACATACAACACAGCATCCATCAATCTGCAACAAACTGAGAGACCCCCGTTCCCTGGAATACCTTTTGGGGAGGGGGGCTCTCAGTGCATGGTGCGCAGATCAGATGATTGCTAGTAGGTGAGTCATGTTTATTATTGCAGCGTTCCGGAAGCTCTTTGTTATGCAAACCCACTATTAAAAAGTTGGAATAAAATCACATAATATGGACACACTAGACCGAAATGAACCAATATTTTAAATGTAGTTAATGAGTAATAAAGTCAGATGTATTAACACTTTCCTGACCAATTTCGATGCTAGTCGAATTTCCGTTACAGAACCTTGCTGACCAAGTTCGTCGCTAGTTTAATGCAATATGACAGATCAGAAAAATGGGAATACCCATTGCAATAATGTACTAAAAATAGTGTTTCCGGGAAATTATGTTCTGTAAAAATGGCGGCATGTCGGGAATAACGATATAGACATCGTAGGTTTTTATCAAGAAATATCGGAGATTTCGAAGGAAATATTGTATTATATATAGAAATTAATGCAAATTTAGGCCTAGCATTACAATAAGTAGCATTTTGCACTTGAAATAACTCTTTCAAATTAATTCAGAAATTGCAAACAGTCGTTAAAACACATAGAAAGTTTCAAGTCTTTCATGCGCTAGATCAATTTTATACAAATTTTTAAAGACAGTGATGCCAATATATAAAATTTTGCGTGCACCCTCGGTAATGGCGGACAAGTACGCTCTGGATTACTGGTGAGCAAAGTGTTGAGACATTGCTGTAAACAAAATGTCAATACACCACATCTCCATTCTGTGGGCTAAATTGTGCTGAAAATCTATTAGGACCGTTGCCCTACTGCAAGAGATCTAATTGGAGTTTGAGATTGAGAATAGACAGCAAACACCTAATTGTCATTTAATTTGGTATTTTAAGTAAATGTTAGAATATCTATGTCCTATGATCTCACAATGTTTCTGCAAAGCTACTTTTGTACCGTAAGTACTCCTTTTCAGTCATAAGGTAAGTAGCCATGTTTGAAATTCTAATTATCATTATACCTTGTGGGACACGAGACTACAAAATGATGCGAGAAAGACGCGAGCAAAAATCGTCTGGGCGAAGAGAACCAAACACACGCGTGCCTGGCGACAGGGAGGCTGACAAGGTGCATATTGGTGGCACAACGTAATCACGCTCCTGGCGGAAATCACACGGATATCCATGCTGGTTACAACGGAGCGAACGCAAAACAAACAAACATTTTGACCATTCATGTTACTGTCTCTTCCAGAAAATGGGAAGTTTAAAAGTTGGTGACTTCCAAGGCAACTTGACATCCAGATCTCTCAATTTCATCCCCATGCTCAAGTATCATCCAACTGTAAGTGTTAATATATTATTATTACTTATTATATACTTAGATGAAGTGTTGCAAGATCACATACACATACTCAATGAAAGCCTCAATCACATGAAGGATCAATATAGAAAAAAACAGAAAGAATATCTATAGATAGAGAATCCAACAAATCAACATAAAAATAAATCATTAAAACAAGTGCAGAAATTTAAATATCGTTGGAGCATTTTTACAGACAATGGAAGAATAGACCGAGAGATTGAGACAAGAATTCAAAAAGTCAACTATGTAAATTATGAACTTACACCAATCTTGAAACACAAATCTATTCTGACAGAAGACAAATCACAAATTCAATCTTCATATAAACATTGTATTAATAATGTCAGACATGGACACTAAAGAACAAAAGAGAAAACATACTACTTATGAAATAAGATATCTAAGAAAAACAGCAAACAGAACAAGAAGAAATTGCAAGAACTGTTGGAATGTGTGGTCAAATATATTGACAAAGAGAGAATGAAATGGTTTGGCCACTTAATCAGAATGAACCCATATTGTCCAGTGGCAAGAGCATAAGAATGGAAACAGCAAGAGGCAGAGGAAGACTAAGAAGAATATGGATTAAAGAAGTTACTAATGTTTGAAGACATATCACAATATTACTGCATATCAAGTGACCAAAAACTGCCATAGTCTGAAAGCTGATCTACATTCAATCCTGCAATATCTAACAACAAAAGCAGAGAAAAGAGAATAGATAGATAGACAATAAACTATATCTTGTGGACATAAACTATGTCTATGTCTTTGCCTGCTCTGTATATAAATATGCGTATGAAAGTGAATGGAGGTTTTCCTGTGGTAGAGACATGAGTAGAGCCAATCAGTCTGGGAAAGTAGTGGCAAAGAGAATTGATTCTTTCAAAATAAGATGCTATAGGAGGATATTAAGAATAGCATGGACAACAAAACAGATAAGTTAAGAACATTAAAGGTGAAAGAAGGTTGTCTCATGATCATTACACCAAGGAAGTAGATTTCTTTTAAACATGTAGGCACCTTTTCCATATTTCCAGATGGTAGTATTATTGTTTTACTATTATTTATGAAAAGAATATGTCACTTTAATAAACAATTTCTAAAATATGAAGACCTTAAAAAATAGTAACTCAATCATCTATGCACTTATATGTAATGTTATGTTTTCAATTGCATCAATTTAATGTTTGATGTTGTTTTTCAGTTGATCTTGTGTTGTCATAAAAATCGATAAACTAAGATTTATTGAACTGAAAAACATCAACATGAAAATGATATTAATATCTTCTTCTTCAGTGTTCATTCTCAAACTCCTGCTGGATCTCTTGTAGCAGGACAATGGTCCTACTAGATTTCCAGCAGGATGTAGTCCAGAGAATTGAAATGTGTTGTCGCCGTTTTATTTGCGCCAATGGCCTGACACATCCATCTTTGGTAGAATATTGATATAACATTACACATTTATCAACATGGAGAGATGTAGACATTGGTTATAAGTATTTCCATCAGCTTGTTTCAAACATTCATCATAGATCAAGTTTCAAGGTACATGTCCTCAGTCTTTCAACAGAGCTGGATTTGTAATTGTTACTTACCATTTGGGACTTCAGTATATTACCTTAACACAATATACTCTGACCCTAAACCAAACAAAATTGGAAATCACAAGTAAATTTTCTTCTTTGTCAGAGGTTGGTCAATAAACATTGTACATATTGTAAACAGTTTAATTCTTCTACTGCTTTCTTATCGTTTGCTGTTTAACATGACTGCACAGTAATTCCAGTTTCTTGATAAAAGCTGCTGTGTTTGAAAGCTCCTTGAGGCTTCCATACATCTTTCTGTGGATGTCTCTGTGGGCCAGCTCTTCTCCCATATCTGGTTTATTGTAATGCAGTCTTGCAGGATATATTCTGTGGTCTGTGCTGTCTGCCCACATGGACACAGAGGTAATGGAACTAGTCTGTCTATTTAAGTGGTTGTTTAGTCTGTTGTATCCTGTCCTAATGCAGAAGATGATAACTTGCTTAGCTCTATCGAGAGTGATATAGTGGTAGTCGACTTTCCTAATAGTATTTAAGAGGATCCTCTATCTATATCTGGTGATTTCTACAGGAAACATGCAGTAATGAAAATAAAAGTTTTTTTGTTCCTGCGTTGCTCCATTTTTTTGCTAGCATATCTGCCTTTTCATGTCCTGGTATGCCACAGTGGGGTGATATCCACTGTAGTGCTAACCTTCTTTGTATACTCACTCCTGGTACGGCTTTCTTGGGTCTAACAGTTTATCGCTGTCCAGGGCTTGTAGGACAGACATTGTAGACATCAGCTTTGTGTTTTCATGTGTTTTTAATTATTTCTGCAGCAATACCTAGGGTCTCTACTGCAGAGTATTTGGAGACATAGTGAACTTATATATAGTATATATATATATATATATATATGTTCACTATATATAGTAACAACAGAATATAGACACACCAATGCTCAAAAAAGATATGGAAGCCACAGAACCTAATATACTAAATCGAAAAATAGAAGAAGCCTTAAAATATAGCCCAAGTAATAAATCACCAGGGGAGGTCGGTATACCAAGTGAATAAAAAAAAAAGCGTGTAGTAATTGTACCACTATGGAAAAACAAAGGTAATAAGAGAGAGTGTGAATCATATAGAGACATCTCCTTATTAAGTCACACAGGTCAAATCTACGCAAAAATAAAAGAACAGAGAATGCTATACATTGCAGAACCACAGCTGAGTCCCTCTCAGTTTGGCTTCAGAAGGGGAGCAAGCTGTACAGACGCACTTTTCACACTGAGACAACTGAGTGAAAAATCAATCGAATACAATCAAGATTTAAACACAGTAGTTGTAGACCAGGAAAAGGCATTCGACAGAGTAGATAGAAACATTCTATGGGAAATCTTAGAAATGTATAACATCAGAGGAAAACTGTTAGATAATATAAAAGCGATATATCAAAAATGCCAAAGCTCAGTAAGAACAACAGATGGAATGACTGAACCTTTTGAAACAAGATCTGGAGTAAGACAAGGATGTGTACTTTCACCCCTACTTTTCAACATATACATGGACAGAATAATAAAAGAAACTCACATCAACAAAGAGGAAAACATTGCAAATAAACCTGATGAGGAACTTAATAATGAAATCAATGAACTATTATTTGCTGATGATCAAAGTTTAATATACAAAGATGAGGAAACTTTGCAAAAGCACATCAATGCATTGCTGTTAGCATGTCAAAAGTACAACATGAAAATTAATGTACAAAAAACATAAGTTATGAAAATTAGCAAGTCTTCAACACCAATGAATATAACAATAGATAACACCAAAGTGAAACAAGCCAAAGAATTTAAATATCTAGGCAGCATTTTTTCTAAAGATGGAAGACTAGATAGAGAAATAGAAACAAGGTGCCAGAAAGCAAACACAGTGACTTACCAACTTTCACCATTACTTCTTCATCCAAAGATCAAGATGGAAATTAAAAAACAAATAATATCTACAATTTTTATACCAACACTATGCTACCAATGTCAAACATGGTCTTTAACAGCTTCGCAACAAAGAAAAATCATCACATGTGAAATGAAGTGTCTGAGAAAAGCTGCAATAGTTACCAAACTATATAAAATAAGTAATGAAGAAATTAGGAAAAGAGTTGGTATAATATCATGTATCGAACATATTGAGAGACAGAAAGTAAAAAGGATCTGTCACCTTATGAGAATGAAGCCAAACCAAATACTAATAAGAGCATATAATACAAGAATATCCGGGCGTAAGGCCAAAGGCAGACCAAGAAAATGGTGGATAGAAAACATCAAGATAGCCTTGAACAAACAGGGACTAAATGCAACCACGGCAACACATCTGGCCTTGGAACGACAGCTTAAGCTCCCACCCCTACGCTTAACGGCAAGTGTGAATGCGATCAACAATCATTCACCTGGGGAAAGACAATAGACAATAGACTGCGCTATAAATAGCACACTGTTTTCGTTTTTTAATCAAGCTATGTTATGGAGTTCAGCTAGAAAACCCGGGAACCAATCTCGTCTGAGGTGACGTCACACATCTGACGAACGCAACACGATTTTGTGCGTGGCGGACATTTTAAAAAAAAGATTTGATACGATTTTAGCAGTGGTTCTACTAGTGGAAATCTGTAGTCGTCTAATTAAAAATGTAAACAGTCTGAAATGGGTAAAATGAAGCACTTACCTTATTCACCGTTCCGTCGTGGACAAACTCTCCCCAAACGATGCGTTAATTATAATACAAGTCTCAAATCATAATAATAACATAAATCATGTTTAAACGAACTACTATTTGCAGATTACTAAGCATTAGTGGCATCATCAAAAGAAGAACTACAAAGACAAATAGATAGATTAAATCATACATGTCATGTGACGTATTCCTTCCAGAACGTTGTCTTCCCAATGAACTCTCTGAACCTTTCTCTGTCTTGGGCGATGTGGCTTTCTAGCGATGTATTCATGTTATCTTTAATGTCGTCAGTCCATCGTCTTCTTGGTCTGCCCCTTCTCCTCTTACCAGGTACTCTTCCCTCCATTATTTGTCTTTCTAAACAGTTATGTCTCTTTATATGACCAAACAGGCGTAGTTTTCTTTTTGTTATTGTGTTTAGTAACCAACACTCTGGAATATTCAGTGTGTTTATAATATCTGAGTTTCTGATTTTATCCTTCCATGATATTCTAAGTATCTTTCAATCATACATGCCATACCTTTAACATGAAAATAAATATAGAAAAGACAAAGTAATGAAGATAGGAAGAACAGAAAGAAACACCAATATATATTTATTTAAAACAACAGACTTAAGCGACAGAATTCACATACCTAGGAAGTAATATAACAACAGACGGCAAGAGCATCAAAGAAATATACAATAGATCTAGTAAAGCATACCAAGCCCTAGGGCAAATGACACCAATCTTCAGAAACAAATACGTAGATTTAAACACCAAAATAACACTATTCAAAACAATTATTATGCCATCGCTGTGCTACCAATGCCAAACATGGACAAAGACAGCACAAGACAAACGTAACCTGGGGACAGCTGAAATGGCATGTTTACGCAGAATCCTAGGAATATCGTTAAGAGACAGGGTGAGGAATGAGGACATCTGACAAAAAACCGGCACCACCCCAATCTTAGAATACATCAAGAGACAACACATCAAATGGTTTGCACACATCAGCAGACTACCATCAGACAGGATACCACAGCAAGCTATGCTACACAGATACAGTGAAGTCAGACCTAGAGGCAAACCACGAAAATGATGGACCACTGAAATAAAAGAGGCGACAAATTCCACAATATACTCAGCACACAAGAGGGCTGTCTCCAGAAAACTCTTCTACCCCTGATGCTGAAAGGCAACAAAAGGCTTCAGCGAATATATACATACATATATATATATATATATACACATACACATACATACAGACTCAATATTTTTTGTACACTTGAGCACCTCCGTTCCTCTGCTTTGGATGCTGATCCATTGGTATATATTTGTATACACACTTTCTTGGGTACATATCTTCAATCATGTGACATACTATTATTTTCTTTTGGAAAGTATTCAGCTCTCTCATAGTGTAGTTGTTTTTGTTGGTTCATAGTGAAATTGTGATGTTGCTGTCATGAAACTGGGAAAAGTGTTGGTGCTATTTACCAATGTGATTAATTTGTATAATTTTTTACTCTAGTTATCAGAATATGTTAAATGTTCATTACTTCTGAATCACCATGTATATGAGAATGATTTAAATTGATAAATCAGATAACAGAATGAGAAGAAATAACTTTATTATATAATTAATGACAGGCAGATGCTGTGCCCTCTGAAGATGTGAGCATGAATATTCTGAAGAGAAAGTTGCTGAAAGGCTCAGGAGATGGTAATATTAGGCACAGGACTGCTTTACAAGCTTTGGTTGAAGTGAGTACAATTTAGTATCTTATAATATTGCATAGACTGTTTTAGTCCTTAAATTTACCATTTTAACTTCTAGTGGACCAGGGACAATAGAAATATATAGAGAAAATGACAGATTGTTGCTTAGTCCACTAGAAGTTAATGTTGGTTACATATTCTATTCAGAGTGTCACATTCAATGTAGTATTCTTTGGTTATCTTCTTGAAAAAGTTGGATGGTAGCCAAGTTAGCAAATCTAGTACCGACAAAAGTGATAATGATTTTGTTAGAAGGAAAATCACTTGTTAGTTGATTAATAGAACTGGTGGTTGGTGCATAGCACATATAGTTGGTCAACAGAACTGATTGTTGGTGAGCAGAATGTATGCCACTGCACTCTAAATAGATTGTGGTGCTTAGTCTTTTTTCTAAAAACCAGATAATGAAGGGTGTGTATGCTGATATCACTTTGTAGTCAAGCATCTACTACAATGGAAACATTGTATAGAATATTCATTGAGTAGGATAGAGCAGTTATAAGAAAGATATAGTTCACCGGTTGAAGTCCTCATTTAAAAGATCTTGCAAACATAAAGATATAGTTCATTAATTGCTTTCCTCATGTAAAATACGTTGCAAACAGAAAGTGTAGTTGATTAGTTGTCTTCTTCATGTAAAAATCCAAGTATATAGGTATAGTTTTTCTTGTATATAAAAAGTTAAAAGAGCTGTGTAGGGCCATACTACATAAATTACCATACAGTTTTCCCCAATTGGCATTTGTTAGGGCATTTCCTTAGCTCATCAGTGCCTGACACAGTTTATATAGCTTCCTCTTAGACCATCGAATCTGCATTTCCTTAGCTCATCAGTGCTGTAGCTAGGATGTCTGTACAGAACATATTTGTTAATGTACTCTTTCTCCTTCAAGAAAGTTTCAGCTGCAGTTTTCAAAATATTGACTTTTATTTTAAAGATACTAGAATACATTCTTGCTGCTGACAGCTGTTTCTGTGTATATGTGGTTAAACTTATAATTCCTCCATTTTCTGTTGCATTGGTTGTTGACCCACGTACATATGAATGTTATAGATGATTAGTTGCCTCCCTTATTTAGAAATCCTTGCAATCAATGTTAACAAGGCATGTACATATTCACAGAGAAAACAGGCAACTGAAGAGTTTTTCAAGAATGTTGTGGGTCTTGTAACCAAGTTTCATATGCATGACATCTTCCTGAGAGCCACCATCAAGTTCTCTGACTTCAAGTGCTACAGGGAAAGCTTGAGATTGATAACAGAGATGTGCCCAGGCATGAAACTTGTGCAGGTAGGTACTTGATGTGGTTGTGATGATGGTGCCTGATAGATACAAGAAAAGAGTTTGAACAGTAAACTATAGGGAAGCAAGTTTCAAGGAATGATAAGGCAGCTGAAATTGTGAAGTATGGGGGAAAAATAGTAAATGGAAATTAAAGACAGAATGTGAAATGAGAAACATTGAAATAAATCAGAGGTGGGCAAAATACAGTTGTGGATCAAGCCTTATATCATTTTTTGCAGGGTTGAGCTGTTAAGCCAATATGTCACTCTCATTTGTTCATACTGGAGATAGTTCTGCAAAATAAGTTCACAGGTCTGTTCATCTGTTCCACAAGTGCATAGTTGTGTAGCAGATTCCAGTGCATGTGTTTATTAAGTCTGTTGTATTCTTTTCTCAGGCAAAATAACCGGTCCCTGCCAATTTAGGTAGTTTAGGTATTTAAGTAGGCATCTTTTGTCATGTTATTTTCACTTCTGATGTTTTGTAAATTTCTCTTTTCTTGATGATACTTCATTGTCTTACTACATACTCTTCTACCTTTTTTTGCTAACTCATTAGCCCATTCTTTTTTCAGGAGCAATAGTTTCTATAATTTCTCAAGTGAGCAATCTGAAAATGTTTGAGTAGTATATATTTCCATGTCAAGGATTCTACATCTGTAAAAAAAAAGTCATTTGCTTGTACTTTATGTGCATGGATGGTACATTTTGTGAGCGATATCTTTTAATGTCAAGCATGCCATATTAGAGAGAATATTGCATTATGTACCACAGTGTGATGGTGCGCACTGAAGTACAGCTATACTGATTTTTTTTCTCCCCATAATATGCATCCCATTCTGCAGTGTATCCATGTCTCGAGGACTAATTAAATGTTTCATTATGTGAGTTTGTGGAAAATGTGGGAGGTTGAAACCAGGCTGTGATTCTTATTCTAAGCAGACACAGTTGACCCAAGTCCAACTTGATTGATTACCTTTTCCACCTTGAGCTTTACATTCAGAGAGATTATGGTTTAGTATTACATGGGTACAGTGGATGATATTAAATGAAAAATTCCAGAGTTGTATAGTGCCATGCTCTTCAGAATTAGAAGTTTCTTTTGAAAGTATTGCATACAGCTGAGAGTTTAAGTATTCTGGGTATGAAAAACTACTCTGAAGAAATTGTCTCAAACTTGACACATTAACAAATATTTTGGTAACAAATCAGTCAGACATGATATTCTTGTGATGTAAACACAAAACCAGAAGCCTGAACTCTAAACTATGCAAATGTCATGGTTTTAAATTAACTTTGGGCAGACTCAAAATAGAATGTCAGTCTTAGAAAAGCAAAGAAAATAAAAAGCAACTTGTGCTCTACCTATATATGCACCATGTGGCACTGTAAACACTCAACATTTTTCTAATTTAGTTTTAAGGAAAATTTATGTAATTTTGTATATTAATATTTTGTCTTCAGAATGACTACGCGCTAAGACAGCTTCGAGTTCTGGCCAACATGTGTGAAACTGACATCCCTAGAGAAAAAATCTGGTCGGCAATAGGAAAAGTGTCCTATGAATCATCTATTTGTTCCCAAGTGGCTTAAGATGGTTGCAGTAGATAATAAGCTACTTCTGCTTTACATCATGTTTGTACTTGTCTTTCATAATGTAATTGTCATGAAAGTTATTGTTTTGCCATAAGATTACAGACATCAACTTCTATACAGTAAATTTTTGGTTATGTAATGTTGCTTGCTAACTTGGTTTATTTCTTGTGGATTCTATTGGAACATGCAGTCTCTGATTTCTCTACTTCCATATTGTATTAGTTCTTGTCAGTTTTATTTGATGATGGTATATGGGTATTTTCTGTTAATTTTATTTTGATATTTTAAAATTCCATAACGATAAATGTAAAACACTAAAATAATTGATACATTATGACATCAGGCTAAGAACTACATTATAAATTGTATTTATGTTATGTTGTTATGTCTTCCTGCAGTTTATTTGATTGTCACTTTCTTAGAAGTTGTACCTTTCAACCCACACTCCATGTGGATTATCTGTAAGACATTAATGGATTATATATTGCTTATGTGGATATAACAGTTTCTAGCACATTGTTTATGAAAGTAGATATTTGCTTTGATATGGGTTACTTCTCGAGCAAAGTTTAACATGTTTACGCGGCACGTCCAGTATTCTTGATAGATGTTGCTGTATTTAAAAGCTCCCCAAGACTCCTATACAGGTTTTTTTGATTGACTATCTCAGTGGGCCAGTGCTCTGTCCTTAACTGGCTTAGTGCAATGCAGTCTTGCAGAATATATTCCGCAGTCTGTGCTGCCTGTCTCCTGTAAACATTTTATCTTAGCAGGTTGCACGGTACCATGGTTGCTGGTGTGACTGTTAGCCTGGTATCACTGACTTCAGCACCTGTGCACTTGCCTGGATAAGACTGTGGTTCTGCTCAATGTAAGGGATGGCTCGAGCAGGCTTAGTTTAAGTCTCTTTTGACTGGACTAAGACCCATCTCCACGTCAAGGAGCACATCTCAATGGAGGTGATTGAGCTAATCTGGCTTACATTAACAAATAATTATCCAAGTAAATAGACTGATTTTTATCTTCAATTGAGAACAGAAAAAAAAATATATGTGTCTGATATATTTCACAGATTAGAAAGTCCTGTCTTGTGTAGCCATTTGTGGGGTGAAATGTTTTTGGAAGTGTTTCGTTCCTGTTATTTTGCCACATATTTTGAATAGATTGTTGTGAGACAATTTTGCTGTATTGTTTATTTGATACAGTTCTATTGATCTTCCACATTTTTTCATGTAAGATCTTCTGTTGTAGGTGTACGTTGGTCGTTGGTGGCTTTATTCTCATGAGATTGATGATCAAACTCTGTCTCTTATTATTCTCAACGTTAGTTTTTAATTTGTTTAGATGTCAATATTTGCAAAATATAGTGTGGTGCATGGCTGAGAGGTTAAAGTGTTGGTCTCACACTAGTGAGGTCAAGAGTTCAATCCCCCAGTAAGGACTGGGTTTTTTTCTGTTGGAGGGTAAATTAAAAAACTCATCCTGCACATGACTTGGCTACAGCAAGAGCATGCAGCCTTTATCACACAGCTACAAAATTCCTCCCTGCAACTCCTTAGCGGGAAACATGCAGTGTTTGACAGTCAATATTTTCCTCATGTCATTGAAAATACTTTTAGCCACTCCTGTTCTCCTTTTTACTTATGTTTCGCATCTACCATCATTTGTGATTATGTATAAATTAAAGAAAACTATTGAGTATTTCATTAAATATTTCTCTATCTGAAAACAGTTCTCATAAGATCTGGTTGTCCAAACACAACATTTCTCAATAATAGTATCTATTAAAACAAATCTTTTCTAGCTAGTAAGATCTAACTGGCTGAACACTTCTCATTAAAATGATCTAACTTTTAGAGTATTGTTTAAGAATTTTTGTTTATTTGGAACATTATTAGAACATTTTCTAGTATATTCTATGATTGAACAAAATGTTGAAAAATATTTTTCTGTAATAATAATAATAAAAATAACAGCGGTATCTTGTAATGGATTTATTATTTCATTGTGGATATTTGAATATTATATTTTCTATTTAGAATTGTGTATACAGTACATTCAGTTCACATCTCCAGAATTGTTTAAGCAGCAAATTCAGTTCATGTCTTTAGAATTGTGTATACAGCACATTCAGTTCACTCACTATAATTTTTTATATGGTGCTTTCAGTTCATGTTTCAAAAATGCACAATTCATTTTATGAACTTCAAAATTGATTAAATTTCACAAAATATATATTAAAAATTGAACACATTTTTAGTGATGTTTTTATAGAATTGATTCACTGTGATTCTAATGTGGAATATACAGCTTGTACAGTTCATTTAATTTTAGAATTGAAAATATACAAAAATTATAGGTTCATCCGTAGCTTCATCAATTTTAGTTGTGCTTTATTGATCCTTTTCACAAGCATGTAGCTGCAAATTAGTTGTGAACACCTTATATCCTAAGATACAGCATGCATCTAGTAGACATCAAGTCAATAGGAAAAAAGCAACAAAAAAATAGAAAGTAATGTTGTTTTGAAGTTCAATAAAAAGACAAAAGTAAACAAAGTCGTAAACACACAGTAGTAAATTGTATAGTTCGTAAAAGGAGTTGAGTTTGTGTTTTGACCAAAATGTCTTTATTTGGTGATATAAGACAAACAGCACACAAAGAAATTGAACAGTCAAAACTATTTTTTGTGTGAAAGTCACCATATTGAACATCTCAGAAATAGGTCATGCAAGTTTTTGTATGCAGTAGTTTAAAATATTAAAGCTGAAAAGTACTGATGAGGCAATATAAAGTGACCATAAAATATTTAAGCTAATCCTGGTATGGACTCATGATTTAATCTTAATGTGATCTTGTGTTCATAATTGCTTATAGTTGCATTTGTTTTGTTCATATTGATGTACTGTTCTACTGTTTATGCTATAATGCTGTCTTTTCACTTCTGTTTATTTAGGCCCTACATTATTAAATGCATATATTATCTTCAAAATCATGATCGTGATTGTAAAATGTTCTCTGTGTTACAAAAGAATCAAAATCTTCACTTGATTGATAAAATGTTGTAAATTCCCCCTGCAGCCAGATTTTTTTGATAATTTGTTTTATTTTTGGTGGGTGTTTAGAAAACCAAAACCTTTTTTTTCTTTTGTAGAGATTTTTGTAATCTCTCTAATTCCTGGTCACGTGGACAATATATGCCATGATTTTTCTTGTGGTTACATAAGTGCATAGCAATGGGTGCCTCATTAGTATACAGCTGTATACTGATATAAATCGGTCAGCAGCACGTGGGGTCTACAGCTTGCTACAGGTTAATATGGAATGTGCATTGTAATGTATTTTTAATATTTTGTATTAACAATTAGATGACCATCGATTCAAAGCGTATGTATCTCCCATTACCAAGGGTGTTTACAAAGTTTTTTAGACGCAGATGTCTTTAAAAATCTGTATAATGTCGAACGTGCATGAGAGATCTAACTTTCTTGTTTCATTATTGAAAATGTTCACATTTTATGAATGAATTTTAAAGCCCCCAGTGTTATTTCGATTGTTTTTGTTTTATTAGTTGTACTATAGAAACAGTGACATTCTGTTGATCTCAATTTCTAAAGACAAAGGAGTACAGTATGGTTAGACAGAGTTTAAAACAAAAGATTGTTTTCACTGACAATACATATAATTCACAGATTGGTAATAAATTATCAGTATTCTGTTTATTAAAAAAATCATTACAATAATTAATGAAATGAAGCTGTTTTCACACCAAGATATTATGTAAAAATTCCGTCATAAAATAATTGCATTTCTCCTCAACCAATAATTCATAAGATATAAAAAATATAGCTTTATTTTAAACATATTAAATATTTATATAACTGTCTGTTAATTTCTGCAGACTTATCTATCTTTACTGGCTGTCATTATTTTTGTGATATTTGTTGTCAGCTGATAATCTCCACATTTTGCCAGCTATGCATGGTGTCAAATAGTTAATCTATTAGCAAACAGTTTTTATTTTATAAACAATAAAAAGACAACAAAATTAATATCTGATCTGTAACTTTCTGTACAACTTATGGAACAAATAAAGAGCTAAATGGCTAGAAATCTGGTCAAAAACTATTGGAAAAATGAAATCTCTGAGGTATTGGGTTCAAATCTAGTTGGGACAGAATGTTGTCTTTCAGAGGGTACAATAATAATTTATCCTGTACACTTCAAGGCTACTGCTATGGCAAAGCAGCCTTTATTTCCACTGCCTATAAAATACATAAACAGGAAAACTTGCAGTAATGAATTTAAAAAAAAAATAGAGCAATAGTGACACATTAGTTAAAAGCATTATTTTAATACACTCTCCTCCTCTTTTGGCTTTATTCTCCTCTTTTTTCCAGCTCATCCACCCGTTCATTTCTCAGGACAGAAACTACTCAGGTACAAGATTGAATCCTAGTTAAGAGTTTTTTGTCAACCGAAATATTTTTAAAAAGTGTGCTGCACATGGTATACAGCACTCCATGCACAAAACCTGGACTGTGTACTTAAAGAAGTGGTCTTCAGGAGTAACTTGCACATGCCCATACAGATTCCAGTTCTGAGTATGCTGGACTCATTTTGGGTTGGTTGGTTGGTGATCCAGCGGTGGGTGGGCTCATACCCTATGACCCATCAGCGTTCTGTTGGAAAGTTTGTCGATTGTCTAACCACTCTGAACCAGAGTCATAAAATGTCTAACCACCCTGAATCAGTCATAAAATAACTGTCACACATCCTGGGAAGTAGGTTTCTAGAGGGAAATGCAGCTGACCACATATTTATCATGTTCATATTGATCTCTGAAAAGTTTGGGTGTAACAACTTATGCTTCATACTTCTTAATAGTGTGAATAGGCATTGCTTTTTGTGAATTTGAAATAATTATTCATTTATTTTTAACTGTGAAGTTGAACATTTTGTAGATCAATAAAGATTTCTCAGGTTTAAAAAATGGCATATTGTAATGAGTTAAATCATTAGTTAAGTTTAGAGATACAATCAGAACACCGACAGGAAAATTCTGCAATAATTATGATGCAGAAATCCAGGCAATTAGTGTGGCAGCTAAAAAACTGCTGAACTCCAACTCTGACCTACAGCCTGTGGTATTCCTGACAGATGCAAGGTCAGTGCTTCAAGCTCTCCAGTCTGGAAAACTAACAGACTTAAAAAAACTACTTAGCGAATTGTCTTACCAGTATAGGGTAACCATGCAGTGGATACCCTCTCACTGTGGAATACCAGGAAATGAAAAAGCAGACAAACTGGCTAAGGAAGGTGCTGCCGAAGACCAACCAGATATACCAATCACCTACCATCAGAAAAAACAGATGATAAAGTCAATAAGAAAGCCACAAACACCAACACAAGATGACTATCACAATATGAACAGATCAGAACAAATTATAATTCTACGTCTCAGAACAGGACACAACCGACTCCGCAGTCACATGTATACAAAGTTCAAGATTGGCAACACGGCCATGTGTACATGTGGACAGGCAGCACAGAGTGCCAAACATATACTTCAAGAGTGTTCTGAGCATGAAACGCTGAGGCAGACATATTGGCCAGAGGAAACAACACTGGAATCAAAACTCTATGGGACACTGTATGAACTACAAAAGACAGTGAGTTTTATTAAGGAGACAGAATTACAGATATAGACATGTTTCAAGTGAATGAAAGAAGAAGAAGAAGAAATTAGTTAAGTTTAATATTTTGAATTAATGTTGAAACACTGGGCAAACCCTTATGTGCTCAGTCTCTCCCAGTACAAGATGAAGAGTATGCATGCTGATGGTTTACATTAGATGCTCCCTCAGTCACCCTGTTCTGCTTGCCCCGGGGGTAATTTCAAATTCTTTTGTGCCCGTGTGTTGCAGGGTCCAAAAGGGGAGCAAAGAATAGCAACACTTTACCTTCCATGCATGTTGTAAAAGGCGACTAAGGAGGTTATGGGATGGAGTTGGCTGTCCCATCCCATATAGGGTCAGTAACCCAAAGTCTTGCTGAAGTCGGATGTGTCAGGCCAAAAGGTGCAGATATCGCAGCAATACTGTAAACCATTCATACATTTATTGAAAATACATAAAATACAAGTCAATATTTGGATTTGGAATTAAACAAATCAGAACCTAGTAAAATTCAGTTTTTTTCTCTTTTTCTGACATTACTTCCACCTTCAAGTCCAAATTGATTCTAGGGGAGCCATATTGTTTATATAGTGTTGAACAATAACCTAGGTAACATTTTACCATAGAAAATTATACTTAATGAAACAACAGAGGCAATCAGATCGTTGTATCACACTAAAGAATATTGTATTCCGTATCATATTTGGTACTAAAACATTTAAAAAAAGAAATAATTACACATTTTCATGTGAAAGAAATATAAAAACCCTATTCTTTAAATGTATTACTCTGCCGAAGACGAATGTGTCAGGCCATTGGTGCAAATAAAATGCAACACAATGCATTTCAATTTTATGGACTACATCCTGCTGGAAATCTATTTGATCATTTTCCTGCTACAAGAGAGATCCAGGGGGAGTTTGAGAATGAACGCTGAAGAAGAAGAAATGTCTTATGAGATGCAGAAAATACATGTTCAGTGTTTACAATTTAGGAAGATAAAGAGTGTTCAAATAAGGCTCCTTAACATCTTAACAAGAAAGCTGTGTTTTTTCTTCATATAAAGAACATAACAGAAAGATTAATAGCTGAAGACAGAGTTAACGACAACAGGGCGACGACGATGATGCAGTGATATATCAAATTGTTTACACATCTCTCTAGCTGCAGCTGGTTAATTCACCCAGAATCGCAGTGTTCTGAGAGTTTGGAAGACCCATTTGGAAGACGGGTTCAACGGGAACACATTGCTCTCGGCGGACCCAGGGTTAGCAGATAACCAAGAACCCAAATGTACATCCTCGCGGTGCACCCTGGAAACAAACACAGCAGCTCGAGCTGATTCTGGGCAAATCATTTGGGGATCGTGTCCGAGAATGTGGAGGTAGCAGATGGAAAGAGATTTGACTGCAGACAATATCTCCGACACCACCAGCATCACCACATATAGCGACACTGTAGACATACAGTGAAGATAGTCAGTCCAGTCCGAAAATTGGAGGGGCGGCCAATGTCAAATGCACGTAAAGGTAGATGCATGGCGAGAGACAAATAGATTTCATACTGAGTACAATGACACAATAAAAGGGCAGAAGAACAGCGCCAGAGGGCAGCGCGAACTGCAAATAGAAAGTGAAAAGTTCCTAGGAAAGGGGAACTAGCTCCGTTAGCTCGAGACGAGCTTCTAGTTACCTGTACTCCTTATAGGCAGAGATCCAGACCCAATCATGGGCGTTCGGAAAAGAAAGAAGACCTAACCCATAATGCCGAGCCTTCCTAAACCGGAAACATGCTCGCGAAGAGAAAGGGTTCCGTACCCGATGGACTTAGGCAAAAAAAGGGACAACGATGTTAGCCCTGGCCCAACTCTACTGTCAGGTTTTCCTTTACCGGAAATACACTTGCAGAGAGAAAAGGTTCAGTACCTGATGGGCTCAGGCGCTATTGGGACAAGGTCGCTCAGCTCGAGAACGCCTTGCTCTCAAACGCGTGGTGTGAGACTCGAACTTGGGCGAGGGGTTCACGAAGTCTGTGAGCGACGCCTCGGGTAGGAGGGCGAACGAGCCAGGGTCCAACTCTTCTGGCGAGTTCTTCCTATATACAGAACCAGGCTCGCGGATGAGAAACGGTTCAGTACCCGATGGACACAGACAGAGTACGTCGAATTGAACGAGACGGGTTCATAGACGGTAGAACACCTCGTGCCAGATAGACGCGCTTGACAAGCGTCTTGGCTTAGAGGCACTACACACCAGCGTGTCCGGGACAGATAGACAGGCTGTCACGGACTAGGGAAGCCTACCCGAATTAAAGGCATGGCGAAAACGGATGTGCTGGACCTCGGACGTCCTGACCACAAGTGGCCAACCGAGGTGCAAATAACACCGTTCTACTGTGGAACTTGCAGCACAACGTACTTCACGCTCCCCGGAGGAAATCACACGATATATTCGTTGTGGTTATATGAGAGCGAACGCTGAAGAAGAAGAAGGAAGACCACGTTCTGGAAAGAATATGTCACATGATAATGATGATGATAGTACTAGTATGTAACACAATCTATACAAGTTTTATCAAAATAGACCGTATTGTGAGTAGAGCGTATATATCTGGGTATAGTCTGGACAAAAATGGGGTACCAGAAAGTGATATTAAATCTATGATAATCAAAGAAAGATCACCATTTGTGCCATGTATGGAGTAGTTGTAAAAGGCGGGTTTGACGCCACCCCCCTTCCTCTACCAAATTGGCTGAGAGGCTTTATTCCCTCTGATAAAACCTCATGCTATACCAGAGCTGACAAACTGGGACCATCACGACCCCCCGGAGCTAATTTTTCAATTGCACTTTGTGATACAGGGGATAGGGGCCTACTTCGGATCCATAATGATAGACAATTGTTTGATTTTTGTATTAGCAGGGAGCCTTCCTAGATGTAAATGATGGTGTTTCACTGCTCTCCCAGTCGATAAATAATTATTTTTAAATGTGAAAGCTACACCTTGTGATCCGTTTCCAAAGCTCATTTTGTATGATGTCAACAACCCGGGCTAGCAATCAACATCTTCTGAGAGACTTGGTGTGGCTTCGCTCGCAAATAGAGAGTGGCCCTACCCCGTGGGATACCTACAGACGAAACGAGACAGTAGCGACCCCAGAAGGTGGGCTGCTCCTCACCTTATAGCCTATGACACACAACAGTGAATCCAGGTTTAATTGATGGCTAACCCTGTCATGTGTTAGCGTTAGTTAATACGGTCAGTGTAAAAGCAGAAATTAAGCCTATATATATATATTACTAGAACTTCTCACCACGACAACTTTATCTTAATGCTCACATCATCGCTAAAATTAATATTCCATAACAATATTTTTCATTCACTTGAAAAATATTTGCATTCTTAATGTTTTTTAGGAATGGAAATTATGACATGCTAATCGATCAATTAGCCAACTCTGGTGGCAAATCTCGCCATGAGAGTTGCATTGAGTGTGCCTGACGAGCTCTGGGCACGACATTTTCAAGTGGCTATAATTACTAACTTGTAGCACATTAGTATAACATAACACAGCATCAAGTTAGTTTTTTAAATTATTAAAGTAGTGCCAGCGTACAATGTAGGGTAGCCGGGGGTAAAGATGCGCTGGGGGCAAAGATTCGCAGTCGTCTTTTTCCGGAACTATGGGTTTTTCCCGCAAACCACGTGGCCACGCCGAACGCTAACATCCGTTTCTGTCGCACAACGAATTTTCATCGGTCACAGGCAGGTAATTTTTGAGCTATGAGGTAAATTCATTTTTTAACGTTCTCGATCTAACTTTTTTTCCACTTCTCACTCTTTGTCCTCTGTTATAATTACTGTCATGTTATTTTACATGTTTGAACTGAAAACTATATTGTATTGTTAAGTTATTAAGCATGTTACATTATAAAGATAATTTTTGTTTTCATGATATTTTATAAAAATTGTGAACAGTGTGATTTTGGGGTAACGCCGCGCACACTGACAGGGCAAACATGCGCTGCTGACTGACTGCGCATGTTTGCCCCAGTCACTTCCCCTCATGTTGCCAAATATTTAAACCAATATTTTATTGTCACGTTATGTTTCTTTTTAGGAATTACAAACGGAAAATTGAGAAAATGATGCCACTGACTGAAAATGAAGCAGTCGCTGCTATAGATGCACAATCCCTTCCGATCACAGATGCACAATCTCCACGGGTCATAGTTTTACGGTCTCCGTCGATAATAGATGCACGATCTCCGCTATTCATAGATGCACGATCTCCGCTATTCATAGATGCACGTTCTCCGCTATTCATAGATGCACGTTCTCCGCTATTCATAGATGCACGTTCTCCGCTATTCATAGATGCACGTTCTCCGCTATTTATAGATGCATGTTCTCCGCCGGTCATAGATGCACGATTTCCGCCGGTCATAATTGCGCTATCTCCGCCGGTCATAATTGCGCTATCTCCGCCGGTCATAACTGCACTATCTCTGCCAGTCATAGTTACACGTTCTCCGCTATTCATAGATGCACGATCTCCGCCAGTCATAGATGCACAATCTCCGCCAGTCATAGATGCACAATCTCCGCCAGTCATAGATGCACATTCTCCGCCAGTCATAGATGCACAATCTCCGCCAGTCATAGATGCACGTTCTCCGCCAGTCATAGATGCACGTTCTCCGCCAGTCATAGATGCACAATCTCCGCCAGTCATAGATGCACAATCTCCGCCAGTCATAGATGCACGTTCTCCGCCAGTCATAGATGCACAATCTCCGCCAGTCATAGATGCACAATCTCCGCCAGTCATAGATGCACGTTCTCCGCCAGTCATAGATGCACAATCTCCGCCAGTCATAGATGCACAATCTCCGCCAGTCATAGAAGCACAATCTCCGCCAGTCATAGATGCACAATCTCCGCTATTCATAGATGCACGTTCTCCGCCAGTCATAGATGCACAATCTCCGCCAGTCATAGATGCACAATCTCCGCTATTCATAGATGCACAATCTCCGCCAGTCATAGATGCATAATTGCCGCCGGTCATAGTTGCACGATCTCTGCCTGTCATAGTTGTACGATCTCCGCTGATCATAGATGCACGACCTCCGCTATTCATAGATAGTTGAAATTATAGTCAAACGCGTTATATAGCACTCCAACACGTTGTTATAGTTTTAAACGGATCAAAGCACCCATTCTCTGTATTAAATTTTGTTTTTCATATTTACGTTTTTTCATTTTTTTTCGTATTAAAGTTACATAAAGATACATATGCCTAGTCTTTGTGCTCTATAATCTTCCCACATTGTGACTGACTATGTTTAGATAGGAAGTGACGTTGTTATTTTGCTGGTTTTGTCAATTTTCCCATGATTTTGTAATTGTTTTTGCCTGCGCGTGTTTGCCCCAGAAATTGGGGCAAAGGTGGGATTATACTCATGTTCATAAAATCTCATTCTACGGACTAAACGTGATTGTATGTTGTAAATACCCTGACGATTGTTAGATGGATGGATAAGCTACACACTGCTGCTAGTTTGGTCTCTCATAGTTAAGTCTATTTGTCAGAATACGGAAAAAGGTGAAAAACGCGCATCATTGCCCCCGGCTACCCTATATAAAGAGGTTGGTAATCAGGGGTGTCGCCCCGCTTAACGAAGGGGCTTCCATAATTAGAGACTAAATAAGACACAGCATAGCAGGAATATCACTCCTATTAGACGGGGGCTATCTGTTATAGCCACATTATGGACATACCGATGTTATGGGGAGCTGAAAGTGCTTCACGAAGATGGCATCTCCTCCAGTGTGGGTATGACGTACTAGACATAAAACAGGCTGACGGCTCCACTATTGTTCTCAGATGCCAGGCACCCTCGAACCGTCCTCCTGAGCATTGGCGCTGGAATAGGCCTATATGTCCTCACTATAGAGTGGAAGGGCCGTAGGTAATGTAGAACTATCCTGTATGGGGCAAAATGTGCCAACATCTGGAAGCGACTCTTCAGGGGCATCGCCACCTTTTATTGTTACTTTGTAACAGGCACACCAGATTCGTGCACATTCTGCACGAATCCCCTCTCAAACTTGTTGCATAATTTCTGTTTTGTTGAGTTATCAGTATTTTGTGCTTTAGATCGAAGCTCTTCCTTCATGACCTGGTATCTATCAAGATTCTCTGTAATTGATTTCAATTCATTGTCGGTGACTTTCGAGTTGCTCAACGCCTTACTCACGAGTTGATGAATCGAATTGAGTTTAGCCTTAGCAGTTTGACAAATAGCTGCGTGCTTCTCTAATTTGGCGACACATTTACGTTGGATCCTATCACATGTAAAGACCAGAAAGAAATTCTGCCATCCAGGACCTTCCTCTCTTGAGAAAACTTACAACAGCAGAGTGTATGAGCGTATTTGTAACGAGTTCAAAGTGTCTCTCGATACCGGCTGGCACATCAAGGGTAAAAATCATCGGCTGGGCTCTGTTTATATCTACTTAACCAATGTGTATCGCATCCAAGCGGGTACCGGGAACCTGACTTTGGATATGATGGGAGTAAAGAATGGGTATCATGTACTGCGATATTGTACTTATTACAGAGGCACCGTGGCCCATGTTGCGTCGCACCAGTCGTTCACAGAAACCACATCATACAATGTCCACCATATTGATTTTATTGCACAGGATGACTTAGCAGGCGTTGACACAGCATGGACAGCATTCATCTTAGATAAGGGCGAAGGCTTCACGCAGGTGGGTGTGGAGAGGCATGAACGACTCAATTCGCACGTACGTATGGGCAATCTTAGGAGCCCAGGACCATTTTAAACCCCTATTATTGGGAATGGTATGACGTTTGATGCCCAATGATAATTCCTGGCTAATCTCGAAGACGCTATTACCAGGCCGGTTGATCTACCAGAATCAATACCAGGACACAAATTTGCCAGTAGCAAGGTTGACTTTGTTTTTTGGGTCGGGCTTTATATGGCCCCCAGCAACATGCTGCTTCGCATCAGGCGGGTCCAGGGGCACAATAACGAAATCCAAATCCAGACGGCTGGCATCAAGATCGGACCGATCGGAGGTAAACGATCTTCCAGTACCGCTCCCCATCCGTGAGTCGCGAAAGAGAACCAATGCCTGTTCACCACGAACCTACCCGCGTGGATTCCACCGCTACTCATGCCGATCACATCTGCCTCCGCGAATCAGTATCAGGATGGAAAAACTGCCCTAGTTGTGGCTTTAGATGTCGCAGGCCTATTCTTTATTTGGTGGTGCTATCCTCATTCTCTCTTTGGGCGCTAGCCTCTTTTGTACTTCACATAGAGGTAATCCTAGGCCGTTAGATACAATAAACTGGCAACACCGACCACTAGGGCCCAGAGATTCTCGGCGAGCCATCCAACGGCTTACTGCGTCGTTGAGAGAAGCCACGACACAATGCTGCCTATGATTCCTGGGAGAGCGGCTGCCGTTTATCTGCGAGCTTGCTGAGTAGGCACCTGAGGTCCTGCAGACGTTGCTTCACCCAGTCCTTTATGCCGCCCTTGCCCGGAGGAGGAGGTGTGAAAACTGTGCTGCCTCCGCCTGTGATCGCTAATACAAGAGTCGAAATAATCATACTGAGAGAGGATGGAGGCGATTGTGATGCCTTGCTCTCGGAAAAAATTCTTTAACCAGTCAAGGAATATCACTCAAAGGAATATTGTCGTTGAGAAAACGTTCTATTGATTCGCGAATCTTGGTGATTTGGCCATGAATCTGGCCCCGTAGATAGACTAACTCCCGCCGATAATTGTTTTTTTGCTGATATGAGTTCCTGCTCTTGAACCCGGCGGGCTTCCACGTCCTTGATTTTCTGCTCTCGACGGGCGATATAATTGATTGCCGATAATTTAGCTTGAGTGTTGCTGCATGATTTCTGATCGGGACAAAATGGTATTTAGCGCTTTCGATGTCTCTCGGTGGAATAAGGCTTCGCCGTACCAATGCCAGATCTAAAATATCGTCTAAAATGCCTTGCTCGACGGCCAGATATGTGCACAGCTGCCTAAGTCTTAACGGCGGTTTTTTGTTCTTGAGGGTCTAATGGCGGGCGTTCAAAGCCCCGATAATTTGTGGATCCTCAATGTGGTTCAACGCCTCAGTAATTTGTGGGTCATCTAGGGCATTGAGAATTGTTGTAGAAGCTTGTATAATGTCACTGCCGTCATTGCTGATTGGGTCAGCCTGGGCCACCTTATCTGCCAAGACCTTTAAGTGCCCATTCATGACCTGTAAGCGCCCATCCACTGCTCCTGGTGGCGCACGAGTAACGCCGTGAATAGGTGCAACTGTGCAGTGGTCTATTCCTTGTGTCAGACTTCTGGGATCCCCATAATTAACAAACAGTTGCTTGAGTTTTGCCGCAGGGACTTTCCTACTATCCACTCTTTTAAGCCCTTCTAAGGAAATGC
This sequence comes from Meghimatium bilineatum, assembly GCA_034231615.1. Lineage (NCBI taxonomy): Eukaryota > Metazoa > Mollusca > Gastropoda > Stylommatophora > Philomycidae > Meghimatium > Meghimatium bilineatum. The sequence goes on along the minus strand of CM067313.1, from coordinate 26,895,219 downwards.
ATCTTTCTGGATTATTTAGCCAAGTAAGTCTTACCAGGCCGTCCTTGAGATAGAAATCACCATTAGGTTCCAAGATAAAGTCTTTTGGCTTGAGATGTATATTTGCATCAAGATTCCTGGACTTTCATTAATGCGAACCAGCGATTCATCTTTAATCCTACATTTATATGATGAGTTGTGGCAGAACCCAGGATAGTAGTTTCCACAAAATCCTTGACAGATGGACTGAGAAGTTTAACATTTCCAACCGTGGTATAGCCTGTTGAATCTTCCCCTACGGGGAAATCTCTATCACCGTCTGTGGCGCCACGGGAGTCAGCCATCTTAATAGCCTCTGGTACATTGTGTGCCATAATTAAAATATATCATGCTGATATTTATCCAATATTGCAATATTAGAGCTAAGCTTATAGAAGATAATGCTAATTCTAAAATGTCAAATTCCCTGAGTGGTCACAAGCTCAATCCCTACAGACGTCTAGGTGAACATTGAGGCGTTAAATGAATGCTACAATCCGTGGTAATCACAAACAACCCCTCGAGGATCGACCAGAACCTGCAGCTTCTTGTCCGGTTTCCTAACCTCGGGGATGTCATCGTTCCGGGAACCACCCGCTTGGCTTTCACGATTTCCTTGAGCAGTACCGGCGCAAAGAGCACAGTCGTGCAGAACCTAGGGCGTGCTCTCGTGAAGAAGTTAATGATAAAAGTCAGCGGGAATGAAATACTGTCTATTGACGACAGCGACTACTACCACTGCTATACTGAACAATGGAAGACACCGATGGAGAGAAATCGGGCTCAATATCAAGGCATCGGTAGCCCCGACTCTATGAACGTCACAAAGCTGCGTCTCGGGTCTGGCGAAGCTGATACTTATGCAACCGATATTACATACCCTTCGATCACAGGTTGCTCGAGAGCCACATGCCTACTATCAGAGCGCCCTCGGTGACAGGCTAGAGTACGAATTAACGTTTAACGACTAGATGCATGGTATTGGCCACCGGCGGCAAGCTGCAAAGTAGATAACATATCTTTGGAGTTTGAACAAGTCACCCACCCAGATGTAGTATAACCGACTCGTGTGAATGTTAGATTTATCTCAAGATTCCCCCAATCCCAAAACCATGAGAACTAGAGCATCAATTATAACTGTAGGAAGATGTGATTGTGACAGGCAACAAATGTGACAATTTTCAATTGTGATAGATCTTTGGTTTCTTCAGTGGTGTTATCACTGGTCACTGGGATCAATTATAACTGTAGGAGGATGTGATTGTGGGAGACAACAATTGTAACAGGCAACAATTGTGACAATTCTCAATGGTGATATCTCTGGTTACTGGTACCAATTGTGATAGATTTTATGTAAATATTATAAAAATTCTCTCAACAAGATTCCTTCATCATACATCGGTAGGCTTTGTTAACCTTTCTGTAATATGCAAAGTTCAAAGTCTGCATCTCAGCTGATTTCATTCATTCATCTGCATACTCTCACTACATTAGTTATTTTAATAAATGTAAAGGTATGCTAACTATACTATGTGAAATCTGTTTAATATTGGGCATAAAAGTTGCCTCTTTTCTGTATTAAGAAAGATAGTTATGTCCTCATATAGTTTTTCAATTTATTAAGGTCTCAGTGATGATATATACTCAGATACGATATTGATATATACACAATTAAATATCGATATGACAATTTTCCAATCAAAACTATCCCTTCTATGAAAAGAGAATTCAACTATGTCCAATAATAAGCCCAGTCCAGTCTGGAAGACTATTATTAACTTCCACAAAACTGATAATTTTACAAATAATCTGTTGTGAAGTTTATAAAATAATAATAATAGTTTGGTTTGGTTAATATCTATCTATCTACTGTCTTGACACCTGAATAGTATGTTTAAAAATCATTATTTCAAAAGTGTCCTATTCACAAGTCAATGTTTGGAAAAATCTACCAATTCTAACACACTTAAAACAATATCATTAGTCATTAGTAAAAATGTATCTTTAATCTTTCCTCTGAATCCTCCTGGGGTCGTTGAGTCTGTCTTGTCCACAGCCTGGTTGGTTGGAACTTTGTATCTCCAGGGAACTTCGAATCCCAGAGATTGTTCAATTCAGTATAAATTTAGAGGTAAATTGACACGCTCGACAACCGACGAATAGACTTGATAGCTGACATCTGCGAATTTGTATCGTCCTCGTTCAAAGTGCTCGCTCAAGTATATAAGTCCAAATATGGCTTAGTCACTAGTCCAGCGTTACCACCCACATTTTGAAAAGTACCAAATTCGGAGGACGAAAAAAGCCAAGATAAGCTAAGTTCTTATATATCGATAGTTCTCAATATGCGAACAACCGATGTAATGAAAACTGTACTTGTATTAAGCTAGCGTGTAAGACTAAGAAATAACTTCAGAACAAAAGTTTCGACAGTTTAAAACATCAACGATTGAATCATAGTCATCCACATCGTCATTTTTGAATTGCTTTATTGAAGTTGACTGTCTCTGCCTATTTTTCACACTTTCTACATACCGTTGAGAACAACGGCCTTCTGTCTGTTTGTCTGCCTGTCTGTCTGTCTATCTATATATACGCTGTATCCCTTGTTTGCTTTTCAGCGTTAGAGGTAGAAGCGTTCTCTGGAGATGGTCTTCCTTTCTGTTGTTTGTAAGCTTGTTCGTGTAGCTTGTTTGATTTCTGTCAACCATCTTTTACATGGTCTACCTCTAGCTTTATAGCCGTTATGTCTATGTGTCATGGCCATCTATGGCATACTGTCTGTTGGTAATCTGGAAAAGGCTTTCTGTAACATCAGAAATTAGAGTTTTTGGTGGCGTCGACGAGCGTCACAATTATTTCTTGCAATGGTTTGCTTAGCCAATAACCGGTTTATTACTGTAGAACAGCATGCAATATATTAGTGTAATTAGTATCAAAGCTCTATTGGGCCACTGTATGAACTACAAAATACAGTGAGTTTTATTCAGGAGACATAATTACAGATATAAACATGTTTCAAGTGAACGAAAGAAGAAGAAGAATTAGTTAGTGTTTTTTTCACCATATTTACTTGTGAAAATATTCTTTCCACACATGCTGGTGAATGTGAAAGTGCCATTAACCAACTCATAAAGTTTGAAAGGATAAGATTGTATCAATTCCTTTAGCTCTTCGTCTTCGAGTCAGTCACTGTAGAATGGTTGCTTATACCATTCCTTTGTTGCTTTACACCTCTTATACTGTCTCATTGATGATGATTATGATGATGTCGAAATACTTGAACCACCACATTCAATATTCATTATTTTCTTCCATAGATTATGTCCTTAATAATTATACGAGATTCATACATTTTCACAGTCATAAAATTTGATTATTTGAAATCACAACTCATATAACATTTTCGGTGATTAGTGAGAATTGATACTATTTTGTACATATGGCTCTATTATCTACCTTACAGAACGACACCAATTATTGGAATCCAGAAGGGTCGACGAAGTAAATTTAAAAAACGAGGGAAAGTAACTCAAAACTAAAACACAACACACAAAATTACTCAACGGGACTTATTGCGGAACAATAAGAGATAATTTAATAAATATTTCTCTTAAACTAGCCCTAAAAAAGCCAAGTTTATAAGAAAATAACCCAAGGTCTCAAGATCTGATCGAAAAATCCGAAGAGCATGAGGATCCCCTTCATGCTGCGGGCTGGCACGTTAATGTTGACATTCCACAGGGGGTCCTTCTTGTTTAGAACAATTCTTCGGTGACGAAGGACGCGGTCCTAGTAGATTGCGACCACGTCCACATACTGACTGTGGGTCATCCAGGCTACATCTGGGTGGGTGACTTGTTCAAACTCCAATGATATGTTATCTATTCTGTAGCATTTCGAAGGTGAAACCATACGCCCGGGACACAGAACACTTTTATATTCCAAAAAATGAGAAAGTCGAAATGGTTATCGAGGGGTCCCCGAACCAGTTCTAATCCCAAGGGCACCGAATGACCAGCGCTTGCACGAGGCCAGAAAGTTGTTTCCCATCGGCGGTAAACAGCACGCAGAGACCGCTGAGGTCTGTAAGGATTAGACTCCGGCGAGTTCTTGCTTCCATTAAATAATATCAGCGCCGCAGGCTGCCCATATCCTACCCGAAGGGGCCCCACTCGGCCATCATATGTGGAAAAATTGTGTGCGGAAAAACGGAGTTCAATTTCAATCTCCTCGAAGGGTCGTAAAAGGGGGTCTTTAAGTTCAACGTGATTCTATGCCGGATATGGCTCTGTAACGAGACCTATCGTAAACGTAGTTGGATCTGGACAGAGAGTAACATTTTGCTCTGCGACCCAGGGGAGGATCTACGCGATTGCATTTGGCGGTGTTACCACAAATGTATGGGCTACCCACTTTGTACATTCTCGATGACCTGACGACAAGCAAAGCCTTGACCAAGAAAAAGGACATGTCTGAGCTGACCTTCTCAGGGCAACACGTGAAGCAGTCAATTTTGGTGCTGACTCGAAAATACAATGCCGTGTGTACCGATCTAAGGGGATAGACGAGTTGGGTGGCTCCTTTTCACTGTAAATATAGAGATAATTTTACAGAATGCATTTAGGAGAACAATGTAATTCCCATTAGTGAAGAGGAAGACGCGATTAGAAAGCTCCTAAGAGCTAACAAATACAGTAAGGTAATACGATGGAACGACAACCCCACTACGTTCTGTCCGGTAGGGTTCGACGAGCAGCTGATCTTTTTCGATGCCCAACTTCGCTACCTATATCAGCTGAGCGAGCTAAAGGGCGGCCGGAGACGCGCTACCGATCTTGTGCCGAGTGTCACCACGCACACTGTGCGCAACGCAGTCCAGCGGGCGGGCCAGCCTGTGGTATACTATCTCGAAGATGGTCCCCAGCGAGGGTTTGTGCGCGAAGAGCTTATGATCGCACAGAGGGGGACAGAGCTACCGCCAGATAAGATTCTCAAAACCCGAAAAGTTCGTTGAGATAGCGGCCGATATCATCCGCAAAATCCTGTTCAATACGGTAGTGCCCATACGCCCGCGTTGAAACCATATTTGGCGCGATCCACTTTTTTGTGGCCAGAGAGGAGATCGGCGTTTTCACCTGTTCTTAGACCCCTATCTGGTACCCTTTGCTTGTGATAGCCGGCTTGTTGTGCCGCATCTCCTTGTGATCGTCTAAACACTGCTTTACAGCTCATGGCGTACATCCTTTTTCACCACAGCCCGCTGGAAGCTGTGTGTCTACAGCTGTGTTTCCAAAGGCAGGAAAGCCTTTGACTTTCTAGACGTTTGTGCCGTCAGCTTCCAGGTTGTTATACATCTTGGGGCGTAGACCTATGAACTCCGTGATGGGGTGCCCGCAGTATTTGTCCTTGAATCTTCTTGTTTACTTTGCTATAGCACGGATGATCTGTAGAATGCTCTGAGAAGTCATATTCATTTTGCTTCTGTCGCATATTTGCATACACACCCTCTGTCTCCACCTGAAACAGTATATTGTCGGTGTCGGTGTAACACAGCTGCGCTTTCTCGTCGTACTGCCTTTTTACCTGGTTGTACCAGAAATCATACTTCCTGCGTTTTGATCCGTCAAGAACGGCTTGGCTGACGTATACTGGGCGATTTAGGGTCAGGGTTTCAGTTAAATACAGAATTGTTACTATGGGTATACAGCGGAATTCCGTTATAACAACTTGGTCCGGACCGACAGAATATGCATGTAATAACAGAAATTCATTATAAACAGTGGAAACAATATGGAATAAATATATTTGGGGATTTAAAAAAGTGTTATATAAGGAAATATGTTATAAAAAGATACGATATAGAGGGATTTCACTGAATATGTATTTTGTGGGCCCAGTAGTAGTGGTTAATTGGCCAATCTCAAAAATATAATTCAGTTGAACTTTCTGGTGGTTTGAAAGTAGACTATCCACATTTTGCAGACGACATTGTTTTAATTAATTGTGTATCCCAATGGGGCTATTGAGAGTTTGCAAATATATTGATTTTAACATCATATGAGAACGGAACACACCCAACTCCATAAAATAACACACAATCAGGTTACACAACCAGAAGAATATCAAGAAAACAATGTATATAAGTAAATAAAGATCAGTCTGGATTACTCATGCAAAGTATACTTTTATACGAATGTGAAGGCTAGATACTCAGTGCAGACACAGAAAGAAGGATTTAGGTAGGCAGCTGAGCACTGAGCATAAAAACCGTGTGATATGATGATGGTTCGTAACTTATTAATGTTAACCATTTACTGAATGCCAAGAAATCATGACAACCTATATTGAAATAATTCAAAGATCTGATGGTGAGACCCTCAGATCTAAATCATTATAAACACGAACTAGTGAAGAAGAGGATGACATATTGTTTACAATATTATCAGCCTTTGGAACATCATAAGAGGCTGGTTTTCTTCTGCACTTAAAAAAGGTAAAGGTAGGTCCCATGGCATCTGCCGTCGGGGATGAAGATAACTCTTCATGTACTAAGCCGCAGCAACTATTAGGTGGGGTGGCCAGTTCCCTTCCTTGCTGTTTTTTACCTTCCCTAACTCATGCGTCAGGTACTCATTTACAGCTGAGTCGACTGGAGGAGTGGTCGTGTCAAGTGAGAAATCACAACCCGGATTTTTTTTAATGTCCAGACGTGGTTTCGAACCTGGCACGCTGTAAGCACGCTGTAACCAGATGATAGCAAGCAAGCTCACTATCCACTAAGCTACCGCGCTAAACAAGGCCTGTGGAAATGATGAAATCTCTGGTGAAATGCTAACAACAGCAGACGACAATTCCTTGGGTCACCAACTTGCTATCATCATCATCATCAGGTGCCATGCCGGTGGCGTAGGCGGTCATGGCTCTCCACAGCTCTCTGTCCACAGTAATATGTATCAAAGTCGTTGCACTTAGTTCACGTCATTAAAATGTTGTACCAAGACCAACAATCGACCATAAGAGTAGATAGTGAATCAACAGATTGTACAGTGTGTAAAAAATGAGTTAGGCAAGAATGCACATTTCATCCTATCTATTCAATGTTTGCGCAGATGATTTGAATTAAGAAGATTGACTTTGAGGATTGATCCGGATTGTTCCATTTATGCCTAGGGTTGCCAGAACCTTCGAAGCAGAAAGCGGGACAAATGGTACTTTTTTAGACGCGAAAGCGGGACACATCATGTAAAGCATAATAGCCATAGGAAAAGTCAGAGATAGCACACACATAGACTAATTATTATTACATTATAATTCTAATACCTGTACCAGCAATACCAAAGTAGTGTACACCAGCAAGTTCAATACACAATTGCCTCGTAGTGTCAGGTGCTAATACTGACTTTACTATTGCTGTTGTTTTAGTTCTTCCGAGCTCCACATTTTGTGCAGTTTGAGAATCTTTAAACAGTTTTGAGTTTAGCTTAGTTATGCAGTCCATTGACTTGAAAGACATATGATGTTTTACAATATGATAACACATTGTCAGTTCTGTCGCTGCCACTAATTTACCTTGCTCTGACGATTTAGTCAAAAAATAATTGTCCATAGTACGTGAAGTGTTTGCAGAATACATTCTAGATTTGTGTTTTACACTTCCTATATGTTTTGTTATGTCAGTTCTCCCACCATGCGCGATAGAAATGTAACATTGACATATTTTGCATTCTGCTTCATTCTCACTTCTACCTTGTTTTATGAAAGACCATTCTTCCGAATAGTTTTCTTGGAAAAAACACTTTCTTTTCGGCATTTCCAAATAAAAATAAATCCAAAACAAGAATTCACAAAATTAGAATGCTCAATTAAAAATGAACAAATTTAATATTTCACAACCACCGGTAACAACAGACTGGATTCCTGGAAGCAACCTCCAGCCTCCAACACATAAAGAAAGAATGAAGCCAAAATTTCTTCTTGCTGCTGGTGAGGATGGCGCGATGTTGTTGAATGAATTATTAGCGCCTACAGGAATACGACAAGGACAAAAGCATGCAGATTGTCACGTAGGCACAGATCACGTGAGCGGCGGTGAGATGGGTAGAGTAAGGCTCGGCGCCTCGCGAAGCCGAAGACGTCATCTTTTGTAAATTTTTAAATAATACCGCCTTCCGCACTAACAATTTTGTGCTGGATATTCTCAAATTTATGAGTTGTATCTTCAAACTTTATTATTAAACAGCGATAGCGCAGGACTCTACAAATAGACGTTTCGGACTAAGAAGCTTCATTTGTAACAAAACTCAAACCAATAATAAATAATTTAAGAAAATATTAAAATTTGTAGGTGAAAAATTTGGCTGGATTAAAAAGCGGGACAAATTGCTGTCCCCCAGACCCTTAGGCGGGACAATTAATTTTTGATGAAAAAGTGGGACAATCCGGAAAAAGCGGGACGGATGGCAACCCTATTTATGCCATGTGTGTAGTTTACTCTTTTTATGGTCATAGAAACTGCCCGTGTTTTGTACATAACTCTAATATGCGTTATCCATTGTAGTTGCAATCTCTGTTGGTATCTGTAAATGGTCCTAGCTGGTTTTTCCACGGTGTTAGTTTCTGCCCAACATTACAGTTGAAGCCTCCCATTACGAACATGCCCTTTTGACTTGACATCTGTCCATGATATCTGACAGCAAGTCGAAGTATTTGCCTTTTTATTCTGTGGTGTATCCATCGTTTGTGGGTGCACATGATTGTATGTTAGTCGTATTTTTTATTTTTTTTCATACACGTTGCTTGACTATTATCCTGTTTTGATATGAACTATATTATGTTTATCGTCTTGGCATTGTCTGGATCGAGAATGAATCCTACTACGTATATAGCTCTTTGATCTTCTTTAACTCCGCTCCAAGATAATACGTAGTTGTTGTGCGTTAACTTCGTGATTTTACCTTTCTACTATCCATCTACTATCTTTTATTTGAGGAGTGCTCAATTGAAGAAGGAACCAGTGTGCATGAAAACATCAATTGCTACGTCAATACAAGATCATCTGAAATAATCTCTGTTTTTCATAATCAGAATATCATGGGGTTCTATAAACAAACCTGAGGTTACTGCCATTTGGTCCACTTTCGAAATCCAATTTCTCAGGGGGAACTAAAGTAAATGATTTAAGGTGCGAACTCTCCAGCGCTGCCCACAACTCCTCATCAGTGAACTATTCAAATGGGTCAATGTATGTTCGAATACTTCCAGAGACAATGAAAGAGTCCTGGTAAGAAGATGTGTCAATATGGTACTTTTAATAATAATGAAACAATCAAGTCACAAGTAACTGGTATAATGTCATAACTTTCGAAATTACTGCTTTGTTATTAACATCTGTTTAATCACGAGGTATTACTTTAATTGTCATCCATCTCTTTATTTACATGTTTCTCTGAACATATTTCCGTTTGTTCGTCCATTTTTTAAATCAGGATTCCACGCACACAACACAGCCAAATACAGTAGAACCCCGATATATCGAACTCGCATATTTCGAACATTCGGTTATTGCGAATATTTTAAATAGTCCGCGCAATAGGTAACATTAATCCCTCTAATAAATTACGGATATAGCGAAGTCGGGTTTGCACCATTTCGCTTATAGCGAAGTTCCACGGTGGCCTTTTGGTAATGAATCGACGTGTATATCGAAGTCCGAAACAGACAAAGATTTGCTGACCTATCATGTCAAAGAATATCAGGTCCGCGGCCCACATGTTGGACATTGCCAAACTGTATTTACAATCCGTACAACAAACCAAAATCTCGTCATTTGGCCAAATGATAATCTTTATGGGACTGCTACTATGACGCTGCTGTAAGGTCATGTAATTCAGTTCGGTAATGTGTTTGGCCACCTCGGCAAAGAAATCAGGCAGGAGTGTCAACCCAGTAAAGCCACGTTTTCAAATTATGTAAATGTACTGCCAATTTTTATTATTTAACTTTAAAAACAACTTTTTATCTCATGTTTAAAAAGAAATGTATAGTAGGCCTAGCTCACAGCTTCGTGAAGCGCGCTTCATAACTCGTGAAGTCGGCTTGACATTGCAAGTTCTTAGAGCATTGCATTTAATAAAAAACGGTTATATCGAACCTCGGATATATCGAATTAATTCAATTTCCCCGAGAACTTCGATATATCGGGGTTCTACTGTATATACTTCAAGAGTGTTCTGAGCATGAAACGCAGAGGCAGACATATTGGCCAGAGGAAACACCACTGGAATCAAAGCTCTATCGGTCACTATATGAACTACAAAATACACTAACTTTTATTCAGAAGACAGAATTACAGATATAGACATGTTTCAAGTGAACGAAAGAAGAAGAAGAAGTGAACGAAAGAAGACGAAGTTCGTCCATTTATAAATGCATATGCAAAAATATTCAAAAGTGACCCGTCAATATTTCTACTTATATACCTTATCTAATCTAATCTTCCTACCGTCTGTCTATGTATAGCCTGCATCCGTCTTCTGCTGTTTGTCGTGTCTATATCTATCTATCTATCTATCTATCTATCTATCTATCTATCTATCTATCTATCTATCTATCTATCTATCTATCTATCTATCTATCTATCTATCTATCTATCTATCTATCTATCTATCTATCTATCTAATCTAATCTAATCTAATCTAATCTAATCTAATCTAATCTAATCTAATCTAATCTAATCTAATCTAATCTAATCTAATCTAATCTAATCTAATCTAATCTAAATCTAAAATAATCTTATCTTATCTTATCTTATCTTATCTTATCTTATCTTATCTTATCTTATCTTATCATCTAATCTAATCTAATCTAATATAATCTAATCTAATCTAATCTAATCTAATCTAATCTAATCTAATCTAATCTTATCTAATCTTATCTTATCTTATCTTATCTTATCTTATCTTATCTTATCATCTAATCTAATCTAATCTAATCTAATCTAATCTAATCTAATCTAATCTAATCTAATCTAAAATAATCTTATCTTATCTTATCTTATCTTATCTTATCTTATCTTATCTTATCTTATCTTATCTTATCATCTAATCTAATCTAATCTAATCTAATCTAATCTAATCTAATCTAATCTAATCTAATCTAATCTAATCTAATCTAATCTAATCTAATCTAATCTAATCTAATCTAATCTAATCTAATCTAATCTAATCTAATCTAATCTAATCTAATCTAATCTAATCTAATCTAATCTAATCTAATCTAATCTAATCTAATCTAATCTAATCTAATCTAATCTAATCTAATCTAATCTAATCTAATCTAATCTAATCTAATCTAATCTAATCTAATCTAATCTAATCTAATCTAATCTAATCTAATCTAATCTAATCTAATCTAATCTAATCTAATCTAATCTAATCTAATCTAATCTAATCTAATCTAATCTAATCTAATCTAATCTAATCTAATCTATCTATCTATCTATCTATCTATCTATCTATCTATCTATCTATCTATCTATCTATCTATCTATCTATCTATCTATCTATCTATCTATCTATCCGTCTGTCTAGACTGATATAAACCCTGTGCACTTAGTTTATGTTATGTGCAGATCTATTCATCAGCAGCAGAAGTGGCTACTTTTTAAACCTCTGAGTCATGAAATCTGTTACCTAGACATAATATTAAAAAGTTGGAATGTAGACACTCTCGTTTATAGTGAATCATCTAGGTACTTTAAATGAATATCATTTATGCTTGCATCCTTATTATGAATAGCTGCATACTAAGTTAACATTCCATTGTTTTATTATGACTGCGATACGACTTGAATGTAATAGAAGAGTGACATTCCACATGTGTGATATTGTTTAACATTTGTGGTACATGTGATACTGATGTGGGTAGGGTTGTTATTTCTTGTTTGGGTTGCGGTTATTAAATTTCAATGCTTCGGTTAAATTTGTTGTACAAAAGTAAAACATACTGAAGTTGTGCCTTTGTTGAATTCTTCTTCTTTCGTTCACTTGAAACATGTCTATATATGTTATTCTGTCTCCTTAATAAAACTCACTGCCTTTTGTAGTTCATACAGTCGCCCATAGAGCTTTAATTCCAGTGTTTTCCTCTGGCCAATATGTCTGCCCCAGCGTTTCATGCTCAGAACACTCTTGAAGTATATGTTTGACACTCTGTGCTGCCTGTCCACATGTACACATGGCCGTGTCGCCAATCTTGAATTTTGTGTATATGTGACTACGGAGTCGGCTGTGTCATGTTCTGAGGCGTAGAATTACAACTTGTTCTGATCTGTTTATAATGTGATAGTCATCTTGTGTTGGTGTTTATGGCTTTCTTATTGACTTCATCATCTGTTTTTTTCTGATGGTAGGTGATTGGCATATCTGGTTGGTCTTCAGCAGCACCTTCCTTAGCCAGTTGGTCTGTTTTTTCATTTCCTGATATTCCACAGTGAGAGGGTATCCACTGCATGGTTACCCTATACTGGTAAGACAATTCATTAAGTAGTTTTTTCAAGTCTGTCAGTTTTCCAGACTGGAGAGCTTGAAATTTCACTGACGTTGCATCTGTCAGGAATACCACAGGCTGCAGGCCATAGTTGGAGTTAAGCAGCTTTTCAGTTGCTACCCTAATTGCCTTGATTTCTGCATCCGTTTAATTGCAGAATTTCCCTGTTGATGTTCTAATCGTATCTCTAGTCTTGTGTGGATATTCCATATATACACCTGCACCTCCATTCCTCACGGCATTCTGTGCTGACCCATCTGTGTATACTCTGACACATATATCTTGTGGATATTCCTCATCCAGGAAACTGAGGGTGACTGTCCTTCGCTGCACACTGTTCTGTTCGTCCTCGCTTAGTATTCCTTTCACATGGGTCTGAATGTATATTGTCATTCCATGTCTTTCACTCCACGGGGTTTGTTCTGGTACAGTCCTTAAGGGGCAGGTAGGTCTCTAAGTTGTCTATGGAGTCATTTAACTTGGTGGACAAAGCTTCTTCTTTTCAGTCGCCCCTTTGCTAGATTTTGGAATCTTTCCTTGATTGGATGACTTGGCATACACTGAAACTTTCTGCTTGAACTAGTACTCGTGTGTCTCTGTGTTTGCCAAGTGTTTGCTTTCTTCCTATTTTCTGCATCTCTACTATGGGTGTTGATTTCATTGCTCCCAACATTATCCTAAGTGCCTGGTTTTGCACTTTATCTAGATCTTGCAATGTGGTGTTTTATGCAGGTCACCACGCAGCTGAAGCATATTCCAAGTGTGGTCTTATACCTTGCTGGTACACTTTACGGAGTATATTCCTACTGGGTCCCATGTGGTTCCACTTAGTTTTCTCAGGATATCTAACATCCTCCTGGCTTTTGTTGTTGTTTTGTTTATGTGTTGTTTCCATGTCAGCTTATCATCAAAACCTGCCTGTCTCATGAAGTGGCCCAAAAATGAAGATTGTCTTTTTTGGAATCTTTCCTTGATTGGATGACTTGGCATACACTGAAACTTTCTGCTTGAACTAGTACTCGTGTGTCTAATGTATTATTATTTAAGGTCCATTTCGCATTTGACTCTTTCAACACCTCTACATTAGTTTTCTGGCAGTCCATGGTATTCTCAACATTCTTCTTTAGAACCACAACTCTATTGCCTCTAATTTCCCACTTTCCAGATTGTTTATTGTCCCAGACTCGCATCCAAATGTCTGTATAGGATTTATATATCGCTGCAGAACTCTCTTATCACCTCTAATGACAAAGTCATATTATACAATATATTTTTAATTTTTCTGAATGTTGTTTTTGCCGGTCATATTCTGCTTCTTATTTTTGTTGAACTTCTTCCATCTGCTGTAATCGTTGTACTCAAATATTTGAATTGGTGGACCTGTTTTAATACTATATCATACACTTTGATCTTGCAAGGTGTGTTATTTTGTTACTTTGAAATAACCATTACTTCTGTTTTCTTTATATTTAGGAAGAAGCCTTTCTCTTTACTTTCTGTGACTACTACATTAATTAAAGTTTGAAGGTCATCCTCACTTTTCAGAACTGTGTCATCTACATATCTCAAATTATTTATGCTACGTCATCCCACTGATATTCCTGTGATATCTACTATTGCACGCATTGTTTTCACTGTATAAAGAGAACAGGTCTGGTGAAAGTACGTATCCATGACTAACTCCTTGTTTTATTTGTTGAAAAGGGCCAAATTGATTTCCTACTCTTATTGCTACTGTTTATTGCCAGTACATGTTCTTGATGATTCTTAATTCCTTATTGTCAGTGTTCAAATTCTCTAGCATGTGTATAACTTCACTATGTTTAACTTTATCAAATGCTTTCGTGTAGACTATAAAACAGATATACAGATCTGTTTTTACCTCTATAGATCTCTCAATAAGTATTCTCAAAATATATATAGCATTGTTGGTACCTTTGTCTTCTACAAAGCCACATTGTTCTGGACATATTTCTGATTAGATTTTGTTTGTTACTCTCTTCATGATGATTCTGAGAAGTATTTTGGCTAGTTGGTTCATGAGGCTGATTGTACGGGATTCTTCACATTCGGTGGTCCCTGGTTTCTTAGGAAAGGCTATAAATATGGAACTCATCAAGTCACCGGGTATGTGTCCACTATTATATATGTCATTTTATGATTATTTCAACTGCAAAGTCACCTAAAACTGCTAATTCTTCTAATGTGATATTGTCTGGACCTGGAGCTTTGCCATATTTCATGTGTGTTAGTACCTCCATTACTTCTGCTGCGAGTATTGATGGACCCTCGCCGTTATCTTGAATGTTTATCTCAGATCTATTGTCATCATAAAGTTCTTTGATATATTCTGACCATCTCTGTACTATGTGATCTATTCCCATTAATACCTGCCCTGTCTTAGATTTTAGACACCCTGCAACTGTTTGCGTTCTCGTCCCTATTATCATCTCAATTTTCTTATATAGTAATATCTTATCTTGGATGTAATGCGATTATATTTCTGTGCATTTCTTGTTCAGCCAGCTTTCTTTTGCTATTTTGCATTTCTCTCTTATCTCTTTATGTATTTTCTAATATGTATCTATCTTGTGTTTATTATTTCTTCTGGTGCTCATCAATTCTAATACTTATTCAGTCATCCATATTTGTTTTGATGTATGTTTTACATTTGGTATTATCTCTTTAGATGTTTGGTTTATCGAATGTTTTAGCATGTTCCATTGATCTTCAATACTCTGAATCTTTGCAATGTCATTGTATCTATTTTGTACAATTATGTTATATCTTTCTCTAATGTCAGCATCTGATTTCAATAATGCTAAATCTAATTTCATATTCCTTGGTGATCTCTTGATCTTCTTTAATCTTATACAAAATTTCCCCACCAGTAGTATATGATCAATGTTGTAGTCAGCACCTGACCTTGTTTTCATAGATCTAATGCTGTTTCTATGTCTTTTAGAGACTAAAATGTAATCAATTTGGTTCTGTGTATTATCTCCTGGGCTAATCCATGTACACAACCTTCTTGGATGTTGCTTGAACCATGTATTCCCTATTATTAAGTTATGTGCGTGTGCCCACTCTATAAATAAATCACCTCTTTCGTTCTTAATTTCTATACCAAATCTTCATGCCACATGTTTTACTTCTGTTTCCCCATCGAGGCCAACTCCTTGACGCGGAGATGGGGCTTAGTCCAGCCAACAGAGGCTGGAAACTAAGATTGGTCGGGCCAACCCAATATCGAGCAGGGTCACAATCCTGCCCAAGCAAGCACAGGTGCTGAAGTCAGAGATGCCAGGCAGAGAGGCGCACCAGCAACCATGGTATCATGCAAACCGAATAGTTGACATGTCTGCACGACAAAATTATAAAAGTCGTCATGGTGCTCGCCCTGTGAAGTTCTCCCAGGCAGGAGCAGTGCCGGATTCTGAACCTCGACAGAATCCACCCCCAGCTACTGGAGGTCCCTTAGTCTACCTCGTGGAGCCAGGAGGCAGAAGAGGAAAGCGACTGGCCAACCAGATAGGACGAAAACCCCTCTGAATATTATGCACTGGAATGCAGAGGGAGTTAGAAATAAAAACAGAACTCGAAAACATCTTGCACCAGAAAGAAATTAGTATTTGCTGCATACTGGAAACCCATCTCAATGAAAAAATAACACTCAAAATACGAGGGTACCAATGTTTTAGAGTAGACAGGAAAGATTGGAGGAAAGGCGGCATACTAAATCTGGTCAAGAATAACATCAACGCCATAGAAACGAAAACACAAGAGGAAGGCGCAGAATACCAGATGATTCATATAAAAGACAACTCCCTTGAACTGGACATACTAAACTTCTACTGCCCAAATGACATCCCACTAAACATGACCAGTATTAACATCCCGAACAAACACTTTCTGGCAGCGGGAGACTTTAACAGCCACTCCTAAAGCTGGGGATATAACAATTTAGACAGAAGGGGAGAAGAAATAGAAAGTTGGCAAGATGATAACAACCTAATCCTCCTGAACAATCCACAGGATCCACCAACTTTCTACTCAAGAAGATGGCATAGCACCTCAATCTCAGACCTGGCATTCTTCACCTCAGAACTGGCTGGAATAATGGAAAGAACAATAGGCGAACAACTTGGTGGCAGTGATCACCGTCCAGTTATCATCCAAGTGAACAAATCAACAATTACAAGACCAACTAAGCCAAGATGGAACTACAAGAAAGCAAACTGGCACATATATAAACATAGAGCAAACTTACTTACAAAAGACATAAAATTAACAGACAGAGACATCAACACTATTATCATGGAGTTTAATAAAGGAATACTTCAGGCAGCTAAGGAGACAATACCAAGAGGAGCAAGGAAGAATTATGTACCATATTGGACCAATACACTCCAAAAACTACAGGAAGAACTGACTGAAGCACATAACATGGCAGAGAAGCAACCATCACAACAGAATCACATCGCTCTACAAAAAAACCAAAGCAAAGTTTACTAAAGAAAAGATAGAAACACATAGAAGAAGTTGGAGGGACAAAATTAAACATTAAATTTTGAAAAGGAAGGGAGAAAACTGTGGAAACTAACCAAGCAAATTAATGATGATAGCAAGACCCAGCGACAAAAAATTACATTGGAGGATTCAGGCAAACTCCACTGTGGCAAACAAGCAGCAGACATGCTTGCAGAATCTTACAGAAAAGAAAGCACAATTACCATAAATACATGTAGACGACGAAGCATTCGTCAAGAAATAAATAATGATAAAAATAACACAAACTGCCCAGACGTCATGTCCAAATTATTCACAATAGAAGAATTAAAGGCATCTATAGGGAAACTAAAGGATAGAAAATCACCAGGACCGGACGGTGTCAGCAATGAAATGCTTAGGAACCTAGGACAGACAGCAATGTACAAATTATTACTGATATACAACTATAGTTGGGAAACAGGCAATGTACCACAGTCGTGGAGAGAAGCGTTTATGTGTCCTATTATTAAAAAAGGCAAGGACAAACAGAAGCCCGACAGCTATAGATAAATAAGTCTAAAGAGTTGTGTCTGCAAGACGATGGAAAGGATGGTCAACAGAAGACTAAAGTGGTACCTAGAATCGGAGAAGCTATTGGTGCCAGAGCAAGCTGGGTTTAGAGAGTGTAACAGCACAGAAGACCAAATAACATTCCTGTCCCAGATCATAGAAGACTCATTTCAAGAAAAGAACAAAGTTTTCACCCTATGCATAGATCTTCAAAAAGCTTTCAACAAGGTCTGGAAAGATGGACTGATAATAAAGCTGCAAAGAAACGGAATTGGGGGCAACATGAGCAAGTGGATCCGTTCTTTCCTACACATTAGGAAAGCAAGAGTTACCATGGAAGGATACAACAGCAAAAAAGTTCTTCTAAAACATGGAGTTCCTCAAGGCTCAGTATTGTCTCCAACTCTGTTTCTTTTCTTCATAAATGATATAATTTGCGAATTGCCACGAGGTGTAAGAGCTGCAATGTACGCTGGTGGTGTGGTGAGTAGAAGAACATCTAAAGATCGCCAACAAAAAAATACAAAAGGCAGCAGAAAACATAGCAGCTAGGGCAGATAAATGGATGGTAAAGATAAATGCTGAAAAGTCTTCAACAACACTCTTTACGCCCTCAAATAAGGACAAAGCAGGAGAGATAAAACTCGGAAATGTACATATCCAAACAGAAGACGAGCCGGTGTACTTGGGCACTATGCTAGATAAGAAACTGACATGGAGGCCTCACATTGAGAAAATAAAAGCAAAGGCAAGAAATAAACTTGCCTTCCTGAGGAAATTGGCAGGAACAAACTGGGGGGCCAATGAGGCAACCTTAAAGAAGGTATATACTGATGAAATTAGACCAGTACTAGAATATGGATCAACATCATGTACTTCAGCAGCCAACTCCCATATATAAACCCTGAACAAAGTACAAAATCAAGCCCTTCGCCTTATCACAGATGCCATGAAGTCCTCTCCCATAAATAAAATGGAAAAAATTACAGGCATCACCCCCTTATCATAAAGGCGAGACACTAGGACCATGGTACATGCAGAAAAGTACAAGAGCATGCCAACACATCCAATGAGGTCCAATAACAGTGACCTAGCCAGTGGAAGACTGAAGAGGAGCAGTTTTATACACCGATCCAAAAAACTAAACAGAAAATATAAGGAAGAACTACCAGACATAACAAGAGAGATATCACCAACACTTTTTCCAGTTCCGTGGGAGCAATACCTAAATCTCACTATCAGAACCACCATAAACAACTACCACACTATGATAGATCTGAATAATCTCCACAAGAAAACAATAGTATGCAACATGATTGAAGATATGTACCCCAGAGAAGCATGGATACAAGTATATACCGACGGATCAGCAACCAGAGCAGTGAAGAATGGAGTTGCTGGCGTGTACATAAAATATCCAGAAAAAGAAAATGAACCCACATGTTCACCAACTTGAATATTCTTCTCTAACTACTCTGCAGAAGTAAAGGCTTTAAACATGGCTGCATAAATGATTAAAAACACAACAAGCCAATGCCAGCAGGTGGTATTTCTTACTGATGCTATGTCTGTCCTACAAACCCTTGACAGCGATAAGCTGCCAGACCTGAAGAAAGCCATGCGAGAAGTGAGCATCCAAAGAAGGGTAGTACTACAGTGGATACCATTCCACTGTGGCATACCAGGAAATGAAGAGGCAGACAGACTGGCAAATGATGGAACAACACAGGAACAAAAAGACTAAGAAATTACCTACCAAGAAAAGAAGACCATCATCAACGCCATCAGGAAAGTCGACCACCAAAAGGACAATTACCACTATCTCGACAGAGCAGAGCAGGTTATTATCTTCCACCTCAGAACAGGACACAACAGATTAAACAGCCACTTAAATAGGCTAAGATTGGTCTATCACCACTGTGTCCTTGTTGGTAGGCAGCACAGACCACTGAACATATCCTGAAAGACTGCAGTACACTAAACCAGTTAAGGGAAGAACACTGGCCCACAGAGATGGATATCCACAGAAAGATGTATGGGAGCAATGAGGAGCTTTCAAATACAGCAGCATTTATTAGGAAAGCAGGACTTGCTGTGTAGACATGTCAAACTCCGAACCAGAAGAAGAAGAAGACTTCTGTTTCACCTTACTGTTGCGTTAAAGTCCCCCATTACTATAGTTACTTCATGATTTTTACAGTTTCATTGCGGTTTCTAGATCTTCATAGAAAATTTCGATGTCCTTCTCTGAACTGCTTGATGTGGGTGCATATACTTGTAGAATGTTGATATCCAACGGTTTTCCTGTTAGTTTAAATAATATTACCCGATCTGATATTGTCATGAACCCTTCACCGTTTTTCCTGTTTCTGTGTCTAATAATACGTCTACACCCTTCTCGTGTTTTTTTCCTCCTGAGTATATAACTTTAAATTCATCTCATAATATCTCTACTGTCCCAGTCCACATCATTTCACTCATTCCTAAGATATTTACGTTCCTTCTTTCCATTTCTTGCTTGATGTTGTCTAATTTACCACACTGCGCTAACTGTCTGACGTTCCATGTTGCAATATTAACACTAACTGTAGGCCTACTTCTGTGTATCGCCATGACTTTCATCTTGGGAGAATTATGTGGAAGTCTCCCGTTGCTTTCCACATGAAAGTTAATTTTCCACATGGAAAATTAAAAACAAAATACCACAGGACATGTTAGTATAACCAATGGTCTGATCAGAAACAGAAACCTACGACAAATAAGCAGAAACCAGCTTCTCATCACGTTCAACCAATCCTGGAGAACTTATACAATTCTAGTCTTTTGGCGTGAAGCTGTCATCGTCACACTGAGTAAGAAACAAAAAGAAACAAGCAAGTCCAGATACCGGCCAATCCACACCCAGAGCTTCGTAGGAAAAGGAATGGAGAGAATAATTAACTCTAGACTAATATAATCATCATAATCATCAAGTGCCGTCTCCGCAACGAAGGTTGGCTGCAACGGATCTCCAACATCCCCTGTCTCTTGTCTTGGTGGTGCACTCTGCTAGGCTGTATCCTGTCCATCGTGTGATGTTACTCTCTCACTTGTATCCCAGCCTACTTCTTGCTCGCCTCCCTTTAACTTTACCCTCAAGTAAGGTCTTCAATAAGGTGTCATGTCTTTTAATGTGTCCAAAGTATTTTATTTGCCTGATCTTTATTTCTCTTAGTAGTTCTTTCTTCATATTAAGTGTTGTTAGCACCTCTGTATTTGTTTTCTTCTCTTTCCATGATGTTCTCCCTATTCTTCTATATACCCACATCTAATAGACATCCATTAGACTAATAAGATATTAGAACAAGATAGACATGGAGGTCGGTGAAGAACAATTCGGTTTTAGGAAAAACAAAGGAACCAGAGAAGCTATACTGAGTATCCGGCTAGTGATAGATAAATATATAGCAGTCCAAAAAGTATCTATATTTGCTTCATAGACTACAGCAAGGCCTTTGACAGAGTCCAACATGAAAAATTAATCAAATGCATTCAAGAAATAGGCATAGGTGGAAAAGACATCAGGCTGATTAGAAATATATATTGGGAACAAACTGCATCAATAAGGTGTGAAAACAGCTACTCTCCATACATAGAAATAAGAAGAGGGGTAAGACAAGGATGCATTTTATCACCAAGCCTATTTAATATCTACACAGAGAATATCTTTAAAAAACAAAAACCATGATAATCAGCAAAGACACAGAAGAACAGGAGGTAAACATAAACATACAGGGAGAGAAACTACAACAAGTAAAACAGTACCAATATCTTGGACACATAGTCACAAATGATGGCAGATGTGAAACAGAAGTTAAAAGGAGAATAGGAATGGCTAAAAGTACCTTCAATGGCATGAGGAAATTATTAATATCTAAACAAATTACAAACAAGTTAAAAATGAGAATTATAAAATGCTACATCTATTCCATATTAATGTATGGCCCAGAAACATGTACACTATATAAACAATTAGAAGACAAAATTGATGCATTTGAGATGTGGGTATATAGAAGAATGGGGAGAACATCATGGAAAGAGAAGAAAACAAATAAAGAGGTGCTAAAGACACTTAATATGAAGAAAGAACTACTAAGAGAAATAAAGATCAGGCAAATAAAATACTTTGGACACATTAAAAGACATGACACCCTATTGAAGACCTTACTTGAGGGTAAAGTCAAAGGGAAGCGAGCAAGAGGTAGGCAGAGATACAAGTGGGAGAGTAACATTACACGATGGACAGGTTACAGTCTATCAGAGTGCACCACCAAGACAAGAGACAGGAGATGTTGGAGATACGTTGCAGCCAACCTTCGTTGCGGAGACGGCACTTGATGATGATGAGACTAATATAATACTTACAGGCAAGTCAAGAACTCAACAAGGCAGTCAGCTTTTAGGAAAAATCTACCCAACATAAAAAAGTGAAAATGCTTTCCAAAAGAAGGAAAAAGTGTTGGCATCTTTTATGGACTCGAGCAAGGCCTTTGAAAAAGGTATCAAAGTTGGACTCCTACTCAAGCTGCTCAAATACAAAATTTAAGACAGAATATTTTGCTATAAAATTTTTACCGTACAGCAAGAGTAAATGTAAAAGGTAAACTAAGTAAACGTTTTATTTTCTAACAAGGCGTGCCTCAAAGAGGAGTTATATAACCTACTCTCTTCCTGGTATTCATCAATAATATTGGAGAGAAACTGCAAAATCATATTTCTAATGATCTTCATGAAGATGATACCACTGACTGGGGTGTGGTAGGCAGCACATTCACTACCAAAACATAATGCAGACTGCATTGGATACTTTAGGTGAATGGGAGTCCGACTGGAGAATCCAGATCAGCTTCTCCAGAACTGACAATCATATTCTCACTTTGAAACCGCCAATTATAAAGCAAGTCTGCAAATTAATGAAAGGGAGTTGGAAGGATGCATGATACCTATATTGGGGTCAAACTTGACAAGCGATCATCTTGATGCCACACCTGGAAGTTGCCGAACAGAAAGCAACCAGGAAGCTACCACTCATTAAGAAACTTGTGGATATAAGCTGGGGAGTAGATGGAAGCATCCTCCGAAAAGTATATATGGTTATAGTCAGTCATGTATCCGAATATGTAATGCCAGTCTGGGCACCAACGCACTAAAAAAAAAGCACTGATCGCCAATATAAAATACTAAATGCAGGTCTTCGACTAATTTCATGAGGGATGAAGACCAATTATATCCGTGCAATTAAACCACATGTAAACACTCACCCACTGGACGACAGAAGAGAAGAATGAGTACATGTGCAACAGGAAAAAATGTGCGCATGCCGAACCATCTGCTTCTGCGTTAAACATCTGTGGTCATTTTATATTGTCAGGCTTGTCATCAGGGCGGGCAAAGTCCACTGTCACTTCCAGGTCAGAGCGGCTGTCCAATAGCTTTAGTCTCAAAATTGTACTATCTGGGCAGATTTACTGTCTCTGCTCTTTGTATGTTGGACAGTCCTGAAGTATGTTCAGGAGTTTGGATTCCCGATCCACAGGGACATTTATTTGTTTATGAACCCTCAGTCGGTAAAGATGACCCAACAGTCCCCAAAACATCGATGTACATCCGAATCTCTAGATCAGTTACAAGCAGACTCAAGAGCACTCATTTATGTCACATCTCTAGCAATCTCCACACAAAGATATCATCACAAATCTAACAACAGAAATCGAAACACTAATTTACTTTGAGGAGTCAGACAAAAGTCTCTAAAAAGTATCTATAATAACAGAAGTTTCTGAAAAATAAAAAAAAAGGAAGGAAGTAAGAAGATGCTCTGCTTGCCGTTCCGTCAACCATCTAAAAGTGTATACGCTCAGTGTCCCAATCAGTTGCTGATTACACGTTTTTTAAATCTTTCCGGATAGGGAGCACTTTCTCCCATCACCTTTAGTCACTCCCATTTCTACTATTCTCTGAATATGTACATTGTCACGTTCGACTTCCTCCTCGTCTTCTCGTAGGGTATCCATGACTGCTCTAATCAATTCAATCCTGTCTCTTCTTATCTCGATGCCGTTCACCCAAGCTTTACCAGCCAACAACATCGACTCTTTCGTTTCCCCTGACCCCAGCATGGCCTGGCCAGTCGATCAATGTAATGCTCTACGCGAGTTGAGAAGAGTGACCCATTCTGTTCTCATCATACCATTTTCTATTTTGCGCAGCATACTGTGAGAGTCTGATAGAATCACTGAGTCTGTTGGTGGTTGCGTCGTCAGCCAAGTGAAAGCAGCTGTCACCGCTTCAATTTCCATTCTCATACTGGATGTTGTAGTGGGGTACGCAGCTGACATCTCAGCTAATTTATTGCCATTTTGGTAGGCCACGAAACCCCAACCACACCTGTGTGTCTCATGTGTTACTGAACAGTATGGGTACATTTCGTATCATGTGGCTTTGAGTGCTGCAGTATGAGTTTTTGGATCATTCCCTCTGTTCTGTTGGCAGCCCAGTCGCGGAACTCTCTTCCCATCTTTATCACAACTGTTGCCAATAATTTCTCTCTTTGCCAAATGTCACCCATTCACAACCTCTTCTCACTTCCTCCAGCTCAAAACCTCTGAGTAGAGTATCTTCTGCTTCTGCTATCCACGATACTCCTCTCTTGATACGCCTTCCTTTTGTGTTGTCTAGAAATCGGTGTAAGAGGTGATGGTCATTATTAGCGAACGAAGCATACTTTAACCTGAACTATTTTATGTCTTGGTTTGATGTTCGGTAGGTTTGGGAGAAACCAATCGTGACCATGAGGTTTCTCCTAGATGATGGAGGATACAATCCCAAGGAATAAGCAGATGCCTACACAGATGAATATGGAGAGGGGTCAGTAATAAATGGTGGAGGTGGCATATTCATAAGACTCAAATATGGGAAACAAATACTTATCTAAAGTTTTTCCAATCGTGGAATACTCCTCCAACTTTAGAGCAGAAGCACTCCTCGATTCACGGAAAGTCCTCACAAAATCAGAATTGCAAATACAGCAATAGGTAGATATAGTCACAGATTAAGATCCCTATTGTAATCAATCCAGAATATCAGAAATTAAAGCCTTCTGCACAACATGAGACGTGCCTAAGAATCCTCATGTATTACCCTTCAATGCATACTCACACGCTGTTCAATGAAAGGAAATGTGAAAACTGCTGCATTTTAAATACTATGTAGTGAACTAAGAACAACACGGATACACATTGTCCTACAGAGAAGTAAAAACCATAATCCATAACACATGGACCAACAAGTCAAAGTGGAGGAAACAAATGGTAGTGGCAGACAGACCCGATGTAATACAAAAGTCGAGTGTTGCTAGACTTTCCAACTCTCCACTTTCTTTATGGGTTTCAGTCTAGATGTCTGGTTATTTGGAAATATTTTGTCAGGCTTATTTCTGTACGTATGTCCAATCTATCTCCATTTTCGACTTTGTACCTTTACGTCCTTCGGGAACTGGTACATTGTTCTCTTCCGCAACACATCATTTGATATTAACCCAGGCTCTGTGCAGTTTCTAACCGTATAGAGAGAAGAACAGTATAAGAATTAAAATAACAAAGGCGATCGACCATTGATAACTTTTAAAGACCGCCCGTGTAAAAAGACAGCCGTGCAAATGCTAGTCATGAATAGGGTTGCCAGACGTCTGGCAAAAGTTGGACATGTCCTCCTTTTTAGCTCAATATTTTCCGTCCGGCAGGCTAGATGGCATCAAAGTATAAAATTAGTCAATTCCTACTGAAAATGGGTTGAGAAAAACGAATATGACACCAGAAAATGTTTATTAGCTCTAGTTTTTGAGTTATTGTAATTTCAATATTTGTATTAAAAATCCTATTTCTTATTGTTTCCTTTTCCTCTTGTATACCACTTCTGGAGCTTCTCTTGTGACATTCCAGCAGTAGTCAGCAAGCATGGATGTATTCCACTTACCCTGGTACCTTTTTTCCATCAATGCAATGTCTTGGTGGAAACGCTCCCCATGTTCATCACTTACTGCACCACAATTTGGAGGGAAGAAATCAAGATGAGAATCCAGGAAGTGGATCTTAAGTGACATGTTGCAACCTAATTGTTGATATGCTGTCAGAAGTTCATTAATAGCAACAGGATAGTTCTCACTTCTATGATTGCCCAGGAAATTTTGTACAACACATTTGAAAGATTGCCATGTACCTTTCTCATTCCCATGAATAATGGCATCAAAATGCTCATCTTTCAACAGTTCCCTTATCTGTGGGCCTACAAATAATCCTTCCTTTATTTTACCATCACTAAGGTAATGAAATTTTTTCCTCAAGTACTTAAATGCCTCTCCCTCCCTATTCATGCCCTTGATAAAGTTCTTCATTAGCCCCAATTTAATATGAAGAGGGGGTAGAATTATTTTATTTCTATCAACCAAAGAAATTTGCTGTACATTCTTTTCAACAGGCTCCATAACCTTCCTATCAGGCCAAGTTTTCCTAATGTAATGAGAAGTTCTCTGTCGACTGTCCCATTCACACAGAAAGCAACAATATTTTGTGTAACCTAATTGCATGCCAAGTAAAATTGCAATAACTTTCAAGTCTGCACAAATCTGCCACTGATGATCATCATATTTTATTGCTTTAAGAAGTAATTTCATATTTTCATAAGTCTCCTTCATGTGGACAGCATGGCCTATAGGGATAGAAGGTAATGAATTGCCATTGTGTAGCAAAACTGCTTTCAAACTTAACTTTGATGAGTCAATGAATAACCTCCACTCTTGTTGTATGTGCTTTATTTTCAAAGCTTCCATAAGCCCATTAACATCATGGCAAGCAACAATGCTATTATTCATTGTGAAAAATGGAGTTAGAGATTTCTGACGTTCTCTGTACATAGGCGCCTTAACATTTTTATTCAGGAGATTCCACTGCTGAAGTCTTGATGCAAGAAGTTCAGCTTTTGTTTTAGATAAGTCAAGATCTCGAATTAAGTCACTTAGTTCATTTTTAGAAATTCTATGTAGAATATCAACAGAACCTATTGGTGTGAATTGAGTATCTTCCTGTTCAAACTCAGGTTGTATTTCTTGACCACAATCTGCATCAAGCTCTATAACTTTCTGGTTGGGTGAGGTAGGAACAGGCAGATCTTTTCCATGTGGTACTGGCCGTATAGCTGATGGAATATTGGGGTAATTCAAAGTCCACTTCTTCTTTTTAGATATTCCGTGTTGGAGAGGAGGCACCATACAAAAATAGCAGTCACTTACATGATCTCTCGGCTCTCTCCATATCATAGGAATCGCTAAAGGCATTGACCGCACTTTGCCATTCAGCCAATCACAGAGTTTCACAGTACATGTAATACAGCAAATGTGAGGTGCCCAGGGTTTGTCTTGATCACCTATCTTACAGCCGAAGTAAAGATGATATGCAGTTTTAATTAAAGGTGTAATTTTCCGTTTTTGAGACGACAACGTCCCCTCGCCACAAACATAGCAAAAATTGTTAGCACTATTAACGCACTTTCGTGACATTATGGAATCCAATCTTTATACAAATTCAGACATTTATAGCACTGGAAAATAAAATATATATACTACTTGAAAATATTAATTATATACACATGTTGAAATATGTGGTTTGTTTTTTTACATCAACACACGATTTAAACAATATAGCGGCCATTGAGAGAAGTCGCACGGTGTCAACATGCATTCGTCGCTGAATAAATTTTTCGTCAGAAAAATTTTCCACTTTTTTCGACACAATAAACAAGGAATATCACAACAATAAGAGCAAACTGAGAATTTTTAATGTGATATTCGTTTTTCTCACCACATTTTCAGTACGAAATGATTATTTTAATGTCTGTAATTTGTTATGTGTTGCGCAGTGTTATCAGCAACTACTGTATCACTCTAAAACCATATGGCTCAGTTTGTTTCCAGCTGTTGATAAGCTGCTGAAGCTGTTTACAGCTTTGAAAGAATATTTTCTTTCTGTAAACCAACCACCAGCTATGATAAAAAAATTTTGGAGAACGATTTTTCAAAAGTTTACCATTGGTTTCTGCATTACTTGATGTCTGTCTTCCAAGTTAATATTGCAGTAATTGAAAGAGAAGAAACATCAGTATTAGAGCCTTGGACGTTTTGAAAAACATATTTAAGGAGACATTTATTTCACTGAAAGTCAGGGAGATGTTGTAAAGACGAGGAAAGTGGTCGAGAAGAAGAGTATACTAATTGTATGTCAGATGTTAAGTTGGTGTATGAAGCATGCATTAGTTACTGCAGATGTTAAGTTGGTGTATGAAGCATGCATTAGTTACTGCAGATGTTAAGTTGTTTTATGAAGCATGCATTAGTTACTGCAGATGTTAAGTTGTTTTATGAAGCATGCATTAGTTACTGCAGATGTTAAGTTGTTTTATGAAGCATGCATTAGTTACTGCAGATGTTAAGTTGGTGTATGAAGCATGCATTAGTTACTGCAGATGTTAAGTTGTTTTATGAAGCATGCATTAGTTACTGCAGATGTTAAGTTGTTTTATGAAGCATGCATTAGTTACTGCAGATGTTAAGTTGTTTTATGAAGCATGCATTAGTTACTGCAGATGTTAAGTTGGTGTGTGAAGCATGCATTAGTTACTGCAGATGTTAAGTTGGTGTATGAAGCATGCATTAGTTACTGCAGATGTTAAGTTGTTTTATGAAGCATGCATTAGTTACTGCAGATGTTAAGTTGTTTTATGAAGCATGCATTAGTTACTGCAGATGTTAAGTTGTTTTATGAAGCATGCATTAGTTACTGCAGATGTTAAGTTGTTTTATGAAGCATGCATTAGTTACTGCAGATGTTAAGTTGTTTTATGAAGCATGCATTAGTTACTGCAGATGTTAAGTTGGTGTATGAAGCATGCATTAGTTACTGCAGATGTTAAGTTGTTTTATGAAGCATGCATTAGTTACTACAGATGTTAAGTTGTTTTATGAAGCATGCATTAGTTACTGCAGATGTTAAGTTGTTTTATGAAGCATGCATTAGTTACTGCAGATGTTAAGTTGGTGTATGAAGCATGCATTAGTTACTGCAGATGTTAAGTTGGTGTATGAAGCATGCATTAGTTACTGCAGATGTTAAGTTGGTGTATGAAGCATGCATTAGTTACTGCAGATGTTAAGTTGTTTTATGAAGCATGCATTAGTTACTGCAGATGTTAAGTTGTTTTATGAAGCATGCATTAGTTACTGCAGATGTTAAGTTGGTGTATGAAGCATGCATTAGTTACTGCAGATGTTAAGTTGTTTTATGAAGCATGCATTAGTTACTGCAGATGTTAAGTTGGTGTATGAAGCATGCATTAGTTACTGCAGATGTTAAGTTGTTTTATGAAGCATGCATTAGTTACTGCAGATGTTAAGTTGGTGTATGAAGCATGCATTAGTTACTGCAGATGTTAAGTTGGTGTATGAAGCATGCATTAGTTACTGCAGATGTTAAGTTGTTTTATGAAGCATGCATTAGTTACTGCAGATGTTAAGTTGGTGTATGAAGCATGCATTAGTTACTGCAGATGTTAAGTTGTTTTATGAAGCATGCATTAGTTACTGCAGATGTTAAGTTGTTTTATGAAGCATGCATTAGTTACTGCAGATGTTAAGTTGTTTTATGAAGCATGCATTAGTTACTGCAGATGTTAAGTTGTTTTATGAAGCATGCATTAGTTACTGCAGATGTTAAGTTGGTGTATGAAGCATGCATTAGTTACTGCAGATGTTAAGTTGTTTTATGAAGCATGCATTAGTTACTGCAGATGTTAAGTTGGTGTATGAAGCATGCATTAGTTACTGCAGATGTTAAGTTGGTGTATGAAGCATGCATTAGTTACTGCAGATTTTAAGTTGGTGTATGAAGCATGCATTAGTTACTGCAGATGTTAAGTTGGTGTATGAAGCATGCATTAGTTACTGCAGATGTTAAGTTGGTGTATGAAGCATGCATTAGTTACTGCAGATGTTAAGTTGGTGTATGAAGCATGCATTAGTTACTGCAGATGTTAAGTTGTTTTATGAAGCATGCATTAGTTACTGCAGATGTTAAGTTGTTTTATGAAGCATGCATTAGTTACTGCAGATGTTTAGTTGTTTTATGAAGCATGCATTAGTTACTGCAGATGTTAAGTTGGTGTATGAAACATGCATTAGTTACTGCAGATGTTAAGTTGGTGTATGAAACATGCATTAGTTACTGCAGATGTTAAGTTGGTGTATGAAGCATGCATTAGTTACTGCAGATGATAAGTTTGTGTATGAAGCATTCATTAGTTACTTAGAAAAGTGGTTAAAACCTTTTGATGAATTTCATTGCTTTAATTTGATGTACTTAGATCAAATTAAAGACTGTAAATTTGATGACCTTATGGCATGCATATTATATCTAAAAGAGAAGGGTATTATTGTAGATGATGTGCAATTGTTTGACCAATACTGCTATCTTAAATCATTTGTACAAGACAAAAAATGAACAGTATTTTGAAAGACTTGCACGAACAGTGAAGTTTATTTTTCAAAGTTGCCCAAATGCATGTTGATTTTCAGAGTTACTTAAAATTTATGGATTTTTCATCTGTATCCCTGGACACAATGGCAATGTGGAAAGGGTGTTCTCCTTGATTAATGCACAATGGACAAAAGAAAGGAATAGACTCTTACTCGACTCTGTAAAGGGCATCATTCTTATAAAGTACAATTTGAAGAATCTTACATGTGAACAGTTTTATGCATATGTGCTTGCTAACGAGGATCTTCTGCGAAAAATTGGCTCCTCCGAGAAATATGACATGTAATTAATAAAGTTTATAAGGTAGTGATTGTACAATTTGATATTTCAATGATGTATTTTTTGACATTTTGAAAAGGCATCCATTGAATTTGTTTTTTAACGTGACTGTTTCTTGGTCGATTCACTAAGAGTAAGATACACTTAATTGGCAGCCATTACAATAAAATTGTGCTATGAGTTTAATTCGGGAAGACTGTAATGACACATTCAAAATGTCCTCTTATGTCCTCTTTTTTGTTTTATTATGTCCTCCTTTTGGTGTCCACGAATCCGGCAACCCTTGCAGGTCAAGGTAAAAATTCCAATGTTATGACAAGAGGCGGCAAGAAGACAATAAGTTTAATCGCAAATGATGACTTGGCACCACATGTGTTTGATCACATGATCATACAGCACGTAGCTAGTCCTATTTAACACAGTATCGTAGAACCAGGATTCAGTTGGGTTTCTATACATTCTACCAGCAAATATCCATACACAGTTAGATATCTGTAAAATTAAGTTTGTCATCTAACAACTAATCATGACCATGTTATATCTGGTTGCGATTGTTTCTTGCTTTGTTGCTGCTGCTGTTAGTCAGGATCAATGGGCTATTCTTGTGGCGGGATCAAAGGGTTATAGAAATTATAGACATCAGGTAACTTTCTTGAGTGTCATAATAGTTATTGTTGTTAAAACTAAGGATAAATGGACAACTTTTGCAATAAAAAGTAACGTGTTTAATAACATAACAAATTTTAGTTTTTTTAATATTTATCTTCCAGCGGATATCTTTCATTGTTTTCGTTGTTTTTGTTTTACTGTTGCTTCTTATTTTCACTTAGTTTAGGTTTATTATTATATCACTCTATTTACCTCTCACTTCTTATCTCTGTTGATCACTATGCTATCTCCTAAAAGTTTTCTTCGTATTGTCCATTCTTCTATTCATCAGACTTTCTCAATTTGTCTACCGTCTGTTGTCTCTCAGATCACTATTGTTTTTTCTTTGGACACATTTTACAAGATCCGCTTCTCATGCCATTTTTTTACGGCGTTGTCTTATAACCTTACTGTTATTTCTCGTGGTTTTGTATCGCATTTCCGTCCTCAATTAGGCAACTCCAAAACTGTTTATGTTTCTCGCTTTAATCGTATTGATCGTCAATGCAGCTTTTCTTGTATGCGTCTAGTATTGAACTGTCACTCAGACCTACTCTTAGATTTATCCACATCAGTAGAATCGCTCCGTCTTCGCTTATTATCTCTCACATCGGACTGTTTCTCAGTTTACCTTCTCGTACGCTTTATTATCCATTGTCTTAACAGTCAGCTATACAGTTTCCTTAACAGTCAGCTATACAGTTTCCTTAACAGTCATCTATACAGTTTCCTTAAATCCTCCCATTATCGTAAGTCCTGATTCCTCCTTTGTTCTTCCACCTTTCCATCCACTTTCTTCTTTTCTGCTTCATATTCCATCTCCTACCAATCTTCCCAGCACCCCCGAACCCATCTCATTTGATCCACCCACAGATCACCAGCTACTTTTTCGATGCATACCGCCTGATCTCCCCTTATCTGCTGATGAAATATCAGTGATCCGCATATGTCCTACCTTCATCCCACTCCGCCCCGGCTGTGAGCGCTACTTCTTGTTATGTAATGGCAATCGTTTTCACAGTATTCTTCATTTACAACACTTTATTTTACAACCCTTCGTCTACTGCACCAGTATCACTTGATGATCCTTTCGCATCTTACAATCATCACAAACGTGATTGGCTTCCCTCTTCTTCTCCTCAAACCAAAACACTTGATGCATACATTGATTTCATCCTTCATGCTATGCAGCAACTACGTCGTCTACGACTACGACGCTCTAACCTCACTAGATCAGAGTCGCTGGCGCTCTCTAGACTTCGTTCACGTCATGATATCGTGATTAAACCTGTTGACATGGGCGGCACTGTTGTTGTTTGACAGAAAGACTTATATATATTAAAGAAGCTACACGCCAGTTAGGAGACCCGGCTTTTTCTTGTACCTGTGCCAGGGATCCGATTGTGGCGCATAATGATACAGTTGACATTACTTTCAAAGAAATTGTTAACAGCAACCAACTTTCACGTAGTGCTCTTAAATTTCGAATTATTAAGAGTAATCTTTGCTTCCCTACTCTGTATCTATTACCTAAAATACATAAACCATCTAACCCAGGTAGACTTATTTGTTTCTTCCTCTTCTTGCCCCGCGGAACTAATCTCTGATTTCTTAGACAGTGTCTTCCAACCTCTTGTCGCATCTCTTCCATCTTACCCTAAGGACACTAACCATGCTCTATCTTCTTTTCTTCCATTGTTCTCGATCCTCTACACAACTATCACATATTCCTTCTTGATGTTGTTTCGCTCTATACATGTATTCCTCATAATGATGGGCTTTTGGCTTTACAGTTCTTTCTCAACATTAATCCACACAAGTTTATTGCCACAACTATTATTCTTCGACTGGCTGAATTAGTCCTTACCTTGAATTCTTTTGAATTCAATGACACTTTTTTGATCAAATTAGACGTGTAGTAATGGATGCTAAGATGGAACACATCTATGCTTCTAATTTATGGGTCACCTTGAATATCTTATCTTTTCTACATTCCTAACATATTCCGTCGTTACATAGATAATGGTTGTGGAGTAACCGATATTTCTCTTGATGACCTCAACAATTTCATAAACTTTGTTCGTGGTTTCCATCCAGCTATTAAATTCACCTCTCTTATTTCCTCTGTTGACTTCCTCGGCATCTGTGTTTCCATATCAAAATAAACAAAAATAGGTAGATGTGTTACCACAATAAAACATAAAACAACATAGCAACGAGATACAGAGACATACGACCGTTCGATTAAAAATCCTTCATCAGGTCAAATAAAAGACCACAAAAAAACAACGAATCTTACATGGAGACAAACATGGTTATGGTAGACAGGAGAAGAGGACAATAGCGAATAAATAATAATGGAGGAAGCACAGATTGAGCAGCATGACAGGGAAGAAAAGGGTATAGGGAGAAGAAAGTGATGATTAAGGAGGAGAAAGTGCACAGAAGAAAGTGGGAAGTGGAAAATGGATACGATATAATAGCAAGTCAAATGGGATAAACAAAGTAATTACCTCAAAAGTGACAACAGGCAATGAATATTACCAACATACGATCATAATGTAGGGGAAGAGCAAAGGAAGATGGTGAGAGAGAGAGAGAAAGAGAGAGAGAGAGCTTGGGAGAGAGAAAGGAAGAGGCCAATGCGGCAAGAACAGATGAGAAAGAGGGAGAATTGAAAATAAAGAGAAGAGGAGAGAGAGACGGTGAGAAGAAAATACAGCTATGATATAGACAGGTTAGATAGTGCGTTATTGGTGATAATAAGTAAAATAACTGAGATACGTCTTGTGCGAGATGTTGGACACGAATTGGCTAAACACACGGACTAAGTCAAAGGTGGCCGATGAATAGACACGGCCCATGTGACAGGTTAGCCAGGGATGCAGTTTTCCACACAAAAAAAGAGAGTAGGTTAGAAAAACACTAGAAGGCAAGAAAGGGCCATAATGCCTAGATGATTAAGTCGAGAGTAAAGACAACACGAGGCCAACCAGAACTATAGTGAAAGGCAGGGACATGAAAGCTAAATACAGGCAAGGGGTGGGGGTTTAAAACCATGACTCGAATCAAATTGCCGGAGAGATAGATAACAATTAGTAAAGGAAAGAAGGAGAATTTAAAAAGGGGGGGGGGATAAATAGAATTAGAGGCGAAGAAGAAGAAGAGAAGGTGGTGGATAGACGAAGACCAAGAGACGGAGATATGTCACGCACGGAAGGAATATGAAAGTGGGAGGGGCCCAAAAGACACAAGGAAGGCACATCAGGGAAGAGTGGGGGCAATCATGAGGAGGCGTGTCGTGTGAAGGTATCTGGCTGGTATAGAGAGGTGTGGGAAGAGGGTGCTGAAGAGAAGGGCATCAGAAAAGGCAGGAATAAAGAGACATGAAAAGAAGGCCATAGCAGAAGGAAGCAGACCCGGAATAACAGCTAAGCATGGGAGATGATGGAGAGTCAGAAGCGTAGTGGGTGATTTGTTCACTATGTTGTTATAAGTGCAGGTCAGTGTAGCAGAGGTTCCGATAAAATATGACAGAAGATGGACCAAGGTCACAACCGCAACGACAAGTACATTATTGGCCAGGTGTCGGGAAATGAAACCGGTTGCATAAACCGAAGATAATGAAGATATTTATGTTGATGCTTATTTTGTCATTATGTACACCTATTCTTGTGTGAATAAGTATATTCACCCCCCTCTTTTGCGTACTAATTTCTTTCTTTATCCTTTCCCATAGTATCCCCCCCCCCCGTTTTAGGTATCGCTAATTGGTATCCCCATTCTTTATTTTTGCATTTTTCATCTTTCACTTTGGGCTTTCATTTCATCATTGGCCCATTTCTGTGTGTTAATATTGCACTAATTTTAGCCCACATACTGAACGCATTATTTTGCACCTACTTTAAGGCACGCGATATATCTGATACTGGGCAATAATTTTGGGTAAAGAAACCATTGTGCCTGTCATCTTGGTTATATTTTTTATGTTTGCGTTTTCTTAATCGTTATTTGTTTCTTGATATAGGTCCCATTAGGACCGATACGTTGATAATTGTCTTTGTTTCATGTTTTATTTATTATTATTTTATATGGATAGTTAGGTATCTATAGTAACCTGCATACTTTATTTAGTATTTACCTCTTTCTCCTTAGTCTTGGCTACCGCAAACTGGATCTACCTCCACTGACTTTGTACATAAAACAATTGCTCACGAGGAACCAGAATGAAGATATTTCTCCTCATACTTCAGGACTGCCAAACATACAAGCAAAGATCACAGATCTAGCTAGAGGATACAGATTGGAGACAAAAGCTATGAGGAAATCACTTAAACTCCGAAAAAGCACTGGATTTCACAGTGACAACCACAGATATACAGAAGATGGGATTCTTGTAGTTGAACTGTTGATAATCTTCTATGTAACTTCTATTGCACAACGTTACCCTCGCTGCCACTATGTAAGGATCTGTTCTGTGCAAGCTGCCCTGCTTCTTCCATTGTCATACTCACAAGGTCTTCAATGTCTTGTCAATTGATGTTTGGATTGTCTTTTCACATGTCCGAAATATGTCCAAAATAACAAAAGATGCAATCTAGGAAATCAATCTTCTATGTTCACGTCTTTGCTCATGTTTGTCTTGAATTGTCTCTCTGTTCATTATAATCTTTCGACCTTTTAATAATAAATAATGTATATTTAAACTAGATCTTTTATGTCCCAGGCTGACATATGCCATGCGTATCATGTCCTTCGAAACCATGGAATTCCAGATGAAAAGATTGTTGTTATGATGTATGATGACATTGCTGACAATTCGCGGTAAGTAACACTTTATCTACAAAATGTGGTATCGTATGTAATAAATGGCATACATATCTCTTAAAACATTAATAAGAGTTTGTAAGTCACATTCTGTGCTTAATCATCTTAGCTTAGAGTATATCACCAACGTAATAGTATGAATATTCGTAATTTAAATAGCTATCACAGTATTGATAAATCTTACTTTCCTGCCTCTGTTGGCTGGACTAAGCCCCATCTTCACTTAACGGAGTTGGCCTCGATGGGGAGTTTTTTTGTTACTAAGGTTTTAGTAACAATTTCAATAGCTATCATATTGCTACTAACTGTTAGTTAGTCGTCAGGTCATCATCATTGATGATGATGTTCCTCCTTCGCAAGGGAATATGGGCATATCATGAAAAACATTAAATGCGAGGGAAACAAAATAAATAAATAAATAAATAATAATTAAAATTGGTAATTAATTAATTTGGTTTGTGAGTTCGTAGATGCCCGATGAGTCCAATTCGTGCACGGAAATTTCTATTGCAGTGCATGCATGAGTGCTGAAGGTTCGGGGTAGGAGAATTTTCGGATTTGTCCTTCCGCTTCTTGCGCTTGTGGATTGCCCGCAGTGTTCTTTCTTTTTCAAATTTCGTGATGCCAGCAGTGATATGGGTGTGCCAGGCTGAGCGATCAAGTGCTGTAGTCTCATAGGAGCTAGGATCGATGCTGCAGTGCTTGAGAGAGTTTCTTAGGTGATCATTGAAGCGCTTTTTCTGCCCTCCACTTGAACGTTTACCTTCGCACAGCTCCCCATAGAATAATCTCTTTGGAAGGCGCTAGTCTGGCATGCGGACGATGTAGCCAGTCCAGCGGAATTTGGACCTAGTCAGCATTGCATGGATGCTTTGCATACGGGACTTCTGAAGAATTTCCGTATCTGGTACACGATCCTGCCAACGTACTCCCATGCGGTTTCGTAGGCACCGAAGATGAAAAGAGTTAAGCTGTCGAGCGTGTCTCGCATAGACAGTCTAGGACCACTGCGCGGTACACGTCCAACTTAGTTGTCAGACTGAGGCCACGCCTGATCCTGACGTTGGTACGAGCCTCCAAATGCTGCACTAGCACGAGCAATACGCAGGGCAATATCAATTGCCGCAGTTTGTGTTAGTGTGCTGCCGCAATATATACAAATGTAATGGCAGTATTACGTTTTTGTCATTTTACTGTGATCACTGGTTTTGTGTTGGGGACACCTGGCGTTGGTTGATAGATTACTAAAGTCTTCGCGGTGCTGATGGTGAGACCGAACGCATCACAGGCCAAAGAAAAGAGGTCCATGCTGTCTTGCATGTCTTTCAGACTGGTAGCATTTAATGCACAATCGTCGGCGAACAAGAAAAAGATAGAAGGGAAAATATCAAGGGGTAGACCTAGAGAAGAGATATCGAACAGTTTGACACAATGGCTTCGATTGAAGACACAAACAGAGATAATAACATATATGGGAGATCAATGAACATGGTGAGATATGATCTCCAACGCATTCGGCACGGTCCTTGATGATGATGATGGTGATGTAGAAATTAAAACTATTTGAAACAGTGATCAAAATAGAAGACACTTTAGCTAATATAAGTTAGTTATTTGAGAGATAATCATCACTGCACACAGGTCACCACCATAGGTGCTATGATCTTCCCCTAAGTAAATCTGCAATTACACGACAACTGAAAATTCGAGTTCTCTGTTAACAAACATTCTTTGCTGACCATAATAATGTTCATTTTTGCCACATCACATTTCAAGTACAGCTCTTTGATTCTTGTCATGGAAAAGAATTCATCATCTTGGTACATGACTTGCAGATGTGACCACATGATGTGATACGAGTTCAACGTTTTAATGACTTTGTAATGTTATGTGCTGAGCTATGTAATCTGTTATAATCTGCACAACTTCTGTGTCACCACAGAAATATCACGTGACTAGCAGACGAGTCAACGCTAAACCAAGATGGCTAATTCAACCGTAGATGTTTCTTTACTGCGCTTGTCAAATACAGAAAAGAGGTGCTGCATGTATTTTACATGGGACATATTTTCCTGCTGCAGGTAGAAGAGAGGATGTCTGATACATTACTAAAGACGCCTGTTCACAGTGTTGTGCCTGAGTCACTAATATACTTAGTTTGCTGAAGAAGGTATCATACATCCAAAATCGAGAGAGCAGGCTTCGTCCGCCTAACAGTAAACCACAGATATAACTTTGTGGATCAAGTTACTTGGGCTCATACAGTAAACAGCTGAGTGGATGTGTGGAAGTGTAAATTGGCAAAACAATAAACACAGTGGAATAGCAGGGCACAACTTAACAGCTACCTGGCAGCATTCATGTGACGATCTTCGCTACAAACAATGTAAATCCCTTCTATGCCATATTGGAGGACATGAACATGAGCAGATACTGGCCACCCGAATAATCACCTATCCCTGTGCCATCACATGCCCATGCCCACAATATGCCCATCCCAAACATAGGTTACACTATCCCACACCCTAACCCAACCCGTGGAACTATCAACGCTCCCAACCACTGCATACCCTACTCCACAATACCAGAACTCTAACAACAATCATAACTTCCTCCCCCCCATAACAAAAACTAAAATAAGTTGTCTCCCCTCCAAGCTATATTTGTTAACTTTGCGACAACAAAGGGGCCTGATAAATGTAATGTTTATCCTAACACTGGTTCTTTGCCCCTACATAGTTTCGCACAATAACACTGGTTTAATATTTTACGTGATCATGGTTTGTTCTGCTAAAACTTGGTAATATTTCCCCAGACACGAACCATCATCTTCATTAATTTTATTTGATCCTGCAGTTTCTCTCAAAGAATTCAAAATGTCTGTCCGATCACTGCTCTGCCATTCCATATAGTGGCAGAATTTTACAATCTATCTGCTCTCTTATTGCCTTGAACTCCTGAATGACCAGGCACACAAATGTGCCGCACTACAACTTTGACCTCCACACAGCATCTAGCCACCATTCACAAATACAGCCGAGTGTATATTCCTGATCATGCTCATTGATTTGTTGAGAATGCAGACATGAGTTGTGTTCCATGTGCCCATCTAGTTCAAGGCCCTGGTAACTGCCATTCTTTCCATTGTCGTGATACTTGTAGTTGCAGTGAAAGTTGTACTCTCCTAATAGTCTTCCCTACACACTGTGTTGTGAATGTATATTGGCAGGTAACAGTGCTTCCACTGTTCTTTGCTCCCATTTCATGCCTCAGCAACACATGTACTGGAAGAGATTTCAGGAAGCAAGAGCGTACAATAGTACTTATGGATTCTATGAAGGAGCTGAAAGCATATTGATTTTGCTCATGTAATGAAACTATCTTCAAACAGCATAAACCAATGAATAATGACATATGCAGAACGTGACACTCCGATATAACGGAGACAGATTGAGAAACAAACATTGAGAATGTTAGTATTGTGAGATAAAGATTCAATGAGCAGAACACTGTTCGTGCATGGAAGGTAACAGTGTCAATATTTAATCTTTCCCTCTCAGCCCTGGCAACAGACATGTAGCATTGTTACTGTCCTCTTGTTCATGCATTGTTACTGTCTTCTTGTTCCTGCATTGTTACTGTCTTCTTGTTCCTGCATTGTTACTGTCTTATTGTTCCTCCATTGTTATTGTCTTCGTTGTCCTCCATCGCTACTGTTTTCTTGCCTGCGGAGGCTACGGACCCATACCAGGAACAACCCCAGGTGGCGGATAGTGGAACAGTCTCTAAAGGTCAACTGCGAATAACCCACAGGACAAATAAGCAGCCACTGACTAAACTGGTGTTGCTGACCACGAGGACGGGGCATGTTATCATGCGGCACTGATATCACCACTGAAATACCCCATGTGTTCAGTGACTGGCAGCATCAAAACGAGTATGAGCCACTATAAGCTCAGGTTGCTAGAGTGGGTCATTGACACCACTCCAGGAACATACCAGTGGGTAGGGGGTAGGGATATGGTTTAGGTAGGGTTAGAGGGTTGGGAGAATTATGGATATTGGAAGAAGAGAGATAGCAATGCTCTTAAATCACCATTCCCGAGTGAGAGGTGCCTTAGATCGTAAGAAATAAACCATAGAGGAAGGATAATGAAAGTAGTATAGGAGGATAATAAAGGGGTCATTTATGGTGCAAAATTTATGGTTCAGACCCCACTGCACATCAGCGGTTCTCACGCTATCATTAATTTTTTTAAATATTTAATAATTTTTTTGTGGTGCAAAATTTTTGTGCTGGACATGGGTAGTACGCATGTATGGTTCAAAATGCACTGTTGCACCATAAGTGAATATCAACGGTTCTCAGGCTAAAATTAAATTTTCTTTTTCCAGAAAACATTTTTTTTTGTGGTGCAAAATTGTTATGCTGGACATAGGTTTCATTATCGTCATGAACAATTATGTGTAAATTCCAGTGGACATACTGTTAGAAACTATGTGCTATAATGATTGTTAATTCGCTCATTTTCGAAATCTACTAACTTATCCACAATGTATGCATAATCTAAATTAAGAAGCTCATCCACAGATACTACTGATTTCATAACGTCGTCGAGATGTCGTCGTATGTAATCATCAGTAGTATCCGTTAGACATGAATGACCAAGTTAATTCCTAACTAATGAAGACAGCCATCACACTGCAACGGTGTCTGGTCATGTATGTAATCTAATAATTTTTGTATTATAATCTCTGACATGATAAACTGTAGAAAACAAATCAATACAGTTATCTAAATTATACTAAATAACACTGTGTTAAAAACATTAAAATAATAATTGAAAGTGATACGAGGTATCCATGGTCATACTATGTAGTCTTAGATGTCTCTCATACGATGCAGTCTGAGAATTCGCCGTGTGAAATAACCTAGTAGAACACCTATTTAGTCCTCCTGAATTATGCAATCTCTCATTACGTAATATATATTGTCCCTTACTTGTGCTATAAAATCTTCAGGGTAACATGTATGTCTGTGATCTGGTCGTCTCTGCATTAATCACTCATGACAATACCCATCCACATCACTATCTAAGATAGTCCACACTTTGAATACCACGTCAAAAATTGGGGCCATATCTGTAAAGAGAGTAATAAAATAAATTGAAATATACCACCCACACACACATAGTTATCACATACACAGGTATAATAAAAGCATGGCCTTTTGCATAAAATATCATTAACTGACACTGTATATCAGACAAGCATGTCTGTATGTATTAACAAGCGAGGGAAGCTTCGCAAATAAACTATTATTCTAGCTAGACAACTCATTCTCAATGATTGTGTTGAAAATCATTTAGTACACGGCAAAGCTCTACATAATTGTGGTACAGAACTCATGAATAGACATGATATTATATTTAACAAAATGATATCTAGATTTGAAAATAATATGAACATAATACGTGTTATATTTTCGCCTCTGTAGGCTAGGAACTTTTTAATGACAACATTGTGAACTAGGGTCGTATAATTGCTATGTTCACTCTATCATACCAAATGGCGAATCAAGTAACAGAGAACTCGTATAATGTAGATACGGACATTACAAAGTTCCTATATGAGTGTACCGATTTTGTGGGAATGTATATTGCTGTTAATTTTTATTCCTGGTTATCAGAACGCAATGGATGGGATGGAATGTTAATTTTTTTTTCAACGAAACTACAAAATGTAAAAAAGGTGCTTAAATATGCCTATATCACTATATGCATCTGTACTGTATGCCCTTTAATATAAAAAAATATAAATAACTATTAGTTATAATGTTAACTATTACTAAAACATAAATTCTTAATAACTGCGCATTTCTCTTTAATTCAGACCAACATATCCTATATAGAAAATTACTAACCTCTGCCTAGTAATATATATAATATAGGCGCTAAATACACATGTCTGTCTGTCTGTCTGTCTGTCTGTCTGTCTGTCTGTCTGTCTGTCTGTCTGTCTGTCTGTCTGTCTGTCTGTCTGTCTGTCTGTCTGTCTGTCTGTCTGTCTGTCTGTCTGTCTGTCTGTCTGTCTGTCTGTCTGTCTGTCTGTCTGTCTGTCTGTCTGTCTGTCTGTCTGTCTGTCTGTCTGTCTGTCTGTCTGTCTGTCTGTCTGTCTGTCTGTCTGTCTGTCTGTCTGTCTGTCTGTCTGTCTGTCTGTCTGTCTGTCTGTCTGTCTGTCTGTCTGTCTGTCTG
Source organism: Meghimatium bilineatum (assembly GCA_034231615.1). Classification (NCBI taxonomy): domain Eukaryota; kingdom Metazoa; phylum Mollusca; class Gastropoda; order Stylommatophora; family Philomycidae; genus Meghimatium; species Meghimatium bilineatum. Next base: position 26,852,963 of record CM067313.1, on the reverse strand, counting down.
TCTGTCTGTCTGTCTGTCTGTCTGTCTGTCTGTCTGTCTGTCTGTCTGTCTGTCTGTCTGTCTGTCTGTCTGTCTGTCTGTCTGTCTGTCTGTCTGTCTGTCTGTCTGTCTGTCTGTCTGTCTGTCTGTCTGTCTGTCTGTCTGTCTGTCTGTCTGTCTGTCTGTCTGTCTGTCTGTCTGTCTGTCTGTCTGTCTGTCCTTCTGTCTGTCTGTCTGTCTGTCTGTCTGTCTGTCTGTCTGTCTGTCTGTCTATCTATCTATCTATCTATCTATCTATCTATCTATCTATCTATCTATCTATCTATCTATCTATCTATCTATCTATCTATCTATCTATCTAATCTATCCATAGTTATTCACTAATCGACCTCCGACAAACCATAGCCAATCATTTAAGACTTCGTAGCAATATTTTTCCAAACGAGACACATACAGTGTACGTTTCCATGTAATATGCCTGAATGTATGAAAAAACAAAGTGACCTATTGAAGGTATTATGTAACGCAAAACAGCCAGCCGTGAATGCTGTAATAAAATCGGCATTACCAGAGCTCATCAGAACTTTATGTGAGTTCCGTCACAATGTCTTAAAAGCTAATGTTAATCTTACATCAGCTCGTTTGCGGCGACATAAAAATAGTCTTAATGCATTAACGCGAAAGAAATTGTCACTGAAGAGACGTAAACAAATTATAAAAAGTCGGGATTGTCGGTGATCTTCTATCTCCAATACTATCTGTGCTAAAAGGAGTATGAGGCATATAATGGCTAAGAAAATGATACTGATGGACCCGTGGGTCCCGGAAAATTACAAGTCTTATACTCGCACCAGATACGCTGAGAGATAATCTAGATGAGCTGGATCGGGACATCCAACGAATTTTAGAAAGTGAAGATTTATCAATAGACGATAGAGTTAGTCTATATAATAAAACTCTCCAACGTTACATGAAACGACTAATTAAGTACAAACAAAAAACCGCTAGGGCTAGTGGGTATTAAACCACAACCACCTATCGAATCTATCGTCCATAAAGAAGAGGTGTTTGATAAATCTGTTCATTCGTCGCCTCCTAAAACTCCGGAAGAGATTTTTTTTATAAATTGAGAGGGGAAAAAAGTAAAAAAAAGTGATGGGAAAAGTGGCCAAACGAATGAAACGTTAATACTACAGCCCCAGTCGTCAAGGCAGTTATAGGGAGAGGTAGCGTTGCAGCGTGGAACGAAACTGAAACCTAACATTGCCAAAGAATGGTTGAGTCATCAAGATACTAATACATTACATTACCCCATTCGTAGAAGATTCAAGCGGCGTCGAATTATCGTTTTTGGAATCGATTACCAGTTTCAAGCTGACCTGCTTGACTTGAGAAGTTTGAAAACATACAAAGAGAGCGTTTTTAATATCTCCTGACATGTATCGATGTATTTAGCAAATTCGCATGGGCAGTCCCTCTACTGAAGAAGACAGGCAAATCTTTGGTGGAAGCAATGAGTAAACTTTTTCAGCATCACTAACCTTTTTTCTTTCAGGCTGATAAAGGCATTGAGTTTGTGAATATAACTTTTCTGGGCTTTCTTAAGAAACAGGGACTACACTTACTACTGAGAATGAAGATATTAAAGCTGCAGTGGTCGAACGTTTCAATCGCAAGTTCAAAGAAAAAATGTGGAGATATTTCACAAAGACTAATACACTTGAGCACGTCAAAGTATTACCATCGTTACTAAAAAAACAACAATAATTCTTATCACCGAAACATCAAGAGGGCGCCTATATAGGTTAACTATTAATCAAGAGGAGGTATGGAATACGTTGTATGCGACCAATGCCATCAGAACTAAAAACCCCCGACTTGTAGAGGAGGATCGAGAAAAAAATGCTTTAGGCAGACAATCTTTAAAAAAGGGTATACCCCGTCGTTGACAGAAGAACTGTTTACAGACGTATAAGCAAAACAACACCGATAACTTATGTGTTGAAGGACTATATATAAAAAGACTATAAAGAACTAAAATGATCGTTTTTACAAAGAAGAGCTCCAAAAAAAGAGACAAACATGTGTATCGTATAGAAAGCATTATCGCCGAAAGAGGATGTGGTATAGAATATTTAGTCAAGTGGTTTGGTTACCCAACCACATTCAACAGTTGGATTTCAGCAAAGCACGTATCGAGATACAGAGAGTAATGGAAGATGAAACCGCAGATTCTGCGGGTTTACGTTCATTTGAAAATCTCAAAATTGAAGATACGAGCAATATAACTTCTATGCGGCCAGTGTGTTGCAAACTCATGCCTCTCCCAGAAATCGTCTTAATTTCCCAGATGCTAGTTATATACATCGTCATTGGAGTATCTGTTCAATCTGACCTCAGGTAACGATAAAGACGGTAAAGTGGGGATCGTCCTCCTGAGCAATTGTCTGAGTTATATGTTACCTAACCCTAAACTAGAGAAACTATGAGTTTTACGTTATTTTACCGAGCAACTCCTCTGTGGGAATATACTCGAATAACCAGCCGGGTCACTTTTTCGTAAAACTTCCGCAGACTATAGAACATGGCTCTCAATACGAGGTCGGATTAGCCGAAATACAGTTTCCAAATACGTACTTCAATATTCTGCAAGATGATGTCAAATTTAATACTTTCCACCCGAAGGTAAATCGTCCGTTAGGGTTACGTTACCCCCTGGACTATACACAGCACCCGACGACCTAATAGACCATTTGAGTCAGCTGGTTATAGGAACTGAGGTCAGTGGAAAGACTCGATTAAGAATCAACGTAAGTGAAAAGAAGGCTACTGTTAAACTCTACGAAAAAGGTGCTAAAGCTAGAATTAGCGACTCACTAAAAGAAATTCTAAAAATACCTCCCGATACAGTGACGGAAGAAGAGTCCTTATTATTAGGGGGAGACGAAATTCAACTGGATACGGACATGAAAAACATTTACATCTACTGCAATATCGTTGCGTCGAGACCAGTGGGCAATGTTATGGTTCTCTACTGCGCACCGTACCCATGGTGAACAAGCGTCTGGCTCTGGTATTTCGTATTTACGATAAACCTCAGTACGTTTCCTTGAATCGATTCTCATTCGATGTGAAAGAAATCCTTTTAACCACCGATACGGGGAAAACTATTCTATTCAGTCTGGGCTCATCGATCCTCACGTTACATTTTTCGTCCTAAACGATGAGTTGAACTCGAATAATGGGAAGACACGTCCCGCTAAAGCGACATGCAAAACGCTACGAAGATCATTACTGTAACCAAGCAGGACATGGGCTGTCGGTCTTTATCGGAGGCTGAAATCAGACATGGCACGATATTGGCAGTTTCTTCAGCGGGCTCGGACGTATAGTCATGCCGTGGATTAAGACTGGAGGTAAAGCCCTACTCAGAGAAGGTCTAGGGACTGGACTACAGGTCGCGAAAGACACTTTAGCCAGTAGGAATGTAGGATAATCTATCAAAGAACACGCCAAAAAAGCGGGTCATCGTTTATTATACGGAGCCGCCGAAGACATAGCGGGTAACCAATCGGAAAGCGGGGTTAGAAAACTAAATACAGCGCCACCATCCGGTGAACCATTCAAAAAGACAATAAAATGTTCAAACAAAACCCGCACATCTCATTCTACCCGCAAAATGAGCAAGAGGTATTCCGACATCTTTGAATAATGGCTTTAATTCACTCCTAGTTGTGCGAGTGTCTACACTTTGGTCTTGACTTGTTTAGCGTACCACCGACTCAAACGGCCGAAGAATACGGTCAGTTTGTGGAGATACATCATTTAGAAGCACTCGATCTTGGGGCACCTTGAATTTGCAATTTCTGGAAGCGGAGAGGAGTATTTATATTTGTGTAATACTTTTGTGCACGTTCGAACTAAATTAACTTTACCCACGTGTGATAAATTACCTCCGAATACTGATGTAGCGCCAGTGAATTGTTATCTACATAGCCTGTTCTTGCAAGTCGACGTATCCTTGAACGACACGCTTATAGCGTCGAGCGAAAACACGTATCCTTACAGAGCTTACTTGATAGCAACCTTGAATTATGGAGAGGAGGCCAAACGTGGTCACAAGACCGCGGCTCTTTTGTACAGGAAGACGCCCAATTCTATCGACGATACACAAGGCTATATTAACACTGGTCTGAAGATACGAATGTAGCAAGCCAGATTCAAGAAATTAACGTGATGGGTCCCCTACACTGCGATATTTTTGCTCAGGATTAGTATATGTTGAACTGTATAGACGTCAAAGTGAAATTAGTTCCTTTTAAAGACTTTTTCAATATTATAGCGCACGATATCGCTACTGGTTACTTGTTAGTGATCACCCTCGTCACCTTGGTCGTTAAAAAATCCAAACTTAACCAGTATCTCTAGCACACGAGAAAGCCTTAATAAGAGGAAATGCAAAGTACCCTTTGAAACGACTAACACTGAAAACCTTCTCAATTCTGAATGAAATGTTAAGCCACACTCAAGATAATTTGTTTATCAGTCAGACACCGACACTGATTTGATTGTTTACTTCGGCTGCGTTTAACAGATCATAGAAAGTTAATCCGTTCAATTTTCAAAACTTTGACACGACATATTTGAATGTAATTTCCGATGAAAGAAACGTGATTGGAAAGTCACTATCGTAGGATTAAAGTCATAAACAATATGTAAGATCCTTTTTAGGAACGAACCTGGCTATGGAACTTATCGGTAAAGACGCCGGGAACGATCTTGCATGTAGACATTTCAAAAACGGTTACGCTCTGTACACCTTCGATCTCAGCCCTAGTCTCCTTGATGGCAACCAGTTCGAGATAGCCAAGTCTGGCCCTTTATCTATCGAAATCAAGTTTTCTACAGTCACAGCAGAACCTTTACAAGTCATCGTGTACGCCGAACAGAATTCCATTATTGAAATGTCCAAAACCAGGCAGGTGCTAACAGATTACAGCGCACAAACACTGATCAGATTCAACGAATCTTAGACTCTGATATTTCTGTGAGACGTATAGACGCAAATGTTTTGACCTGTGATTAGTTACTAACGTACATTGATTGAACCAAACGAGCCGCCTTTGTCATTAACACTGATCCCTCACACATGCTGGGCAGCCAGTGTATCGGTTTATTTTATGATGCAGCTTATATGTTTGAGTACTTTTATTAGTTTGGATTACAACCATTTCACCAACAGATTTTACGCTCTATACGTAGAAACTCGACTTAACCTTTACTTTTAAATAGCAGACGCAAGATACAGTCGGCGCAGTTTGTGGTGTGTACTGTATTTATTTCTTACTCATCAAGTGTCGAGGTGGAAGTATGCAGCGAGTACTTTACTCCTTTTCAGCATCTACGAGACAATAGCAGAACGATAGAATCGTGTATCGATTAATTAGGCCTCGGTTATCGTGCCCAGACACGTTCTATGACTAAGTGACGATGATATCATCGGCTAAAAATACAATAATGACGCGAGCATATGAATTTAAAACAGCCAACCAGAGGCGATGTGACATCAGTTACTAAAAATAACACACCAATCACCTTTAGCCTATATATTGTCTATATGAGTTGGCAACTGCTCGTAGGGGTGCAGAGACGTTGAAGCGAGCACCTGTGCTCGCTTCGCTCGCCAGGACCAGGACTCATACTGGTCCAGACCTTGCTACGCCTCCCCGCGGAGCACCCTGGGCAACAGAGAAATCTGGCCAAGGTAGCAAGGATCGGACGATCTCCAGCTGAAGTGGGAACCTGCTGTGGACTTGGAAACTTCCAAGAGAGAAAAGACTCTTCTTATCCGCAGTACGTCCCGAGATCGTAGACAAGCTTCAGCAAAACTTTCGACAGCCTTTTTGACAAGGCTCACGAACTTTTCGTCAGTTCCCTGTCCGCACCCAGCGTCGCGATATAACCAAAAAGTCCTTCTTAGGACTAGGTTGAAAGTGACGTGACTAGGCATCCCGAGATGGCCTAGTCGAATCCACTACTCAACAAACAACAAGCAACTGCTCGTAGCATCATTTTATTTTGCCAGTCTTCTCGATAATAATGTGTACTCGAGGATCTATTCCAACAAGCTGGGTGTATACGGCTGCCAGTAATAAAAGTGTTGGATAAATAAAGACCGTTGGATACGGGGAAAAAAAGATGTGTCTGTGTGTTGTTACAAAGGACGTGTTTTCCTTAGCATTCGACAGTATTTTGGTGAGTCCTATCTCAAGTTTCCAACCAAAACTGGCATAACTTTGAGACCTCAGGAATTTTATATCCTCACCGATTTTGATCGTCAAGAGTTTTCTTCCTTATTCCAAACGACAGCCGTTGATTATTCTCCTGATACTTGTGACAGTAATAAAAAAGAACAGACTAACTATCGAACCGATGGATCTTCAGTCAAATGACAATGCTGTTTATTATCCACATCAATCGCATGGAAATCATCTTTCACAAAAACCCAGGGAATTACGTTATGAATAAATATTTGCTAACTTGTATTATCATTTTGTGACCTTTATAACTACTGCACCCGTGTCCTTGTTGTGTGATTAGTATTTTATATTTCACAGACGGATTCTGACACCAAATTTAATTGTGAAGAATGTGCTATACAATACACGGATTCATGAGAATTAATAAGACATATTTAACTAGTACATACCGTAAACAATGATATTCAATACAACTGTTTGCTGTGCTATTTATCATTTAGCCATATTCGAGAAATGACAGAACATTTCAGCAACATTCATGTTTTACCCAAGTCATCACGTAATCAGTCAGTCTCTAATAATACTTTAAGATGCTCGTACTGTGTAAAAATTATAGCAGACAATATGTCCTCGACAGACACATTTAATCTGTTCATTTTATGTATGAATACATTTGCGAATTTTGCTCAAAACCTTTCACAAGATATGATAGTGTGAACTATCACACTGTACATCAACACGTATCGACTAAACCACATTGCGTATCATCTACAGCTGATACTGTAACTTCGGAAGGCTTCTATGAACAATCATTAGAAACGTCATCATCGTTGCACCGCTCGTCCGCATCTTGTGTCAATCCCAGTAACGGAGATTTGAACACATTTTCCCGCTTGTCCGCATCTTGTGTCAATACCAGTAACGGAGACTTGATTACATTTTCAAACTCATCTAAACGACAGAGAATAGACGACGAGTACAATAGTCTATACGTCTTGCCTGATGATGTTTGAGAAATATGCGATGATAACTGGAGATCAATAAAGTCGCATGGAAATTGTAGTACACGTATATGTACTTATAATTTATTTAATAGACTGGACAAACCATACATATACTATTGGTCCCACCAACTGACAAACACATCTGATAGGCAGACTACCAGGTACCGGATTAATGTATCTAATCACCTCTTATTACGAAATAAAGTAGATGGGTAGGTACGTCTTTTTCAAGCCTTCATGAACAATTAAACTCTGCTTGATACGGCATACTTCATTAATAATAGACATGACCTGGATATAGTCTGTGCATTATGTGAGACTGACATTTTTAATTCTGCAAGAATGATGCGTCCAGATATTACTTGGTTAATTGAACTATTTCCATCAACATGTTTTTATACATATTCAACAGATTTTCCTATCGGTTGTAGATTTTCGGAACTTCCACAACTTATTATTAACAATAAATATATTTACACACTGCAATAAAATCGCAGTAATGGCTCCAAATACAATGACAACCTATGCTTTTTCGGGTGCGTAGCTCTGTTCAGAGGGGCGAGTCTAAGTTTCTTTAAAGGAAAACATACAAGCTTTTAAAACAGTTGTACCACAACGTTGTCACGGATTTCCGAGGAGTGTCTTTAAGTGACCTGCTTGCCCTTGAAAAACTATTTAAATTTAATATCGATATTTTTGAGTATGATGACACTAAGGTACTTACTCCTGTACTTAGAAGCGGTAGCGAGTATAACACGACCATGCGAGTACTACTTTACGAGAATCATTTTATGTATATAATAGATATTGATAAAGCAACTCACTGTTTCGGATGTATAAAGTGTGGAAAATTGTGGAAGCTATGTGGTAGTATGAAACGTCATCTGAAAATCTGTAATGGTAATAATACTAAAGTTTATTTTAGGAACGGAGTTTATATCCCGTTCCAAACAATATGGGAGGTATTGTCATCACATGTCATCGATGTTGACATAAATTACGTGTATCTGTACACGGCAACTTAAGATATAGAAAGTTACTTTACTAATGATAGTATGCGAGAAAAATGTACATCAACAACATGTCTTTCGAAACATAATATTTTAAGTTGCTCTGTAGCGTCTAACGTTCCTAAGTATGAGTAACATATCTGTTTTGTGAGCATATGGACTGCCAGAAAAACTAAAGTAGAGGTCCAGTTCTCTCATTGTGATTGGTGCCTCCATGACTTCAGGTATAGGTTCGCCTTGTCCAATGTTTTGCTGGTTCTCTCGAACCTCCTGTTGTTTGTCTGGGCTGACTTTGATGTTATTGTCTTCTGCAAAGGAATCTGCAAAGTAATCAGCTGCATGTTTACCTGTTAAAATGTTTCTATCTTTATAATGTCTGATCCTGGTATTTCTCCCTGTACCTTCATCATTTAGTTGTTTTACACGTTTCCATAATTTCCTAGTATCTCTTTCTAGGTTCAGCGACTCTGTTTTTTTCTTTCCAGCTACTCCGTCTGGCTTGTAACTTGGCTCTTTGAAATTTAGCCTTTGTTTGCTGATTTTTGTTGTTATGTTCTTGGCTAGGTCTGTTCTCAGCCTGCTGTCTAGATGTTTCTATCTCATTTTGTAGCTTTTCCAGTTCATCATTCCAGTAGGGTTTGTAGTTTTTGCGTGCCCCCCCTGTGTATGGTTTTACTAGCAGCATGTAGTATACATCTATTAAATTCACTCACTACTCTATTGATGTCTTTTTCCATGTTCATGTCCTTAGCTAGAACACTAGTTAAATGCTGGTACATTTTCCAGTCTGCCCTCTTATAGTTCCACCTAGTGAGCGTGCTGCTGTCCTTGGTAAATTCATTGTGGATTTCTAGAAATACTGGTCTGTGGTCACTACCCCTAAGCTGCTTTCCAACGACACGTGTGATGTTCCATTCCAGGCCTGATGAGTGGAATGCCAGATCTGGTGTAGAGGTGGTGTGCCATGCTCTTGAGTAGAAGGTTGATGAGTCTGCTGGCTGGTTAATAAGGATGAGATTATTTTCATCCTGCCAGCTCTCAAGTTCCTCACCTCTCTTGTCGATATTATCGTAACTACAAGTAAGAATCACATACAGAAAGCATACCCAAAGGATATATGGACACATGTATATACAGATGGATCAGCGAAAGACGCAGTATTAGATAGAGCATCAGGAATATATATAGTAACATCAGATAGAAAAGAAGTAAAAAAATCCACACTCACAAGAAAACATTCCACAAATTTCAAAGCAGAAATCGAAGCCATAATAGTGCCAGCCAAAATGCTTATAAACTGCTTGTCGAGTCACAACAGGCATGTAGTCTTTCTAACGGATGTAAACTTAGTATTGCAGGCATTGAAAGATCCAAAGAACATGAAGATGAAAGAACTTACGGCCTGCTTACTACACCTCAGCAGTTATACCAAAGAAACAGTACTGCAGTGGATCCCTGGTCACTGTGGCATACCTGGAAATGAAAAAGCTGATCTCCTGGCAAGGACAGGAGGATCACTTGAACAAATAGAAATTGGTAATACGTACTATGAATTTAAGATCTTATTAAAAGTAGAATATACGAAAAAGTGGAGGCAGATACACCCAACTGTGGAACCAAAGGACCCCCTACCATCAAATGTCACGGAAATAACAAAACATCATCTTCAGGCACAATTCCGAAATCTGAAGATTGGCGAGACAGACCTGTGCAAGTGTGGACTGAGCCCAGAGACTGCAGAACACATTATTTATACCTGTCAACTCTACCAAGAAGATAGGGTGAAAATATGGCCTTCTGAGACGGCACTCCTTCCAGACATGAGGGGGTCCATGGATGACCTGAAGCGAATCACACAATTCATTGATGCTATTGGCGATATAACCTGATATCTGGCTGAAGAACGATAATGAAGATGACTGTCTTCTTGTTCCTCCATTGTTACTGTTTTCTTATTCTTGCATTGTTACTGTCTTCTTGTTCCCCCATTGTTACTGTCTTCCAATTCCTCCATTGTTACTGTCTACTTGTTCCTCCATTTTTGTAATGTAAATTTTTTTTTCTTATTAATTTTATCGACTTTTTATTATGTTTTTGTACAATAAAATACTTTCTTATGTTATTGCTGACAATTATGTATAATTTTCATGTTAATATAGAAATCCATTTCATGGAACCATCATAAATAGACCAGATGGACCTAATGTTTATCAAGATGTTGTGAAGGACTACACTGGAGAAGTATGAACTTTTTAAGATAGAATATTTTATTTATTCTTTTTGTGTTTTGACCCTTTAGAATTATAAACAATAGAGCTCTTTAATTTTCTTGTGCAATTGGGAAGGTAGAAATCTGTGAGGAGGCATGTGTACTACACAGAAACGATTGTGTTAACTCTAGCGGTAAGAATACTGCCGACTGTCTATGGTGCATCGCCAACAGGGACTTTGATAAAAGAACACCAGGGTTATTTCAGTTGGAATATGAGGGCGACGGAATGACATCTCTCTGCTCAAAGACTTACATTTGTTTCGGACAGTATGGCAAGATTAGTGCGAAAGGTTTAGGTAAAAAACATTACAATTTAACGAAAGATAGGTATTACACCGATTTAGATAACAGACACTCGGGTGGTGGAAAAATGTAGGTTTAACAACATGTACGAATGGTGTATTTACATATGAGCAACATAGAAACTCGCTGTCTTACTTTTATATAAAAAGAATTGTTCATAACGATAATTAATCCACTTCCCCTCTAACTATATAATCATATGCTTCAATGTAATCAATAAAACAAAATGAACAAAATATACTTGTTATGTCAATTTCTTCATGTTATATATATATATATATAGTACATACTATTGTCACTCATGCTACCCCTTATACACAACCAAAAGATTATGGTGGGGGACAACGGCACGCGCCAGAATCGACAATCACTAACATCACATTTTGAAACATAATATTTTGCACCTTAATTCTTCTTTCTGTTATATGAAACAAGACACTCATGGGATCATTGCAATGATTACCACTAAAATTTCTTCTTCTTCTGCGTTCAGCATCTGTGGTCATGTTATATTGTCAACCCTGTCGTCAAGACAAAAACCACTGTCTTCTCCAGGTCAGAGCGACTGCCCCATAGCTTTTGCCTCAAGTCTGTATCCTCTGGTCAGGTCTGCTGTCTCTGCTCTGTGTATGTTGGGCAGTCCTGAAGTATGTGTTTCAGTGTCTGGGTTCCGGATCCACATGGACATTCATCTGTGTATGATATCCTCCATCAAGAAAGGTGACCCAACAGTCTGCAGTGGCCTGTTCTAAGGCGAACTATTGTGGTCTGTTGATATCTTTGGAGATGTATTGCATCCTCCTATAACAGATCTCACACTCTGTCTGATATGTTCCAGAATCCTATAACAGATCTCACACTCTGTCTGATATGTTCCAGAATCCTATAACAGATCTAGCACTCTGTCTGATATGTTCCAGAATCCTATAACAGATCTCACACTCTGTCTGATATGTTCAAGAATCCTATAACAGATCTCGTACTCTGTCTGATATGTTCCAGAATCCTATAACAGATCTCGCACTCTGTCTGATAAGTTCCAGAAACCTATAACAGATCTCACACTCCGTCTGATATGTTCCAGAATCCTATAACAGATCTCGCACTCTGTCTGATATGTTCCAGAATCCTATAAGAGATCTCGTACTCTGTCTGATATGTTCCAGAATCCTATAACAGATCTCGTACTCTGTCTGATATGTTCCAGAATCCTATAACAGATCTCACACTCTGTCTGATATGTTCCAGAATCCTATAACAGATCTGGCACTCTGTCTGATAAGTTCCAGAATCCTATAACAGATCTCGCACTCTGTCTGATATGTTCCAGAATCCTATAACAGATCTCGTACTCTGTCTGATATGTTCCAGAATCCTATAATAGATCTCACACTCTGTCTGATATGTTCCAGAATCCTATAACAGATCTCACACTCTGTCTGCTATGTTCCAGAATCCTATAACAGATCTCGCACTCTGTCTGATATTTTCCACAATCCTATAACAGATCTCACACTCTGTCTGATATGTTCCAGAATCCTATAACAGATCTCACACTCTGTCTGATATGTTCCAGAATCCTATAACAGATCTCGCACTCTGTCTGCTATGTTCCAGAATCCTATAACAGATCTCGCACACTGTCTGATATTTTCCACAATCCTATAACAGATCTCACACTCTGTCTGATATATTCCAGAATCCTATAACAGATCTCGCACTCTGTCTGATATATTCCAGAATCCTATAACAGATCTCACACTCTGTCTGATATATTCCAGAATCCTATAACATATCTCACACTCTGTCTGATATGTTCCAGAATCCTATAACAGATCTCACACTCTGTCTGATATGTTCCAGAATCCTATAACATATCTCACACTCTGTCTGATATGTTCCAGAATCCTATAATAGATCTCGTACTCTGTCTGATATGTTCCAGAATCCTATAACAGATCTCACACTCTGTCTGATATGTTCCAGAATCCTATAACATATCTCACACTCTGTCTGATATGTTCCAGAATCCTATAACATATCTCACACTCTGTCTGATATGTTCCAGAATCCTATAATAGATCTCGTACTCTGTCTGATATGTTCCAGAATCCTATAACAGATCTCACACTCTGTCTGATATGTTCCAGAATCCTATAAGAGATCTCACACTCTGCGTATCCAATATTACTCCCACGCCATTCCTATGTTGATCTCCTCCTGAATATATTACTTTAAGTTCTTTTGATACTAAGCTATCTGCTCCCAGCCATCTCATCTCACATAGATCTAGTATGTTTATATTCATTCTGCTCATTTCCTGCTTTATATTATCTAATTTTCCTAAGTCTGTCATGTTCCAGGTTGCAATCTTGATTGACTTGCATTTCATGGGCTTGCTTATTGGAATTAGTATATTATCTGAGTCTGCACACGCACCTAAAAAATAAGATGGGGACCACAAGAGAATTCAAGAGATCCAGAGGGAAGACTATGTTCTGGAAAGAATATGTCACTTGATGATGATTTATTTGCTATGCCTCTTCTCCTAAATAATGTATTATGGCGAATATCATTGCATTTAAGACGTATTCACATGCACAATGTTTTTCTTTCATCATTCTTCAGTCAGTCATCAGGTTACAACACCAATAACTTGAATGAACTGTATAATTCACTTCAGTCAGTTATCAGGTTACAGCACCAATAGCTTCAATGAACTGTGTGATTCACTTCTCCATTCAGTTATCAGGTTACAGCACCAATAGCTTTAATCAAGCCTTCTATTCAGACCCTCAGGTAAGAATTGGCATCTCGGTAGGACATATTTTCTGCCTCTCCTCTTGGTAAAGGTGACATAAATGAATAATGCGTTCTACAGTCTCTGGATCAGATATCCATTCTAATCCTTGCTGAAAGTGGTAGTTCCATAGCACATTAATCCATCCATTCACAATCTCATAAATAACACAGTTTTAGGGGTATCACATTGGATACATAAACACACAAAGTCCTCACGCAATGTATATGTGAGATAAAATCTTGACTTATTCAGTCCTTGATGTAGTCTGTTTATGATTTGCTTTGTCCTTTTATGCTTCTTTCACCCTTGAATGTTCTCAATTATTTACAAAGGAATCATATCAGCATAAATGTCCAAAGTCTCCCGTATGTTACTGAGGCAAAAAGGAGAGCAAAGAATAGTAACACTTACCTGCCATGCACATCATAAGAGACTACTATGCTATTCAAACTTAAGTTTAGCCTTGACATTAAGGTTACAGCTATCTCCAGCCATATTTTTTAAATTATATTTTGCTTTTCTTTTACCGCATATGTAGAATCTGAGATATTTGAAAGTATTTACTTCTTCAAGTTTATACCTATTCATTATGATGTTGATCTTTACTTCTGTGTCTCTGCTGTTAATCAAGATTTTGATCTGTTTATTTTTAGTGTTGACTAATTCTGCACTTGCTGGTAACTATTTCCAACTTTGCTAATTGTTCTAGTTCATGCTCTGACCCAACTTTAAGATCAATATCATCAACAAAGTTGAAATTGTAAATAGGGTGACCTAGGTTGATGCAACTTTTAATATTCACAGGAAGTGACCCCAGATATATTCTTGAAAGTTCTTACGGGAGACTCTGATGGAATAAGGTCTACTCTCAAAAGAGAAGGGAGGGTGATTGAGAGGTAGGTATCGTTCAGAATTTTGTTCAATAATATAAATAATTTTTGACCCATTATGAAAAAAGAAAAGATAGAATACTTTGCAATAACAGGCAAATTGAAGAGCATGAGTGGTAGGGGAAAACCAAGAGAGTAGATACTTGACAACCTATCATAATCATTGTGGCATGAGGCAATACGAAGTTACTACATGTTACTGGAGATAACTATCAATATAAAATAATCAGAAATAACAATAAAAATTAGAACAAAAACAATGGTAAATTTTTCTGTTCTTTTATAAATTGCAGAACCACAACTGTGTCCCTCTCAGTTTGGCTTCAGAAGGGTAGCAAGCTGTGCAGACGCACTTTTCACACTGAAATAACTGAGTGAAAAATCAATCGAATACAATCAAGATTTAAACACAGTATTTGTAGACCAGGAAAAGGCATTCGACAGAGTAGATAGAAACATTCTATGGGAAACCTTAAAAATGTATAACATCAGAGAAAAACTGTTGAATAATGTAAAAGCGAAATTTAAAACATGCCAAAGTTCAGTAAAACAACAGATAGAATGACTGAACCTTTTGAAGCAAGATCTGGAGTAAGACAAGGATGCGTACTTTCACCCCTACTTACTTTCACCCCTACTTTTCAATATATACATGGACAGAATAAAGAAGAAGCTCGCATCAACAAAGAGGAAAACAATGCAAACAAACCTGATGAGGAACTTAATAATGAAATCAATAAACTATTATTTGCCAATGATCAAAGTTTAATATACAAAGATGAGGAAACTTTGCAAAAGCACATCAATGCATTGTTGTTAGCATGTCACAAGTACAACATGAAAATTAATGTGCAAACAACAGAAGTTATAAAAATGAGCAAGTCTTCAACACCAATGAATATAACAATAGATAACACCAAAGTGAAACATGCAAAAGAATTTAAATATCTAGGCATCATTTTTTCCGAAGATGGAAGACAAGACAGTGAAATAGAAACAAGGTGCCAGAAAGCAAACACAGTGACTTTACCAACTTTCACCATTACTTCTTCATTTAAAGATCAAGATGGAAATTAAAAAACAAATAATATCTACAATTTTTATACTAACACTGTGCTACCAATGTCAAACATGGCAGCTTAACAGCAAAGAAAAATCGTCACATGTGAAATGAAGTGTCTGAGAAAAGCTGCAATGGTTACCAAACTAGATAAAATAAGAAATGAAGAAATTAGGAAAAGAGGTGGTATAATATCATGTATCGAACATATTGAGAGACAGCAAGTAAAATAGTTCTGTCACCTTATGAGAATGAAGCCAAACCAAACACCAATAAAATCATATGCTACAAGAATATCGGGGCGTAAGGCCAAAGGTTGACAAGAAAATGGTGGATAGAAAGCAGGATAGCCTTGAACAAACAGGGACTAAATGCAACCTCAGCGACACATCTGGCCTTGGAACAACAGCTTAGGTTCCCACACCTACACTTAATGGCAAGTGTGAACGCAATCAGCAATCATTCACCCGGGGAAAGACAATAGACAATAGACTGAGCTATAAATAGCACACTGTTTTCGTTTTTAATCAAGCGATGTTATGGAGTTCCGCTAGAAAACCCGGGAACCAATCCCGCGTGAGGTGACTTCACACATTCGACGAACGCAAAGTGATTTTGTGCGTGGCGGACATTTAAAAAAAAGGTTTGATCGATTTGAGCAGTGGTTTTACTAGTAGAAATCTGTAGTCGTCTAATTAAAAATGTAAACAGTGTGAAATGGGTAAAATGAAGCACTTACCTTATTCACCATTCCGTCGTGGACAAACTCTCCGCAAACGATGCATTAATTATAATACAAGTCTCAAATCATAATAATAACATAAATCATGAGCTCCAATCTACTTTGTTGAAATGCGCGAGCTTTAGTTGGTTTCCGATCAAGCCTCACCCAGTGTTGCCAACTCATTTCATCATAAAAGCATCATATTTGAGTGCTTTCTTTCGAATTAAAAAAAACAAAAAACTTTATAATTTGTAATAATAACTGGGTGGAGACCCCAACCCCCTTTTTATGAACATTCAGATGTCATGAGGGGGAGACCTCCCCTCAACCCCCTTTTTATACCACCCCTCCCCCTAAGAGTAGACACCTAGGCTCCCCTTTTGTAAACATTCAGATGTGATGAACCCCCCCCCAATAAAAAAATGTTTATACCACCCCCCCCTCCCCATTTTTATTTTTTATAACACTGATCTGAGGTTAGTTTACTTACTGTTGCGTGTGGTATTAAATTATTTTTTGTATACTAATTTTTTATACCACCCTTCCTTCCCCTTTTTATCTCCTTTATTGCATTGAAACCAAAATGCAACAGTAAGTAATTACTTAACTAAATAACCTCAGATTTACCAAACTCCAAAACCATTAAAACACACTTAAACACGTGACCTAAATAAACAATTAGAAGACAAAATTGATGCCTTTGAGATGTGGGTATATAGAAGAATAGGGAGAACATCATGGAAAGAGAAGAAAACAAATAAAGAGGTGCTAAAGACACTTAATATGAAGAAAGAACTACCAAGAGAAATAAAGATCAGGCAAATAAAATACTTTGGACACATTAAAAGACATGACACCCTATTGAAGACCTTACTTGAGGGTAAAGTCAAAGGGAAGCGAGCAAGAGGTAGGCAGAGATACAAGTGGGAGAGTAACATTACACGATAGACAGGTTACAGTCTAGCAGAGTGCACCACCAAGACAAGAGACAGGAGATGTTGGAGATACGTTGCAGCCAACCTTCGTTGCGGAGACGGCACTTGATGATGATGATGAAACACGTGACCGCGCGAACCGTGATATCATACCCTCTCGCAAGC
This sequence comes from Meghimatium bilineatum, assembly GCA_034231615.1. NCBI lineage: Eukaryota > Metazoa > Mollusca > Gastropoda > Stylommatophora > Philomycidae > Meghimatium > Meghimatium bilineatum. Next base: position 26,835,558 of record CM067313.1, on the reverse strand, counting down.
CGTGGCAAATTTCCGCGCGAACAGCGGATCCGCGCAACTTCAGCTTTGGGGAATACCTCAAAACTAGGTCAAATTTTACAGTAACCGTAGGTGGAATGTGCCTCTCCGCTTAGAATTCCATATGTCGGTCCTATTGGGACATTTATAAAGAAACAAAAACCAAGACAACACAACAATATAAAAAATGTATATGGAATGATATAAATATAATAATTAATAATAAACCTAAACTAGCGAAAATAAGAAACAACAGCAAGAAGACAATGAAACGTAGCGGATAGAAGACAAATATAAATAACTAAAATTTCAGAGAATGACCGGCAAAATGGAAAATGCCACAGTAACAAACAACATTGTGGCATGCGAGATCATAGGTATCAGAAATAATTGACAGCACACACAATTAGAAACATGTGGCCACCATGATAACCAGTGCCACAAGGCATGGGCCATAAGAAAAAGAAGATATAAATAATGAATTTGCTGTGGTAGCTCTAACTTTCGTAAATAGACATGTTGGTATTTTCTTATTGTTTTTCTGTACATGCGCACAATATCTGTAATTTTTATAAACTGTGACCTGGCATACATTTTATAGACATAATGACATTCTTGGATGTGCATTCTGTTGATAAAAATTGTTGTGAACTCTCCAATTGTAAATGCCTTTTTGAAAAAAAAGTTGTAAAATAGCTGTGGTACAAAATACTGAAATAATTTTTTGCTCAATAGCTTATATCGTCTGTGTTAAAATTCAATACAATCATTGGTCTTTCTTCTTCTGTAATCCAGTGCTTCTTGGGCTTTTACCATTTGCCCCAATACCTTGTAGTAAGTAATATCTGCGGTGCTTATCAGTTTTTTTTTCCATATGATATGCATCAGTTGGCTTGTCTATGAGGAAGACTCTTCTGATTAGGGTTGGTGGAGGTAAAGATGCTCATGGGGCAAAGATCTGTTGCAGGTTTATTTCTAATGTATGGATTCCCTTATACAATATATGAATAAATTATAAGCAACCATCCTAATCTCTCACACAGTGAAGTTTGATTGTTCCTTTTTTATATTTTTTCACTGTTTAATCTGTTTTTCAACTTCTCAATCTGTTTGCAGTTATTAATACCATGACATTTTAAATGTTTAAACTGAAATACTGAGTTAAGTTTTGAAACAAATTATCTTGTTCGTGGGAATTTATGATAGTTGCTAGCAATGTGATTTGGTGGAAATCGGCATTAGTGGGACAAAGGTCCACAATAAAAATCATTTTCGTAAAGGTCAATGTCATGAGGAGATAGCAGATGCCAAAAGAAATCAGGCAGAGACATATATATATATATATATATATATATATATATATATATATATATATATATATATATATTATTCTAATGATTATTCAATGTTACAAAGGCATAAATTGGTTTAAAACTGAACGTAACCACATTTTATTACATTTTTATACAGATTAAAGTTACATTGTGTTAGTGTTTTTTTAATGTTCACATAATGTAGCTATGTAAAGACAAGCAGTGAATCAATTATTTGACATTTTTTGCAAATTCTCCCCCAATTGTATAATGGTTTGTATCACCATTTTGTCTGCGGATCTTTGCCGTGTTAAATGCGGTAAAGATCCACATTTATATAAATTAATAAAATCTCATTTTATTATCTACACGTAAATCTTATGTTTTCAATAAAATAAACTTTCGTTACTGTATGTTTTCCTGTGAAGGAGTGCAGGTAGGCTTTCTATGGAATGTGTTTTCAATACCCTCACTAAATGTAAGATGGATAGATAAGTTATACACTCTTGACAGTTTGTTGTCCTGTAGTCAGGCCTAGAAGTTAGAATACGCTAAAACGTGATAAATGTGAATCTTTGCCCATACTTCCCTGTTATTCAGCATTTTACATTTAAAGAGGTGGTTGTTATTTAAATTTATGATTTAAATTATGTCAGTTTGTTAATCATATATTCCTCATTGTTCATATTGCATGGCAATAATTTTGCGTCTAACTTTATTTACAGTGGGCCAAATGATCGCATCTTCGTAAATTTTGTAGGTCATGGTGGTACTGGAATTTTGGGATTTCCAGATAAATTGGTAAGAAATTTGGCAGTTATAATATGGATAATAGTTGTTTAAGTGTCTCACATATAAGTTTTAATTTGTTTATTTATCAGATAACTAATGAAACGATGGTTCTGAAAGTATTTTTTAAGCAAATATAAGAAAATAACAGTTCAGCAGTTGACCAAATGAAATTCTGGTTTTTATTTATTCACTTTACTTTTGTGCTTTCTGACATCATAGCATTGACGGTTGATGTCAACACATGTCGCTTTAGGTTGTTTGATAGACAGTGATGTTCTGGAGTCCTAAGGTGTTAATCATCCCCTGTTGTTATTTTTGTTTATATCCAAATGCTAATGAGTAATTCTACTCTTGTTAGCACAGTACCATTCTTACAAAAAATGCAGGTCTTCTGAAATTGACCTAGTGATTTATACTGTAAGCCAGTGACTGTTAAAGTGTATATAAAAGTGTTTTCCTGGCATTTGAAAGGTAAGTGCTGTCAATAAGGAACTGTTCCACTGTTTCGTTGGGATGAGAGCAGTGTCTACAAATGGGTAGTTGCTGGGGTTTGATCATCACCCCTTCTTCTTCTGCGTTCGTTCTCAAACTCCTGCAGATTAGCAGAATGTAGCCAAGAGAATGGAATGTATTGTGTCATGATTTACAGAAATGCTGCGATATCTGTATTTTGGTCTGACACATCCGACTTTGTGCCATATTGACCCTATATGGGATGGGACAGTCTACTCCACCCCATAACCTTCTTAGCTGCCTCTTAAGATATGCATGGAAGATAAACTGTTGCTATTCTTTGCTCCTCTTTCGTACCTTGGCAGCACACAGGCGATTCACCGCCTAAATCCACCTTTTATTTGGTATTCCTCTGCCACTACTTTCTATTTTCATGTTGCAAGCTGGAGCAGCTCAGTGAGATGACCAAATCATTGAGATGCAACGTTTTACTTCCCTTTAAGACACATACCGTTTTCTTCTTCTATCACTTATTACTGTTTATATCGTATCACTGTTATCTTCCCCCTTTCTCTGAATTACCTTCCATAACCGATTAAGTCTGTAATTAACCTACATCTAGTTCCCATAGCCACTTTCTTTGACACTCCTACAACTACTACTTCAGCTTTTGATCACTGCCTATCCATGCCCTTCTGTGGGGTCACCTGTTGTCATTTAACCTTTCATTCATTCATTTTCTTTTAGCGCTGAAGTTAGCGCATAGAACAACGGTTAGATCTCTCCAAATCTATCTGTTCAAAGCTATTCTGTGCGGTTATTGAATAGTATATATATTGATTGTTTTACTTTCTCTAAGTATTGTTCTTCTGAGTGTTTCTTTTGGTCTACACCTGCCTCTTTTGCCTGTAGGTATCATTTAAGAGATTGGTGGTGTATTCTGTTGAAGTCTGCATGTAGGATATGCCCAATGTAGGACCAACGTCATTTCTGTTAACATTTGTGATGAAGTTTTGATTTTCCTCTTCCCTGATTTTATCTTGCGATTTGAATTCATTCCAATGTTAATTATCCTACGAAGACATTTATTGAATAATTGTAATTTCGTGCGTATGCTGATTGACGTTAGTAGTGTATAATGCGGTTTTGGATGTAGTTTTTCCTGCCGCAAAGAGTATATAGGGAATAATCTGGCGCAAAGACATAATAAGGATTATTTCCAACTAACTCAGTGGTTGGTGGAGATGTTCTGGGTTTTTCTGGGGCTTTCTTGAAGTATTTTAAATAAATAAACTCAAATTTTTTAAAAATTAAAAAAAATTTTGTATCTGAGTTTCATGGTTAAATTTGTTTACATATAATTATTTTTGTTTGTATTTTCTTGTTGTTTGTTATGTCCTGTTGTTTATTTTTGGGGGTTGTTGTTACCTATCTATGTTAATCAGAATTAGTTTCCCCTGTGTTGTCTCGAGATATCTATCTCTCTGGCGTTAGAACGTGTCTAGACGTGTTCGATGACCTTAATGGTGTTATGAAACGGGCTTAACCTTCCCCGATGATGATCACCAGGTGAAACTTCCGCGAACCGGAAATATTTTATTGACGAACTTTTCCTTCCTATTGTATCACTACGCCAGTTAGGCCTATATATACATACCACAATATCTAAAAGAGCATAGGCATAGGCAAACGACCACACATGAACATTCCCTCCGGTTGTAATAAACAACCCAGAGTGAGCTCAGAATATGACACCATAAACACATTACCAGCTGAACTGAGACAGATATATTCAGACAATTGGTCAACTATTCGAACACATAACAACGTGAACAAGCATCTTTCGTCTTTTTCCCTTTTTTTTATAACCCAGAGAGTAGCCAGCATATAGATTGACGGTCTTTATTGACTCAGCTTTTTGTAAAACAAAACAAGAGATTTAAAATAAATTACAGCCACCGTGCTATTTTACGACATAGGGAAACAAATGCATTCAGATTTTTTCATACGTCTACCAATAACGCTTGTGTCGTGGACAAGCCAGTACTTGTTAATAATATAGCAGATTATGAGTCGTTTATCGCTAAGTTTCGTGATAGTTAGCCACTTAGTCACATCCACCATAACCGTTCAAATACAAAGTACGTTGTTGAAACAATTTCAGCAACCTCCTTCTACTTTTATCATATTAAAGACTACACCATAGGCTGCTGTTTAACTGATACACCAGACTACATTAAAAATAACAAATACATCCATATTAAGAAACGTGTGTACTAACCAAGATTATACAGATAATTTGTGTTCCCTTTGCTGCTACATAGAGGTAATTTCATCACAGCCCTAACCAAAACTGTTTATCAACTCCTTAAATAGTGGTATGAAACTCAGTCCCTAGTCTTTACAAATAAGTTTGCTGGTGTAACTTTTGCTCAGATTCCAGCATTGGAACAATGTTTTGGGCTAAACATAGACATCATTGAGTTTGAGGAAGCCCAGACCATTACCCCAAAGCTCAGGGTACTACAACGTACAAAGAAACAATGCGACTTTTATATTTTAACGATCATATTATGTACATAACTGATATCAGTGCAGTATGTCAGGTTTTCTCATATTCTAAATGTGGTAAACTGTGGAAGCTTTTTTGGGACATAGAGCGACACAAAAAACATGTAATGGGGACATGACCATAGAAAGATTAAAGGGTGGGGTTTATCGGCCACAGGAAACCATTAAGGAAGCTATTGCAGTACATTGGATAGAGGTAGATGCACAGTTTGTATACCCGTATCGAGCGACATACGATTACAAGTGTTATTTTGATAAGACGAATTTACTAGTTGGGGGAAAGGTAACCAAATTTTCAGCAAAACACATCCCTCTATTGTGTTATGTAGTTTCTAATGTACCCGGAATGGAGGAACCCGTTTGCTTCATCACCACAGGAGACCCCCCAGGAGTTAGCGAATAGGATGCTCGATCACCTAACTCGAATTTCAGAGATCGCTTATACGTTGCTACGTGAACGATTTGCCAATGTATATACGCAGCTAGGGGATTTGACAGGTCTTGTGACTAGGTTAGATGCATATTTGCGGGAACTACCGTATGTCAGGTTTTCTCATGTTCTAAATGTGGTAAACTGTGGAAGCTTTTTTGGGACATAAAAGCAGGTCTCGTTCTACGCGAACCTGAAGGTAGATACGTTTAAAGATGCCATATCAGTCCCAGAGGTCATCTTAAAATATCTATTCAGCACCCTTCCGCCGAATATCAACTTTTCTTTATGTTCCAAAAGCGAGAAGGATTTGCATAAGGTGATTAGAGACAATATTGTCGGAGGTCTTTCGATAATTTTTCATAGACACCACGAAGCAGGCCATATGCATATTAGGAAGGGTAAAATTGCGCAGACCATCAAGTGTTATGATGCCAACGCTCTATATTTATGGCCACTGATGCAGGAAATGCCCACGGATTTTCCAATAAGAAGGTATAAAGTATATTTGTCTACAAGTTATACTATAATATAATTCGTTGGTCTTCTTAATATAATAACAAATATCGATTGTGTTCTCCACGATTGTGTTCTTCTATTGTGCTGTTACATGCGCCTAAATTATATGCTTATTATGTGTTGTGAGGTCTTGCTATAACTAACTTGGTATAATTGTGTCTAATTCTGTGTTTGTTGTTGTTTGTTGCAACTCCCTGATATAACCAAGGGCGTATGAATAGGCCTTCTCAGTATAAAAAACGGCGGAACTAAAAAACCTCTGGTCCTATCTAAGGAGTGTTATTTCTAATTACTAGTGGTAAAGTTGTCTGTTTTTACGTTTTGTAAGCCACGATAAGACTATGTATTGATATTATAAAGGTGTATTTCTGTTACTGTGTTTTTATTTATGTCTAATTCTGTAATTATTTTTTTAGTTGGTGTCTTGTTATAACCAAATTGGACTAGTGTGTGTGTGTGCCGCTTTGTCGTCTCATACACGAATGATGCTCAACCTTTACCATTTCTATTTTAATGTGTTTATTTTGTTGTGTTGTTGCCTTGTCATACTGTGTAATCACGTCCCGTCACCGCCCCAAAAGTAGTGTACCCCAAAACCCTCTGGCCCTATCCATAACCTGCGTTATTTCTACTTACTAGTTAATGTGTCTATGTTTCTTAGGTCTGTAAGTCCTTTTGAGGTTCCTTTCATTTTGTTACATGTGGTAGGCCTCATTGGTTGTTATGTATTTCATGGACATACATGCTGGTCACATATATACAGACAAAGGTAAAACATAAAGCTTTTGAGTTGTGTTGAATAAGTTTTTACTCAGTTTTTCCTATGTTTTAAATAAATATGTCACATAATTAGCATAAAATTGTGTTTGTGGATGTTTTATTAGTAGCATCGTCATGATTAAACAGATAAAAAAAGGGTAATACATAATATTCAAGTAGGTTATTCATTACATAATTTACATAAAAGTAGGTTTGTATTCAACTTTTTGTAGTTTTCACATAGACATAACACATAAATATACATAGTCAACATGCAAATTGTGTTTATGTATATTTTATTTGTAGCCTATATTCATATATATATATATATATATATATATATATATATATATATATATATATATATATATATATATATATATATATATATATATATATATATATATATATATATATATATATATATATATTGAAAAAAACCCAGTTTTGGTAGTCACTACGTTCAGGGAAATACGTGATGTTTACACATATGCATACAAACATAGATAGAATATGACGAATTTGCGTAGTTTAAATCATATTTTTTTGTATTTTGACTGAGTCCGCAGCATGGAAATATGTTTTATTAATACAGAGTGGTGGTGTAAAATAGATAAAAGGAATACAGCTATCGTCCATGCATCATATAATTCCGTGTCTGTTATTATATATAGAAAAATTATATGGATCAGTGGTTGTTGTATAACTAGGTAAATTTGTTTCATATATTCAGGGGAATAGTAGACATACGATCACCCTGTACCTGTATTTTTATGTAAAAATAGGACAGGGCAGCTCTATTTTGTTCGTATGTGAAAATGGCTGGCTTGTGAACTTTGAAACCTACATTTTTACCGCCTAGTGCCTGATGTGTTTTATAACCTCTAAAAATATGTTTCTATCAAATGTGTTATGGTGATGGCTTAGTCCTTTAGTTGAAATCTTATTATAATCACCAAAACAAAAATAAGTTTTACTACAAAGATCTATAATGCCTTCTCCGGAATATTCGAGTTTGAATAAGCCTGGGCATCTCTTATCAAAGACTCTAGCTTCGATGCAGTGTGGACAAACTTTCAGAGGACTGAGGATGAATACTGTGTCCATCTGGCAGCATTCTCGAGGAAACCACTGATCATAAACTTTGAGAAATTCAGCTTTCATGTCTGGTTTAATGACATCGCGGAGATCAGGCACTGATAAGGCTAAATATAATGATTCTGTGTCTGTTTCCGTTAATTCAAAATCAGCCCTATCGATAAATCTGTCTAGGAAATCGATGTAAAACTCCAACATCTTCATTTTGGCGTATTGGTAGACGAAAAACCATACCTGTAATAGGAGATACCAATTAATTCTATTTGTACTCATCTCTACTTCAAAAATGTCATCGGTTATCTCCGTCATGTTTTTAAATCGTGGGGAGTTTATTAATTTTGATGTTTCGTCACCTCTAACATAGGATACATCTGCGTGTCTGGTCTTATTAGTCAAGGTTTTCCCATAGGCCGAATTCCCTAACAACTTCATAGTGTCACTAGTAATCGACTCGTCTGGGGAAAGATCACCATTAAGTCTAGCTGCCGTGACAGTATCCCCAAACTGTTTGAAACAAGCCACAGGTTGATACTCAATCACTTGATAAATTTCAGTTACCTCCAATCCATGCTCCAAATACCATTTTAACAATGGTGTGGCTAGTAGAATTTGTTTACCGATATAGCTACCAATCAATGTGCGTCTAGGTGTCATCAATAATTTGTGTTCTTCTGCATATTTCTACATCAGAGGACCAATGTCCGATCTAGTCACATCTATATTTTTGAATATAGGAGTCATTTCAGCAAAGTGAGCTTTTAGGGGGTCGGGTACGTGGATATCGCACTCGACTAGTCCAAATAACGTCAAGCCAGTGGCAGAAGCCAGAGTATGCTGAATCGATAAAGGGTATTTTCTTTTGGTGTAAGATGGTTTTGGTGGGAGAAGGCTCAGAAAATTGGCTATCGCTGGGACAGCTCGTTTTAGTTTCTGCCATGTGCATTCCCACATCACCACCAAATTTAGATGGCAATCCTTCATTAGGTAGTCACAAATATCGGTCGTTTTCTCATACAACTCAGTTAGGGATTTCTCACTGACTGGGTTTATATCACGACCTCTGGTGATTGGGCATTCTAGATGTCCGTGGAACAGTTATGTGGTGAAGTATCTTGCTGTTGTTGTGTTTTGATGCTGATTCAGCTTCCAATGCTACGTTGTTTATATAATTGTGTCTGTCCTTTCTAGCGCTTGTTTCAACTTCTTTGTCCAAACGTGCGTATGTTAGCCTGTTTTGTTCCTCGTCTTGAGTGGTTTTTGCAGCGAGTACTTTTTGCTTCGTCAGTTTGCGGTCTTGGATTTTTGACCAAGTGTTCTCACCAAGTATTATTTGTTGAATTTCGTGTTATATTTTTCTTGTAAATCTCTTTATATTTCCAATATCTGATCCTCTAAAAGCTCTTCACAAACCACTTCTATACAGCTGAATTAAATTTGTTATTAATACAAAAACAGACTATCTGATTTTTGGTTATTTTGTCATGTGATTTCCAAATAATCTTGTGGATATTTTTGTGCAGAAAGAATGTATTCGAAATTCGAACTTTGTTTTTTCACAAAACTCAATTAATCTTTCTTAATTTTGGTTTTCTTTTGCCTATGCCATACTACATGCTTTTCTGTTCCTCTGTTATCATCACCAATGTTTGTGTTAAAGTCACCCAACACAATGGGGATATCATGTTTGGGTACTAAATTTAAAACGTCAACTAGAGTGTTGTGTGTCTTTCGACAAGTCAGAAGCATCGTTTGTTGGTGTGTAACATTGAATTATTGATAATTTGAAGAATTTTGTTTAAAATCGTGCAGTAATAATTCATTCGGTGATTGACTCCCAGCTCAACAACGCCTTTTGAGCCTGATATGACATTATTATTGCAACTCCTTCCATGTGGAGATGGCAACTCCTTCCTAGTTCAGCGACACTCACTAATTCCCAAAATATTTATGCAGTAGTTGGACATTTCTTTACACACTTGTGCTTAGTTACCTATTTGATATAGAGATCGTACATTTCAGTAATCTATTTTAAATGGACCTTTTGGATTTAGTATTTTTGGTTGGTTTTGACTTGATTTTGTAGACGTGTTGTTTAACATTGTAAGGTGTTATTTGTTTATAATGTGTTGTTGTTGACTAGTTCTGACTGTACGACAATCCCACGTTGATAATGAAGAGAAATCACATATACTATCCTAGATATCCGATGTTGTAATACACAGTGTGTCACAAAATAGTTGGTTTGAATGAAAAAGAATTGCAACTAGATCTGACAATTTACTAAATGATTTTTACTTTTCATTTTCATTCTATCCTTTCTTCTGTGCATCTCACTGGCTCTTTATCCCTTGGAGATTTGACTTCCATCCCTTCTCTTTTTCTCCTATTTATTATATATCTCATGTTAACATATCATGCATTTGACAGCAAACTGTCCTATACATTTTACTTATTACTTTCTTACTATTCTCCATCTCTTCTTCCAATTCTCAACATATCATATGTGTGTCTATATGTAATTTCATTATTTATCAGTTGTCTTTCGTCCTGATTAAGACTATTTAATCAAAATATCATTGAATTGTTTCGTTGCTAGTATTTCATGCTCACAATTTGTAACACTTTAGTCTATTTTTGTTTATGCACGCATTCCATTCTTTGTCTTTTACAAATATTTCACAAGTGTCACTATGAAACTTCAGATGACTTCATTCCTTATATGATTTATTTTGTTTCATTTACTGTTATCCTTAAGCATATTTCAAATGTGACTTGTGCTTTCTCTTATGTTCTTTAGTCGGTGTCCATGTCTCACTTTGGTAGCTCTAACATTGATAAACAGACATCATGTCAGTATATAATTAGCATTATTCTTCTTCTGCATTCATTCTCAAGCTCCTGCAGATTAACATGATGTAGTTCAGAGAAAGATTGTCTTAAGTCTTGGTTTTCGTAACATCCGACTTCGGACCATTTTGATCTTATATAGGATGGGAAAGCCAACACCATTCTTTGCTTCCCTTTCAGCAACATTTAAGCAAAGTTAATGTTTGAGAGTAGTTGGTACACACCTTTGTTGATTTGTTAAACATGTCTTGATTTCTCAATCAAGTGTTCAATTTGTAAACATCTATCAAGGCAAGAAATGCAAGTAAAAATGTAATATAATCTATAAAATGTAGAAAGGCTGCAGGCTTTTACAACATAACGGCAGACATAATAAAAACTCTAGATGAATTTGGTGTGGAAACTGTCACAGAACTTTGCAATGACATACATAAAACAGGCCACTTACCTAAAGACGTGAAATCATCAATATTTATACCACAGCCTAAGAAGCATAGATCTTCTTAAATGTACAGAAAATAGGACACGTTTGATGAGTCATATAACCAAAATACTCATCATCATCAGGTGCCATGCCGGCTAGCGTAGGCGGTCATGGCTCTCCACAGCTCTCTATCCACAATATTATGTATCAAGATCGTTGTTGTTTCCCTGCCGTGCCAGGTTGTCAAACTGTCTAATATATTCTCACGTTGTCACCATCTGTCTCTGTTGCCTACAATTTTGCCTGTTGGGATTATGTTCTCCAAACCTGCCTGTCCAAAGAAGTGGCCAAAAAAGAATATTGTCTTTTTCTTATATTATTGATTAAGGTCCGTTTCGCATTTGACTCTTTCAACACCTCTATATTAGTTTTTCTGGCAGTCCATGGTATTCTCAGCAATCTTCTATAGAACCACATCTTTATTGCCTCTAATTTCCCACTTTCCAGTATGTTTATTGTTCACGACTTGACCTATATTTTAGTATAGGGGTTATATAGCACTTCATAACTCTCTTTCTCACCTCTAATGACAAGGTCATATTACACAATATATTTTTCATTTTTCTAAATGTTGTTTTTACCTGTTGTTTTCTCCTCCTTATTTCTGTTGAACTTCTTCCATCTGCTGTAATCGTTGTACCTAAATATTTGAATTGGTGGACCTGTTTTAATACTATATCATTCACTTTGATCTTGCAAGGTGTGTTATTTTGTTTCTTTGAAATAACCATTACTTCTGTTTTCTTGATATTTAGGAAGAGACCTTTGTCTTTACTTTCTGTGACTACTACATTAATTAAATCTTGAAGGTCTTCCTCACTTTACTAAAATACTACTCAAGGTAATACATGAACAAATTAAAAACAAGATAGACACTGATGTCAGTGAAGAGCAATTCGGTTTTAGGAAAAATAAAGAAAGCAGATAAGCTATACTTAGTATCTAACTATTGAGATATGAATATTTAGAAGTCCAAACATATCTATATTTGCTTCATAGACTACATCATCACCTTTGATAGAGTCCAACATGAAAAATTAATTGAATGCCTTCGAGAAATAGACATAGATGGAAAGGACATCACAATGATAAGAAATATATATTGAAAATACACTGCGTCAATAAAGGATGAAAACACCTACTCACCATACATAGAAATAAGAAGAGGGGTAAGAGTTAGCTTGAGAGACAAAATTAGGAATGAAGCACTAAGGAAACAATTAGGGATCAAGCCAACAATAGAATACATACAGAAACAACAAGTTAAATGGTACGGCCACATAACCAGACAGAAAGAGCAAAGTATTATCCAAAAAAACACTTAACAAACGATACGAAAACAGGAGACATAGTGGACGCCCTCGTAAAAGGTGGATATATAGTGTATTAGAGACACTCAGAAATATAAAAGCAGAGGAGGCAAATAGAAGGGCAAAAGACCGTACACTCACTCTCCCCTCAACACCGAAAGGTACATGAGGACAGAAATAAGAAAAAAAGAAGAAGATCTGGATAATGTTTACTGATGGTATTATCAAGTTTTTGATCAAATTTTCGTACATTCTATTCTTTGAAACCTAGGAAAATATATTTACTGATTAATACCAGTAAAACACATTTCAATTTATACTTATGATCTGGTATTATTTTTTACACAGTTCATTGTTTAATCTATAATAAAGTATTTCATTTCTATAGTTCTTACTGCCTTTGTCTCTTCACAGCTTAATGCAGAAGACCTCATCGATGCAATCAATGAGATGTATGCAAACAAACAATACAAACAAGTGAGTACTGACAATTAATTTATCATTTATTCATTTACCCTTTAGATCCTAACTGAATATTTTTTGGTAGTTCTTAACCATATCTCCCTTACAGTAGCAGCACATTGGTTCTACTGGTAGCCAACTATAGCCGTCTCTGGGCGCTTTGTTTTTACTTGTTTCCTTGCGGTTGATATTACATTTTTAGTTTGCGCTGGGTTAATGTCTGGACATGACCCTTGCGTAGGTCACAGTTTACGCTTTCTCTGCGTATTTACATCATGGAAATATCTTTTCTGACTGAATTTTGAAGAAATTTTCAAATTTTGTGGAATTTTGACACAATTTTTTCATAATGGAAGATATTGTTCATATGCACACTTATGATGACAGCCATAGTTACAATGAAAATTTGCTCGATGTAGGTAATTTGCATACCAAATATAACGTGGAAAGTGGCAGTGGCGTTCCTTGTTAGATAGACCTAATGTTGCCGACAACGACAAGGAAATTCATGGTACTAATTGTGATATAGCAAATTTCGCTGGAATGATGTAATTTTTCGAGTAGAATTTGAAAATTTTGTAGAAAACATTGGCCTAGACAGTACATAATCTTGATGAGATTGTCACACCTTATGAATACTTCAGCATCATTGTCAATGGGAAGTTTATCAATTTACAGCCGATCGGACAAATTTGTATGTAGCATATCGTACAAAACAAACAAGGAAAGAAGACATGTGCTGGATATTTGTAGCTGCCATTGAAATTAAACATATATATATATATATATATATATATATATATAATTATTATTAACCTCGTATTCTAGATGGCATGTATTGGAGTACATGGGTTGAACGTTTCGGGCATATCAACCTTTTGGGAAAAAGGAGATTTGAGAATATATTTCAATATTTTGGTCTCAATTTTAATCCACTACTCATCACCCCCAAGGTAAACTATTTTTCCCCACAATATGTTGAGTTTGGCAGTTTATTTTCAAAAATATACCGGGTATATGTATACAATTATCTTTGATATAGGTTCATGCAAGACTAATAATTTGTCTGTTGATCTGACAAGTCTGAGTGTGATATGATGAATAGTTTGAAAGACAATGCATTTTTAACATCATATTAATAATTTTGAAGAGTTGTACCCCTTGTCTTAGTGATGATGGATTGAAAAAGGGAAATTGCATAGTGGTGAAAGTGTTAAAAGTACTGAATTAATTTTGATGAAAGATAGAAAATTGGGTGCTTTTCTTATATTACCAGTAAATTTGTTATTTTAGATGATATTTTAATACAATTTGAGTATGTCTAGTATGAATAGATGGATGTCTAAAATGTCATGTGCAACAATTATATCGGTGACCTAGTGAGTGAGCACATTTGACCTACTTTACAATAAACTTAAAGTTATTCATGTTGTCTCACTAAAAGTCATGAAAATTGTAAAAACATGTGGAAAATAGTCCAGCAATATAGGCACATCGATGTTTACTGGTCTGGAAGGGTTAGTCATCCTTATTTCTTCTGCCTGCCACCTTACAGTGAGCACAGTTACATTTGTCGTTTTTTTAATTAGATCATGCTTTGTTCTTGCTAAGCCATATATTTTGTTAGTGTGTCCGTTTTTATCTGCTAAAAGGTGGAGTAATTTTGAATTTAATTGCAAGAAATAGCCCTCATTCATTGAAATGATGTCTGGTTGCACCCTGTACTGCTATCATCAAAGCTTTATTTCAGAAAGAGAAAGGGAACATGTGTGGGAGCAGTCTGTAGGACATTGAACATCGCGTTTTTGTCTTTGCCTTTCTTCTAGCGTGTCTTTGTTGATGTCTGAGGTTCTCTAAAGCTGCTGCATCACTCTTGATTATGCAATGACAATCGGATGTGTCTTGTTCAGAATTCTCCCATGAATTTGTGTCTATTTTGTTGTGGGTAAGTGATGTCTTAAGAGTGTCTTTAAAATACTTCTTCTGTCCTCCGACCTTGCGGGAGCCAGACTGTAATTCTCCATATAACAACTTTTTTGGTTGACGAAAATCTTTCATGCGAACCATGTGTCCTTCCCAGCGTGTCTACACCTTCATCAACATTTTATGTATGCTTAAAACTTTGATTTCACCAGTACTTCACTGTCTGGTTATTTTTCCAACTAACGGATGTGGAGTATCTTACGAATATAGCTTAGGTGGAAGTGGTTGTGTCTTCTAGCATGTCTGACATATACTGTCCATGTTTCACAGGTATAAAGGAGTGATGATATTACTGCTGTTTGGTAAACTATGAGCATAGTGGTGGTTGTTTTTCCCCTTCTCTCCCATACGTTTTTTTTTCAGTCTTTGAAATTATTGACTGTTTGAAGCTCTTCTTTCTTTGATCCTTATATGAAGATTTAAGTATGGTTTGTTTGGCATGGATTTATCATGACCTCTGTATTCTTTGTATTAATGGTGAAACCAAAGTTGTTGCATGCTTCAGAAAATTGGTTTAGAGTGACCTGCATACTGTCTGCAGAATCAGTATCCAGTGCACAGTCATCTGCATAAATGCAGGGTTCCCTGACCATTGTGTATCATACTTTAGTTTTGTCTGGTAAAAATTGAATATTGAAAAGTTTACCGTCTGTTCTGTATCTTATTTGTATTCCTTTTAATGTCGCTTGATCTAGCCGCGTCTGTCAGCATTGAAAAAAAAATAGCAGGCTGAACAGTGTTAGAGTTAGAACACTGTAAGATCCTTGATATATCCTTGATTGACCTCATTTGTTACAGGAACGGCTGGTGGTGACACCCAATCACTGATAACAACAGCCATCATGGAACTGTCGCACTATGTTGATACATTTTGGGGGGAGAGCCAAATTTGGCGAACACTTTCAACATCTCATCTCTGTTCATAGTGTAAAATGCCTTTATGAGGTCTACAAATGTTGTGAAAAGTTTTCTATGGTGTTCTTGAATTTTTTCTTGGAGTTGACAGAGAGCAAAGATCACTTTCATTGTCCCACGATCAGCCCGAAATCCGCACTGACTTTCAGGCAGAAGATCATCTGTGAGTGACTATGTAATTTGCTTCAGCATTACAAGAGTGTCTATTATTTTACCTGCTATGGATAACAACAATATTCCGTGTTGGTTGTCAGATGACTCTTTATTTCTCTTGCCTTTATATAGGTGGAACCACACTTTCTGGTTCGCCACTTCCCCATCCTCATCAGGGCTTGTTGTGTATGTTGATGATGATAGTTGAGTAATGACTAGCGCTGAATTTTGTTGAAAGATGTGGATGAGTTACGCCATTCGTCGATCACACTATCTATTCCTGATCCACTAGTGTACCAGTGGCAAGATAAATCAAGACGACTGGAGATGTACCAGGACGCAGTGGGTGACCAGAGTGTTATATGTGTCTAACAGATCCCTTTTTCCACAACCCTCTGCTGGCAAGTGTGAAAGCCCGGAATGCTAACCACTAGATACGAGACATAAATATAGAAGACTGTGGAAAAACATGATAACCAATGCCATACGGCATGAACCACAAGCAGAACATTCTCTCACTGAACTTTAATATGGTGAAAAATGCGAGAACGGACCTGATGGTTATGAAAATGTTTTTTGTAATTGAAACATTTGATCTCAGTGGGAGTATATTCTTAGGTCACTCCAGGACTTTTTTGATGCAATTTTGAGAAGAATTTGGCATCAGATATTGGTATGAGAATGGATGATGTGCTTGTACAGACATTCTTTTGCATTTACTTTCAAATTTCTACCAATTTGCAGGATATCTTAGAAAACTCTTGAATATTGATTGAGAAGAATGGCAAGATAAACAAAGTAAGAAAGAGCAGAAAGCAACAAATTTCTTTTACAAAAGGAAATATTGTTGACTTATATCAAATATATATTTAGAATTAATAACAATAGGCTCCCACTACAACAGGCAGCAAGCAACATCTTTTTAAATAAGCAAAAGCAACGGTTGATTTATATCAGATATATACTTAGACTGCCACTTCAAACATTAAAATAATTGCCGTATAAAGGAGAAAAATGAGAAAGACACTTTGTAGAACAGCTATCAAAGAGGGTCTAAGAATAAATCTAAACAGCATGTAAGAATTACACAGAGTATTGCTAAAACTGGAGATCACTGATGTCTGCCTCATAATCCGCGTTAGGCAGAAGGAAAATAACTAGATAGCCCTGAGAACAATAGTGTTAGTTTTGTGGTAAATTAGCTGCTCAGATCTCTCCCTGAGTGTATCTGCCATTACACTTCTGCTGACAGTACTGGTCCTAGCTTGCAGGAGTTTGAGAAGAACACAGATGCAGAAGAAGAATGGTGAGGTAAATCAGCACCCACATGTTTAGTATTGATGTGCAACAATCGATAATAAGTGAGACTGCTGTAAAACTGTATAACAGTAGTACTTACTTAAAACACAAGGTCCATCAGCTTTACAATGAGATCACAGACTATGACTATTGGGTAAGGGTATGAAAAAATACAGATAAAGGCATGCAAGACAATTCAACGTTTCAAACTTAAGGTCTATTTCAAGAAAATACAAGGCAGTGAACAGTAAAAATAAAGGTACTATCACAAAAGCATTAGATCACAGATATTTAACAGCAGAGTTATCCAAGGTAACAGTGATGTACATAGACATGTACAAGTATTGTCATAGAGACAACATCAAATTACCATTTCAAAAATCCCATTTTCACATCAACTGTGACTTTACATGTAAATCCCGTAACGTCATTTACGCTATCATTTGTAAACACTCTGACATGAAATATATATATGACAGGTGAAATTGGCAAACACTAAGTGACAGTTTCTGCCAGCATCTTCATGCCATTAACCACAGATCGCCTACTCCTGTTGCTATATTTTTCAATGGCACTGATCATCATGGTGCAGGTCACTGAAAAAAGGTCATCAACCACATACCTATAAAATAACTATACATTGCAGTTTGGTACCCTTAAGCCATTTGGTCTTAATACATTTAGTAATCATTCCTATATTTAGATTTTGGTGATGAGGCCTTTGTTGTATTGTCATTCATGGTGTATTCAAGTATAGTAATTTTATTTTATTTTTATTTCCCATATTTTTTTAATGTGCATCTCTATGCTCCATTACAATACTTGTGTATACATATACAATTACCTTAGATCTCACAGCTGTTACATGTCTCCCTCTAATGCTTTTGTGATAGTACCTTTTTGCTGTTTAATGTCTTGTATTTTCTTGAAAAAAGACTTCAAGGTTAAAACTGTCTTGTATACTTTTTTCTGTTTTTTTCTCCATACCCGCACCCAATAATCTGACAGTCTGTACGATCATTGAAAAACTCATTGACCTTGTTTTTTTTACCTAAGTACTATTATAGTGCGTTCAAAAATAGTTGTCCACCGATATTGTCTATTTTCTCCGTAACTACTGAACGTATAGGCGTCATATTTTGCATGAGTACATTCTTTCTTAACCACGTTACAAAATTAATTATTATCGACATTGAACGGATTTATCGCAGCAATCGCTACGAATGCCTTTTTTAAGGTAGCAATACGTTTCTTTTGATAGTCGTAAAAATAGACGGTTTACATTAAAAATTACTATTTTGTTTGTCAATGAAGAGAATTACGTATTATTTGTTTATTGTAGTATTTTTCTCTCTTGCTATTCATTGGCTGCTAGGCAAAGTGTGAATGTACTAGCCAATTATATGCACGATTATATAAGAAGACGTGATCATTGATTACATTATATTACATACATATTTTGCACATCATACAAGAGACATTACATGACTACAACACGTCTATATCGATCGGAGGTCGCCCTATTTGCAACTTGCGATTCGCTGATGATATTGATCTTATAGCTGGGTCAGAACAATCATTGCAAGAATTAACATCAAAGTTAGAAAAAGTTACCAGCAAGTACGGAATGGAAATCAATTCATATAAGAGCAAAATTTTGGTAAACAGCAGAGACACAGAAAACCAGACTAATATCATGATGAATGGACACAAGCTTGAAGAGGTGAATACCTTTAAATACCTCGGATCCAGTATATGCAGCGATGGTAAATGCAAAGCAGAACTAAAAATAAGGCTGGAGATGGCTTTAGCGTCATTGTCAAGGCTAACTGTGATTTGGAAAAGCAACATCAGTGTTGGAGTGAAAATCAAACTGTATAGGTCGCTGGTGCTTTCTGTTGTGTTGTATGGTTGTGAGAGTTGGACACTCACTGCGGACATGGAGAGAAGATTACAGGCTTTCGAGTATAAATGCTACAGAAGAATTCTACGAATTTCCTATAGGGAACATAAGACCAATGTGTACGTAAGAAATAAAGTAGAGATGTGTGCAGGTGTCCAGGAGCCATTGCTTTCAATAGTGAAACGACGAAAACTAGCATGGTTCGGACATGTATGCAGGCACGATTCCTTGTCAAAAACAATACTGCAGGGAACTGTCGAGGGTAGAAGAAGCAGAGGAGGACAAATAAAGACATGGACAGACAACATCAAGGAATGGACAGGGCTAGATATTTCCACACTCATCCGCATCGCTGACGATAGAATTCGCTGGAGGACTCTGTGTGCTGAAGCATCCAATGTGGTACCCCTACGACCCTGAAGGGTTATGGGTTTATTGATTGATTGATTATCGTGAAATTTCTTTAGTGAGAATCTTCATGCATTGAAAAGCACGATCTTGGAACGTCAATTAATATTGACATGTGTGACACATTCAGTAAGCATTTGTATAGAGATTTCATAGTTAATTATATTAAAATAATAGCAGGATGTCATGTTCCTCTACGGTGTATCTCATATTCGATGTGTTTTTATTGTGATATCTTCAACATATCATGTTTTTGCAAATAATTACATAAAGCAGCATTTACAACTGTATTACAAACATGTCTTTGAAAGTTAAATTCATTACACTAAAAAGTATAACTATGAGATTGTACAAATATTTTTCACAAAAGGCACGACGCAGAACTCTATTTCATAGTATTTCACACTGTCAAGGTGGTTACGCGAAATAACCATAGTTTTAAAAACATAAGAAACAGAGAATGAAAAAAATTTGTAGATAATTTCGAGAGCTATTCGTAAATATTTGGATTGAAAAGAAGCTTTGACATTAACAGCATTGAAAATGTATACAGAAAAGAACAACGACATTCACATTTCTAAAACTAAATTACATACATGTAGCAGAAGCGTCTTGTGAGAAAACTACATTTAGTAACTATGAGAAGTAAATATTTTAGATAAATCAGGGAGATGTGTAAAGAAAATTATGATGTTGTAAAAGAAATGAAGTAACATATAGCAATTATTAATGCCGTAGGGGTGTGAGATGTTAGTGATCTCACATTGCAGAGGCTCTAAAAATGAGGGTGGTAGCCATCTCCTCTCCCTCCTTGTCTTTACTTCACGGATTAACCCGGTATCCATTTAAGGCTTGGTCGACCTGGGAGCCGTTGCGATATGAAAAACATTTCCGCCTCAACTGAGGAGTGAACCCAGGACCACTCATATGCGAAGCCAGTGCGTTAACCAGTTCGCTACGCAGCTCCCTATGATATTGTATATACGAATGAAACGTGGATTAACGCTCATCACACTAATAAAAAGGAGTGACCATCTGTAGAGAGAACTAGTAAAAGATATATACCAAGCAGAAAAACTGTACTTTCATAACTATATAGACCATCATGTCTGGTTATCGACAAGCTTCCTACCATAAGGTTATTGCATGTAAGATCCTTACAACCTCATCTGCTAATGAAGATATTAATATATGGCTTAGAAAAGAACATATTCCATTTACTGAAATGCACTTGAAACCGGAGTTACTGTCAATGGTAAAGAATGTACACAGAGCGAAGACATTCCACAATTCTACAATTATATACACGTTTAACTGTTAAATATATATATCGCTACATATAATCTCAACGCAATGAAAGAAAAATATTACATTCGGAATACTGTACTTCATTTTTACCCATGCTATGACATAACGATGCGCATATACCAGCAATCACCGTAAAATTTCTTTTCCACATACAATAAAATCAGTACTACATTAAAAACAACATTCGTAGCTTCTGCTGCGATAAATCCGTTCAATGTAGATAATAATTAATCATAATTCTGTAACGTTGTTAAGAAATAATGCATTCATGCAAAATATGAAGTCTATACGTTCTGTAATTACGGAGAAAATAGACAATATCGCAGGACAACTATTTATGAACGCAATATAGTATTATTGTATAAAGGAATTATTCTTCAGATATATATATATATATATATATATATAGGTTGACTGTAGATTTACTGGGACAGTACCGGCTTTTAGTGCATTGTGCCAGTGTCCTAGGAAACTTTATCGGCATGCACAATGACCCCGTTTAAAAAAAACCACTATATTTCTATAATAAATATTACTTCCTAATTATTATATATTATTTTCTCATTGTGTGTAGTTTATAATCAACTATCAGTTGTTACACGTGGAGAGACTGAACAGCGTGCATATAACCGAGAGGCTTACAGAAAGACAGTGAATACGACAATCTGTAAAATACACATCACATATATAGATCAGTTGTTATTCAGTCCTTTAACTTCTTTATTTCTAAGTTAATAAAATAGTTGTGCTAATAATACATGCTTATTAATCATTCTACCACTGAGCTGACACATCTTCTACCTAGATAAAAATCCTTATTCAATAATTGAGTTTGTGTGATATAATTGTAATTCTAAGAGATAACATTTACTATAATTGTTGCTGCTACATTGTGAACACATTTTTTGACAAGGTTTGGATCCAGTTATATGTTTTTTATATATGGTCTTACCAATGGCTCACTAGACAAACCACCCATGCAACAGAAAATCTTAGTAGATGACATGCTTTTATATTGAAGTTATCTTCTTATAGAAGCTTCATGGCAGGTCATCTATATAATCCCGTAGTCGTAACATTCGATAACAGTTACCATGTTGTTCCGACAGGTCGACGTTGTGCTTGAACTAGTTACGGGCACGGCGTGGGTGGGCGAAACAACAAGGAAATCTGTCGCAAGGGCTAGAGTTGTGCCCTGATGTCGACGTCTGTTTCGGCGGCATTAGACTCGAAATACCATCGAGTTGGATGGCTGCTGGAACAGAGGGCTGAGCACTTATGGGAATGCCCCACGTGCTGTGAGGCCAGTTTCTTATCAAGAATCATGAATATATGTTTGTTTATGCATGCAATCTCTATTTGCCAGCAAATGTGACTAAAATACATATTAAATATTTATCAAACAGATGGTGTTTTATATTGAAGCTTGTCATTCAGGATCCATTTTTGATAGCCTTCTGAAAGATGATATTAACGGTAAATGTTTACATTTTGAAATGGGGATTGTTATTGAAAAACTTAATGATTCATCATTATCATCATAATTTTCCTCGTGTGCTAAACTTGGTACATAGGGCAGATGTCATAGCTCTCCATGCTTGTCGATCAACAGTCAGTTGTTCCAGATCGTTTATTTTCATACAAGCTGTTGTGATTTCTTTTTCGATAGGTTGTTTCAATGTTGTTTTTGGTCTTCCCCTATTTCTGTTGCCAATCGATAACCATGTAAAGACTTGATGTGGTATTCTGTCTTCATTCATTCTGATTGTGTGACCGATGTATGCCCAACACCTATTTCTAATAACGTCTGTGATGTATTCTTGTTTTGTCTCCTCACTTAGTGTCTCGTTTGACTTAAATTCTTTCCAGTTGTTTGTTTTTGTGATTTTCCTGAGACATTTGCTTTCGACAGCATTTAGTTTGTTTCCTAAGGATGTAGTTTATTTCCAGCTTTCACACCCGTATGTTAGAACAGAAATAACACATACGTTGACCTTTATATTAATGCTGTGTTTTTTTTAAAATCTCCAAATGTTTGAAAGTGAGTTGACTGTATTTGATGCCAGAACAATTCTAGTCATAATTTCTGTACTTAGTTTCCACTTACTGTTATTCTTTTTCCAAATAAGTGAAATGTTCTACTTTTTTCTAGTATATTGTTATTTATTTGTATCCCATTGTTTACATTAGAAAAGTCCATTAATTTTGTTTTGGCTACGTTAATTTGCAGGTTTATTTGTTCAGAAAAATATTGTAGCTTGTTGTCTTTTCCTGCAAGTCTGTATGCGTCGAACTCAGTAGTGCAATGTCGTCTGAGAAATCCAGATCTTCCAAAGCTCCGTTGTTATCTATTTGATGCCTAGTTATTTTTGTCCTATGCACTTTCGCATTACACAGTCAAGCGTGATGTTGAACAGTATTGGTGACATAACACATTCCTGCTTTACTCCAGTTTTTAACGGGGACAAGTCAGTCTTCATGCAGAATTTTGAATCTACATAGGAAGTTTTGATAACGTTTACATATTTTCTTGGAAAGCCGTAAAGTATGAAAATCTCCCAAAGTGATGGTCTATGGAGACTATCAAAAGCTTTTTAGTAATCTACGAAATTTATAATGATTTGCTTGCATCTCTGTGGACTCTTCAATAATCATTCTCAATGTGAAGATTTGATAGATTGTTGAGCAGTGTGGTCTAAAGCCCACCAGCTCCGCTCTGAGCCTCTCATCCACGGATGATTTTATCCTTTCTATTATGATGTTAAGAAACAATTTTTATTGATTAGGTTGAACATTATCTGTCTTTGGAATTCACATATTTTTGTACGCTCAGATATGGTACACTGGTTTAGACCATATTTCACCATTTAGGACATTCTAGCAAATATAATTGGTTAATTAATGCATGATCTGCAATGTGATAAACTTGCTGATGAATTTATGCTTGAGAGCTTTGACGAACTTTGATATCTTTAAAGTTGAAAAATCAACTGCTTTCATGCAGTGTCTAGTGCACTAGCACATTGATCCTGTGGTTCAGGGTCCATTTCCTAATTGAATGTTTCCAAGTACAAATGGCTTGCCAGGTTGTCACAGTCTAAGAAAACAAATACCTTATTTTTTATTATTATTATTCTCAGTTTAACATGTCTAAACAGCAAGTCCAGTTTTTTAAAAAAATAAATGGTTCTGTACTTGAAACTTCTCAGAGCTCTCGCACATCTTTTTGTGGATGTCTGTCTCAGTAGGCCAGTGCTACTCCTTTAACTGTTTTAGTGTAATGAAGTTATGCAGGATATGTTTCACAATCTGTGCTGCCTGCTGGCATGGACATAGAAGTGATGAAGCCAGTCTTAGTCTATTTAAGTGGCTGTTTAGTCTGTATCAGTGTGTCATTCAGCTAATAACAAACTAAATGGAATGGAGGCTGTTACAATGATCCTGAAATGGCCGCTTGAGAAACCATTGACCAAGATGTCATGATGTCTGAATATTAATCCCTGGCAAATCGTCATTTGCTTTTTGTTCAAGAAGTTTCAGGTTCAAAATTGAACCATCACATCTGGTTCACTCATGCATGTTTTTCCAGACATCATTGGGATTATCTCCCTACAATCACATTTGTTGAAACAGTTATCTGAAACTTGCACAAGGCAATGAATAGAAAAACTGACACAAAATTAAACGTGTGTTTGAAAGACTAGTCGGGGCTTATACTAACCACAGATGAGCAGATGGGTAGCGCTTTCTTCAGCAGATACCTCCAACAATTGATGAAAGTAAGACTATAGTGGCCACTTCAACAGCACCTCTGGTAATAAATGATATCGCTGATAAGGAACTGGTCTCGTTGGAGAATGTAAAAGAGACCATAAAGAAAACATCATATGGCACACCAGGGCCCGATGGAATACGCTGGAATACATGACTATATCATTCAGAAAGCTAGGATAGGTGTCAGTGCAGTCAAAATCATGGCATCTGCAGAGATGCCGTAGCGAACCCTTTTTCAGATGATGCAGGCAGTGGTATTATCTGTGGTGGACTATGGTTTAGGTTTTTTTGACAGTCGCAAACACAGGTGGATAGATTGGAGAGAGTTCAAAATGAAGCTATGAGAGCTGTCCTATGATGCTCAAGAGATACACCTATCATATCCTTGAGGTTTCTCCTAGACCAACCTAGCATCAAATCAATATATAAAATAGCCCAGGTTGAATAATACTTCAAGGTCGCCAATAATGATCATCACGTCTTACACCAATCTCTAGAATCCTTGATTGCAGAAGCAGAAGAACCCTACTCAGAGTTTGTGAGCTGGAGGAAGTGGGAAGAGGCTGTGAACTGGTGACACTTTGCAAAGAGAAAAAATTATTGACAACAGTGGTGATACAGATGGGAAGAGAGTGCCGCGAATTGGCTGCAACAGAACAGAGAAAATGATCCAAGAACTCATACTGCAGCCCTCGAAGCCACACGATACAATAATTTACACAGACGGCACAGTAACGCAAGAAACAAAGATGTGTGGTTGGGGTTTCGTGGCCTACCAAAAATTGCAAGAAATTAGCTGAGAAGTCCGCTGCCTACCCCACTAGAACATCAAGTATGAGAATGGAAATAGAACCGGTGACAGCAAAGCATTACATGGATTTACTGTCCTGGTCATGCTGGGGTCAAGGGGTATCGAAAGAACCGATGTGTTGGCTGGTAAAGCTTTGGTGAACGGCACCGAGATAAGAAGAGACATGATATAATTGATTAGAGCAGTCATGGATATCCTACGAGAAGACTAGGAAGCAGTCGAACGTGACAATGTACATATGCAGAGAATGGTAGAAATGGGAGTGACTAGAGGTGATTTGAGAAAGTGCTCCCTCTCCGGAAAGATCAGAAGAACGCGTAATCAGTAACTGACTGGGACAATGAGCTTATACACTTTTAGATGGCTGACGGAACGGCAAGCAGAGCATATATGGGAATGCCTCCAGTGCTGTGACGCTTGTTCCTAATCAAGAATCAATCAAGAATCAATCAAGAATCTTGCACAAGCTTCTCATTCAAACATCAATCTGGAGCTAACAGTAAAACTCCACTACATGACATATAAAATAAGTGTGACAATTTTGTACTAACATCGTCATAGTCATTTTTTAAAATAGGCCTACTTTTATACTACTACAACAAAAATTATTATCTTAACAGATTTTGTCTCCTTTGGATATTTTTAATTCTTAGTTTTTTCTAGAGCACTATTGATATTTTTAGCATTTAATCCTAAAATAAAACAAAACTTTACAAAATGTTTCTGCACTGGTTTCGGTTGAATAAGTTTCTGGTAATGTACAGATGACATGTTTGTATGTGGTTTTTGTGTGTTTTATTTTGTGTGGATCGCAAATTGTACACTGCAGATTATTCAAGAAACATCCGGTTTATTTATTATTTACATAAAGAGCTACATTCAATAAATGGAAGTAATAAACAATACTAATCATTATAACATTGTGAATAGAAAGTGACAGATGATCACATTGTTTACAACTAGTAGCAGAATTATGTGTCTTCATGTCACTAAGCATGAAACAACTTAGCACTATGGAAACCATGTACACACATTTTCAGTCTGGCTTTATTTTAGTATCAGACACCCATATTTTCTTTCAATAATCTCACTTCATTCTTCTTCATATCTGTATCTCAATAGCTTAAGTTCTAGCTCCAAATACTAGATGATTGTCCATGTTTTAGAACCATACATTAATGAAGAGATAGGCCTATGTAGAGCATCATTTACAGTTTTGCTAGTGTTTCTCTCGCTGACAATATTTTTTACATTGCATGCGCATCTAGCTATTTCTGTTCTTTTTTGTAATCTGTTTCAAATTTACCATCATCAAATTGTTAAATAACATGTTCCTTATACAGTATTTGCTACTACTGCTGCCAAACCTGATGAACCATCTTTTGCCTGTTATTATGATGGTACTAGACGAGCATACCTCGGTGATTTATATAGTGTCACGTGGATGGAGGACTCTGATAAGGTACTTACAATTGAGGGTAGGATTAACTCAGTCACAAACACACTGGTTTATTGTATAGAGGTTCTGGATGTAAATCTAGGATGGGATCACTTTATTTTTGACCCAGGTTTACTAATGGATATCAGTTTTGTATAGTTGACGAAGAAACAATTTCTATGTGAGCTGGTAGGTTTTGACAGCCCATAGTCATTTTGACAAAAGCAAAGGTACTCAGTTGTCCAACTGAGGCAACAATAGGACTAATAAGGTTGTTTCACAGGTATGGTTATATAAGGTTTGGGGTGGGGTTATAGATGTACATTTAATCTCCAAAGTGCAGCAGTATCTCAGAATTACCACGCCCTACATGAATTACAGCACACACTTCTGGGCCAACTATCTCATCATTGTGCTGTCAGATTTGTTGACCCATTGGCAGTAATGGCACATCTACCCAGTCACCTAGGAGTCTACCACATACGGATAAAGGTACAATTCTCTTAACCTGCATCTCTTCGTCATCCATGGGGATGATTTGACAAAAGACAAAAGTAAGAAATTGAGACAAATGTAACAGAATGATTTTAACAGATGACAGGTTGTTATAAATAACCAAACTATCAGAGGAAATCCGACATTGTTACATTATCTATCGCACAATTTTCTTTAGTTGCTTCCTACAACATGTCTGGAAACAATATGGTAGCCATATTTATTTGCACCTTGAACTAGAAGTCCAGGTCCCGGCTGCTACACTGGCATTTGTATAGTTGAGGTCAGTAAAATGTGAGTATGAGCACTGAGGTATTACTGTGAGATATTTTCTGCATTAATTTAAAACTGCTGAAAATTGTCAGAATGTAATTAAAATAATGGCTCAAAGAATTCCGTGACCCAAAAGCCAAGCTGAATTCATATATGTCAGGGTGAAAGGCACAAATGTAGCAGCAAAGCTGTAAACCATGACACAGTGTATTCCATTCTCCTGACTATCTATTATTCTTCAGCACTGAATACTGTGCATGGGGCAGAAAACAGAGCTCTCACGTTCAAGTGATGTGATGCTACTGTGTGTAATTCTTGCGTGTAGGCTGTTAAGATCGATAGTCATACCCTCTTTTACGATTGTTCTATGAAAAATCTCTCTTGGTCTTCCTCTTTTTTTCCATCTGGTACCCAATTTAATTCTTGTAGTGGAAGTCAGTTTTCATTCATTCGTAGCACACGTCTGATATAAGTCCATCGTTTTCTTATTATTGTAGAAACAAATTGCTATTTGGTGTCTTCTCTTACGTATTTCTTTGACTTGAATCCAAATGATAAATATTTTAGTAAAATCACAAATATACTAGACTAAGTACTATATTTAATGTTTGTTCTCTGTATTTTTCTTGAGAAATACCTTATGTCTGAAATGTTGTTTTAGTCTATTTTGAATACTGCCTATATTTGTTCATGTCAGTTAATCTGATAGTTTATATGACTGGTAAAACTTTCCATCATGTGTTCTGTGTAAGATACATATTTATAAAGCAGACTAACCATGTTTCCTGAACTAGTTATGCAAAGCACATTGACCATGTTTTTTAACCATAGTTTGAAGCTGACATAAAATGTCATATTTGGTTTGTATTTTTTTTAAAGTTTTTTTTTTAAACAGGAAAATTTGGACAGTGAGACCTTACAAAAACAGTTTAAGATTGTTAAAGAAGAAACAAACACAAGTCATGTCATGGAATATGGAGACTTGGTAAGTTATTCAGTTTAACTCAAAAATATTTATGGACAAGGAAGACAACGTCATAAATATCATTAGTAGGTAGAGAGGGTTTTGCTAAGTATTAGGTTTCCTAGTCTATATAACATATAGCTTGGATCCGTGGTTTGGCACATGCACAGTGCTTGAGTATTTACAGTTCAATGCAAAGGAAAGTGTATTGGGAAAGACAGTGGTGCTTTCTATACAACCACTGATGGTATGACAAAGGAGGTGACCAGGGCATTGCTATGATTGAAGACAGAGTGCTACAGGTGGCTAGTCGTTAAGCTGTTTGCCCTGTGTTCAAGAGGTATCGGATTCGAATCCAGCTGAAGACATCCTTTGCGTCTTTTGACCTCCTTTTTTGTTTCTGGACATTCACTATTTAGGGAAATTAAAGAACAGAAACACTTTCCAGTGCGACCACAGTGAGTAGTGTTAGTTAAATGGACTGTGAATTAAAAATTGTGTTAAATATTTTGGTACTCTACTGGCTGTGTCCCTACTTTTAACGAAGCAAACAACACATCATTTAACAAAACCAACTTTCGCTAAATGCACATACAACGCAGCATCCATCGATCTGCACATAACTGAGAGACCTACCTTTCCTGGAATACCCTTGGGGGGGGGGGATGAGGGCTCTCAGTGAATGGTACGCAGATCGGATGATCGCTAGTAGACGAGTCATGTTTTTTATATCCGGAAGCTCTTTGTTATGCGAACCTAATATTAAAAAGTTAGAATGAAATCACATGATATGGACACATTAGACCGCAATGAACCAATATTTTAGATATACGCAATGAGTAATAAAGTCAGATGTATTGGGACATTGCTGTAAACAAAATGGCAATACACCACATCTCCATTATGTGGGCTAAATCCTGTTTAAAATCTATTAGGACAGTTGTCTTGTTACGAGAGATCTAGTTGGAGTTTAAGATTGCAAATAGACAACAACCCCCCCCCCCCCCATCGAGGCCAGCACCTTGAAATGGTGATGGGGCTTAGTTCAGTCATCAGGGGCTGGAAACTAAGACTGGTCGGGCAGTCTCACTCGAGCAGGACCATAGTCTGGCCCAAGTAATCAGAGTGCTGAAGACGGAGGCAACCTGCCAAAAGGCGCACAGATAATCAGGATGCCACGCACACAACACAATGGATACATGTCTGCATCTATAAACAGTTATGGTGCCTGCCCTGTGGCGGACGTTCAGGCAGGGACGGTGCTGCGCCCAATACCTCTAAAGAGCCCAACCTCAGTTACTGGAAGTCCTTCTCAATTGCCCTGAGGAGCCAGGAGGCAAGGGAATAGAGCTACTGGCCAAACCAACAAACGACCAATAAAAATAATGCACTGGATTGCTGAGGGTGCCAATAGTAAAAGAGATGGATACAGCGAAAAATTGTAACTTGAAAATGTCCTAAGTGATGAACAAATCAATATATGCTGTATCCAAGAAACACACCTCAGCAGCGGCATAGCCTTCAAAATCAGAGGCTACCAGTGCTACCGGTCTGACCGAAAGGACAGGCGAAAGGGTGAAATTCTGACTCTTGTTGGAAGTATATATGGAAGGGACAGAATACCAGATGCTCCACCTAAAAACAGACAGTGCAGAATTCCATCTCCTGAATTACTACTGCCCAAATGATAAACTATTGGCACTAGACACAATTCCAGACAAAGAGAGACTTATTGCCACTCTCAGAGCTGGGGCTACGATCATATCGATAAGAAAGGTGAGGAACTTGAGAGCTGGCAGGATGAAAATAATCTCATCCTTATTACCCAGCCAGCAGACTCAGCAACTTTCTACTCGAGAGCATGGCACACCACCTCTACACCAGACCTGGCATTTCACTCATCAGGCCTGGAATGGAACATCACACGTGTTGTTGGAAAGCAGCTTGGGGATAGTGATCACAGACCAGTATTTCTGGAAATCCACAATGAATTTACCAAGGACAGCAGCACGCTAACATGGTGGAACTATAAGAGGGCAGACTGGAAAATGTACCAGCATTTAACCAGTGTTCTAGCTAAGGACATGAACTTGGACAAAGACATCAATAGAGCAGTGAATGAATTTAATAGATGTATACTACATGCTGCTATTAAAACCATACCAAAGGGGCACGCAAAAACTACAAACCCTACTGGAATGATGAACTGGAAAAGCTGCAAAATAAGATGGAAACATCTATACAGCAGGCTGAGAACAGACCTAGCCAAGAACATCACAACAATATCAGCAAACAAAGGCTAAATTACAAAGAGCCACGTTACAAGCCAGACGGAGCAGTTGGAAAGAAAAACAGAGTCGCTGAACATAGAAAGAGATACTAGGAAATTATGGAAACTTGTAAAACAACTAAATGACGAAGGTACAGGGAAAAATACCAGGATCACACTTTATAAAGAGAGAAACATTTTCACAGGTAAACATGCAGCTGATTACTTTGCAGATTCCTTTGCAGAAGACAATAGCGTCAAAGTTAGCCCAGACAAACAACGGGAGGTTAGAGAGAACCAACAAAACATTAAACAATGCGAACCTATACTTGAAGTCATAAAGGCACCAATCACAGTGAAAGAACTGGGGCATGAAATATCCACATTGAAAATGAAAAAGTCCCATTGAGCTGATGGGGTGTCCAATGAAATGATTAAAAATATGGGAATTTCAGCAAGAGCAAAGCTACTGCAGATCTTTAACACAAGCTGGTCCACAGGTAGTGTGCCACAGGCGTGGAGAGAAGCAATAATGATACCACTCCTCAAATCAGGAAAAGATGGCAACACAGTCTCCAATTACATCCCATCAGCCTCACAAGCGGTCTATGCAAAACAATGGAACGCATTATTATGAATCTTAGGATGCAGTGGTACCTTGAAAGTGAAAACCTTCTGGTACCACAGAAAGCAGGTTTCAGACAGTGCTACTCTACTGAAGATCAGGCAACCTACCTCTCCCAAGAGATTGAGGATGCCTTCCAAGATAAGAAACTGGTGCTAGCAGCATGGATAGATCTCAGGAAAGCATTTGATAAGGTCTGGAAAGAAGGGATACAAAAGAAATAGCGAAAGTGCAGGGTTAGCTCAAGGATGTAGAAATGGGTAAAAGCATACGTGCATAATAGAAGAGCCAGCAACCTAGTTGCTGAACTTGATTCTTGATTCTTGATTAGAAACTGGCTTCACAGCACGCGGGACATTCCCATAAGTGCTCCGCCCTCCGCTCCAGCAGTCATCGCAGTGTATGTAGACTCATAGTTCCGGCCAGGTGTTGATTGTGTGATCTTCGGGACTTTCCAAAAAAATTTCTTTTCCTCCCCTCACCTCTGAATACTCCCATTTCTAACATTCTCTGTATGTGTACGTTCTCAATCTCATTGACATCATCTGCATCTTGAAATGAATTTATTACTGCCTTCATTAAGTCTGCTTTATCTCTTCTCAGCATTGTGCCGTCTATCGCCGCATTGCCTGCCAATAAGTCGGCTCTCTCATTTCCTCTGACCCCAGCATGACCAGGGCAGTATATCCATGTAATGCTTTGGACAACTGAGTTGTTCAATAAGTCCCACCATTCTTTTCTTAGCATGAACTTTTCTATCTTGCGCAACATGCTTTGAGAGTCTGTGAGTATTACCGAGTGTGTTGATGTATCAGTTATCAACCAATTAAGAGCTGCTGTAACTCCCTCTATCTCCATCCTCATGCTCGATGTGACAGTAGAATATGCTGAAGATTTCTCAACCAACTTCATTTCTGTAGGCAACAAAACTCCAACCGCTTTTATTTGTGTTTCTGCTAACAGATCCATCTGTGTATATAATTATGTCTTGTGGTTCCGAGTGTAGTTGGGCGAGTTCGTGCACTGTATCCTGAGCGCTGACTGCCGTCCATTTTCGACACGCTTTATCTAGTTGTATTATCACTTTAGTCAGTGATTTTTTCTCAGTGTCTACCTCCACCTATTCACTGCCCTTTCCTATTAATTCCAATTCACGTACTATTCGCAGTGTGTCTTCAGCCTCTGCCATCCATGATCTGCCATGCTTGATTCGTTTTCCCTTTGACTCATCTAGACTATGGTGTAATGGGTGGTTGTTGTATTCTGTCACTTTAAGGTACGACTTAACTTGTGCTACTTGATGTCGCACTCTAATGCTGGGGAGATCAAGCAGAAATCTCATAGCAGAGATGGGTGTATATCCAGTACACCCCAGTACCGCTCGCATTGCCTCATTTTGAACTTTTTCCAATCTATCGACTTGTGTCTGTGACAAAGTTAGTAGGTCGAGGCCATAATCTATTACAGATAGCACCACCACTTGCAGAAGCAGAAAAAGTACCTATTGGTGCATGTCGAAGGTCGCCATTACCTTTATAACACTGATCCCTCTTTTAGCCTTCTGAATCATATTTGTGACGTGCTTGTTGAATGATAGACTTCTATCAAAGATTATCCCAAGATATTTAAGGTCCTGTTCTCTTTCAATTCGCGTTCTCTTGCTGAACTACCACACGGGATCAAAGTGGCAGTGTATGCTGACGACCTGGTGATCTGGTGCATGGAAGAACATGCAACAGTGGCCACTAAAAAATACAAAGAGCTATCGATGCCCTAACCTTATGGGCAAATAGATGGTGCATCAGCATTAACACAAATAAGTGCAGCACTACATTATTTACCCTTTCACCAAAACAAAAAGCAGTTGATATCAAGATAGATGGAGAGCTCTTGAAAGAAGACAAACAACCCACATACCTCAGAGTTACTTTTGATGATAAGGTGACATGGAAGAAGCACATAAACAAAGCAACAACAAAAGCCAGTACGAAGTTAGCTATCCTAAGAAAACTAGGTGGAACCACATGGGGAGCAAGTGGGAATATACTCAGTAAAGTTTACCAGCAATGCATAAGACCACACCTGAAATATGATTCAGCTGCATGGTGTCCTGCATCAAACACCACATTAAAAGATCTAGATAGAGTGCAAAACCAGGCACTTAGAATAATGTTAGGAGCAATGAAATCAACACCCATAGCAGAGATGCAGAAAATTGGAAGAATGCAAACACTTGGCGAACGCAGAGACACAAAAGTACTAATTCAAGCAGAAAAAGTTTCAGTGTATGCCAAGTCATCCAATAAAAGAAAGATTAAAAAATCTAGCACTGGGGCGACTGAAAAGAAGCAGCTTTATCCATCAAGTTAAACCTCCGTAGACAACATACAGACCTACCTGAAGTTGACAGCCCCTTAAGTTCTGTACCAGAACAAACCCCGTGGAGTGAAAGGCATGGAAGGCCAATATATAT
This sequence comes from Meghimatium bilineatum, assembly GCA_034231615.1. Taxonomy (NCBI): domain Eukaryota; kingdom Metazoa; phylum Mollusca; class Gastropoda; order Stylommatophora; family Philomycidae; genus Meghimatium; species Meghimatium bilineatum. The sequence continues at coordinate 26,801,432 of CM067313.1, read as the reverse complement.
TTAGACCTATGTGAAAGGAATACAAAGCGAGGACGAACAGAACAGTGTGCAACGAAGGACAGTCACTCTCATTTTCCTGGATGAGGAATATCCACAAGATATATGGTTCAGAGTATACACAGATGGGTCAGCACAGAATGCAGTGAGGAATGGAGGTGCAGGTGTATATATATAATATCCGCACAAGCCTATAGATACAATCAGAACACCGACAGGGAAATATTGCAATAATTATGATATCCAGGCAATTAGTATGACAGCTAAAAAACTGATGAACTTCAACTCTGAGCTACAGCTGTGGTATTCCTGACAGATGCAAGGTCATTGCTTCAAGTTATCCAGTCTGGAAAACTAACAGACTTAAAAAATCTACTTAGTGAATTGTCTTACCAGTATAGGGTTACCACACTGTGGAATACCAGGAAATGAAAAAGCGGACCAACTGTCTAAGGAAGGTGCTGACGAAGACCAACCAGATATACTCATCACCTACCATCAGAAAAAACATGATCGTCAATAAGAAAGCGACAAACACCAACACAAGACGACATCATGAACAGATCAGAACAAGTTATAATTTTACGTCTCAGAATAGGACACAACAAATCCGCAGTTACATGTATACAAAGTTCAAGATTGGCAACACGGCCATGTGTACATGTGGACAGGCAGCACAGAGTGTGAAACATATACTTCAAGAATGTTCTGAGCATGAAACGCTGAGTCAGACATATTGACCAGAGGAAACAACACTGGGATCAAAGCTCTATGGGACACTGTATGAACTACAAAAGACAGTGAGTTTTATTCAGGAGACAGAATTACAGATATAGACATGTTTAAAGTTAACGGAAGAAGAAGAAGAAGAAGAAGAAGACAACAACCACCTATTTCTCATTTAATTTTGTATTGTAAGTAAATGTTAGAATATCTACTATTCCTATGATCTTACATCTTTGCTGTAGAACTACCTTTGTACTACTTTTTCACATTAAGTACTCCTTTTCAGGTCATAAGGTAAGCAACCATGTTTGAAATTCGAATTATCATTATACATTGTGAGACATGAGACTATAAAATGATTTTTCGTGGTTTTTATTATTAGTATTTTTTGGGGTACTTTAGAGTGAATGTTTGTGGATGTGTAAATGACTTGCACTGAGGATTTTGATTTAAGTGAGGAAGAGTTGTGGAAACCTATGACTTCATTCTCGTGTCGATGCTTTGCACCACCCTTGTTCACGTTTATCAAAGTTTAAATAGAGAAAAGAATAGCAACTGTGGACTACCAATAATGTCATCAGAGGTAGCTTAGCTTTTATCAAGCCAGATTTAAAATATTCAATTTTCTCTATGCCATCATATTTTTTTGTTTTGACAACTTGCTTTAATTTTGGTGGATGTTTAGAGAATGCAATAACTTTTTTGTTGTTAGAGATTTAAAAATAGTTTTTTACATGTAAATAAATAATTGAAGACTGCATATATTGGTGTGTGTTTTGTTTATGAATAATTGTGATAAAAGAGGTGTGAGCAAGCTGTAACGATGGGAAAAGGGAGGGAAAATAGAATATTTAAAAAAAATGTATAATCTTTATTTTCCAGATGTGGCAACCCTAAAAACATACTTGTACATACCTAAGTATATTGTATTTATGTTGTTTCATAACCAAACTAACATAATGTCACAAGGGAAATAAATAAAATATGTAGTTTGAATCCATTGTTCTCTAGACTTAGACATAGTTTCTGTAGTCCCCGTCAATACATTAGGTCCATACTTGTTCCATGTAATGTCATAATGAAACCGTCATGTTGCTATATCTACTTTAAAAACAAACATTATTCCCAAGAATTCCTTATCGGAGCCACAATCCATAATGATTTTACGTATTCTAACATATTATACATATTGATGACCATTGTAACCTGATTGATTCCGATTGGGACAGATGTCTCTAGATATTTAGAATTTCTTGTCTGAAATTCAGTTATTCTCTGAACACAATGATGGATTAGGAAGTAGAATACTACTTCTAACTATGATTTGTTGATTCTCATCACATGACATTAATGATCATAGGATCAAACAATACCAAATATGGTCATAACAATGGTAGAGTACACTCGACATTGACTAACGCGAAAACCATTGTCGACTCCAAGGTTACGAACAATTTAGGATGAAATTAGCTGTCCCATCCTGTATGAAGTCAAAGCCCCATTGAGGCCAATGCTTTGAAGTGGAGATGGGGGCCTAGCCCAAACTAAAATTGGATAGGCCAACCCAATATCGAGCAGGATCACAGTCCTGTCCAAAAAGCACAGTTACTGAAGTCCAAAATACCGGACTGAGAGGTGCACCGGAAACCATGGTTTTCATGCAATCTGACTAGTTGACATGTCTACACAACTGTCAAACTGCGAACGAGAAGTATGAGGTAAAGTTGACCCTAAAAAACACTGCCAGATGTGTCAGGCAGAGAGATTATTGCTCTGATTCTGCAAACCATGACGCAACTTACTCTATTCTCCGGATTACATCATACTTACCAATAAGAGTTTGACGTAAAAGGTGGATAGATAGTGTATTAGAGACACTCGGAAATATAACAGCAGAGGAGGCAAATAGAAGGACAAAAGACCGTACACTCACTCTCCCCTCAACACCGAAAGGTACATGAGGACAGAAAGAAGAAGAAGAAGAATAAGAGTTTGAGAATGAATATAGAAGTAAAGGATATAATTTCCAGTGATGTCTGAAAAAATGTGCATATGAACTGGCTGTGGCTCAATTGTAAATCTGCAACCTCTTCAACTTAAAATATGAACTGGCTGTGGCTCAATTGTAAATCTGCAACCTCTTCAACTTAAAATATGAACTGGCTGTGGCTCAATTGTAAATCTGCAACCTCTTCAACTTAAAATATGAACTGGCTGTGGCTCAATTGTAAATCTGCAACCTCTTCAACTTAAAATATGAACTGGCTGTGGCTCAATTGTAAATCGGCAACCTCTTCAACTTAAAATATGAACTGGCTGTGGCTCAATTGTAAATCTGCAACCTCTTCAACTTAAAATATGAACTGGCTGTGGCTCAATTGTAAATCTGCAACCTCTTCAACTTAAAATATGAACTGGCTGTGGCTCAATTGTAAATCTGCAACCTCTTCAACTTAACATATGAACTGGCTGTGGCTCAATTGTAAATCGGCAACCTCTTCAACTTAAAATAGCAAATGATGACAATTTTGTCATGGAATGAAATTTGAACGTGGTGACAATTTGGATCAGTTAGTTATCAGACATATGAGATGATGACAGTAACAGCCTCCCATTTCCATTGCGACATTTACTATGTATTGAAGGGCATATTGAATAGGAGATTGAAGTACCAATGGATATACTCAGATTTGTATGATGATAATCTGATCACTATTTCCATTCTCATACTGGATGTAGTTAAAGGACTGATTTGGAATTAGTGCAGAAGGTGGAGATAGTTCGAAATCTTTTTCCACGTGTTGCTGGGACCCAAAGGAATAGTGACACTTTCTGACATGTTGTAAGAGGAGACTAAGTAGGTTTTGGGGAGGAGTTGGCTGTTCCATTCAATAGAAGGTCAATAGGTCAGCTAAGCTGTAAAGTATGAAAACAATGCATTCTGTTCTCTAGACTACATCCTGCTAATCTGTAGGATTAACACAGGTGTTGCTCCAAATCTAATTAAGAACGTCATTGATATTTATAGAGCAATTTGTAATTTGAAACTCTCATAAAATAATTACACATTTTATTTTGACCATTCATGTTACTGTCCTTCCAGGACATGGGAAGTTTAAAGGTTGGTGACTTCCAAGGCAACGTGACATCCAAATCTCTCAATTTCATCCCCACGCTCAAGTATCATCCAATCGTAAGTGTTATTAAATTGCTATTACTTACTATATACTTAGATGAAGTATTGCAAGGTCACAAACACATACTCAATGACAGCTGCATCAATCACATGAAGGTTCAATATAGAGAAAACAAAGAATGTGCATAGGCAGAAAATCCAATAATTAAAAAAAATAAATAATTGAAACAAGTGCAGAAATTTCATTATCTTGGAAGCATTTTTACAGACTATGGAAGAATAGACCGAGAGATTGAGACAAGAATTCAAAAAGTCAACTATGTAAATTATGAACTTACACCAATCTTTAAAACAAATCTATTCTGACAGAAGACAAATCACAAAATCAATCTTCATATAAACATTGTATTAATAATGTCAGACATGGACATTCACTAAGGAACAAGAGAGAAAACATACTACTTATTAAATATCTAAGAAAAGCAGCAAACAGAACAAGAAGAAATGTGAGGAATGAAGAGATTGCAAGAATTGTCGAAGAACTGTGTGGTCAAATATATTGACAAAATGAGACTGAAATGGGTTGGCCAATTCATGAGAATGAACCCATATTGGCCAGCCGCATCAGAATGGAAACAGCAAGAGGCAGAAGAAAACTAAGAAACAGATGGACTAAAGAAGTTACTACCGTTCTGAGACATATCACAATATTACTCATATCAAGCGACCAAAAATGGCCATAGTCCGAAAACCGTTCATCATTCAATCCTGCAACATCTAACAACAAGAGCAGAGAAAAGAGAATAGATAGATATGTCTTTGTGGACATATGCCTGCTCTGTATATAAATATGCTTATGAAAGTGAATGGAGGTTTTCCGGTGGTAGAGACATGAGTCCGGCTCTGTGGCGAAGTGGTACACAGCGTGTCTGTGACGGCAAAAGTACCGAGTTCGATCCTCACCACAGGAAATTGTGCATCCGGACCGTTCAGAAAGCAATGGAAACCAACTAAACGTATTTATATTGCCTAGAAAACCACCACAGCCAACAAATGCTGGGTTGATAGCTACGTCCTGGATAGGATATGCTACTTCTTCTTAGAGACATGAGTAGAGCCAGTCAGTTTGGGTAAGTAGTGGCAAAGAGAATTGCTTCTTTCGAAATAAGATGCTATATGAGGATATTAAGAATACTATGGACAGCAAAACAGATGAGTTAAGAACATTAAATGTGAAAGAAGGTTGTCTCATGATCATTACAGCAAGAAAGTAGATTTAAAAAAAAAGATAGGCACATTTTCCATCTTTCCAGATGATAGCATTATTGTTTTACTATTATTTCTGAAAAGAATATGTAACTTTAATAAACAATTTCTAAAATATGAAGACCTCAAAAAATAGTAACTTAATTATCTATAGATATATGTAATGTTATATTTTCAATTGCATCAATTTCATCTTATATGTTTTCAGTTGATCTTGTGTTGTCATAAAAATGTATAAACTAAGATTAATTTAACTGAAAAACATCAAACATGAAAATGATATTTATATAACATTACACATTTGTCAACATGGAGAGAGTATCATGTGAGATGTAGACATTATTTTTAAACATTTCCATCAGCTTGTTTAAAACACTCATCATAGATAAAGTTTCAAGGTACATGTCCTCAATTTTTCAACATAGCTGGATTTGTAATTGCTACTTACCATTTGGGACTTCAGTGAGTTTCAATATATTACCTTGACACAGTGTGCTCTGACCCTAAACACAATGGGAAATCACATGTAAAATTTCTTCTTTGTCAGAGGTTTGACGATAAAAATTGAGCATCTTGTAACCAATTTAATTCTTCTACTGCTTTCTTCTCATCGTTTGCAGTTTAACCTTTAGCATGCCACTTTTACAATTACATAATTTCTCTCATGCTGCCGAATTAATTTTTGGAAGTGTTTTATAATAGTAGGTGGGTGTTTTGAAATTGTGATAACTGTTAGAGATGTTTATACAATTTTTGAACATATACATGAAGAATTGAATTATGCATATATTGTTGTAAGTTTTGTTTGTGTGTTATGTGAGACATGTAAGATACTCGTAAAGCCTTTTTTCACACAAAAAACGAGCAAATTATAATCCAAAAAAAATACCAAGAAAAAAAATAATAATTAGTGTCTGTCTTTATTTTGCAAATGTCCTGGAGTGGCAACACTATATTATAGACCTAGTTTGGCGGTAGTTATGATTACATTATCACAATTTCACTGAGGAAAGCGAATAAACGTACAGAATAGAGATAAACTCCTTCTATAAATCTAGATCTTGTCTAAAATTGTATCATTCCAACTTCATTGATGTTTTAATATCAAATTACATAAAGCAGTGTGGTGTAACCGATTTTCGAGTGTGAATACAACATACCACTCCCGAAATAATCATCTGAATAACTATCCATAGGCCTAATGATTTTACGGAAAAAAACACGATAAAATAAAAGTCTATAAATTCCGATTCACTGTTATGGCAGCATACCAGTGTAGGGGATATTGATATATTGCAGAAATTCTGATATTTCAATGATATTCAGCAGAAGGTTGTGACTAAAATTGCAGCAAAAGGTAGTCAATTGAATAAAATGCGAGAGTTATCAAATTTGTTATAATAGTTTATATAATTAGGTTTTTTAAAAATTTATTGAAGTGTACCTAGCAATGGCAGCAAATATACTTGTCATTGGCTTACAAGGAACGGTAAAATAATGGCGGATAAAGTTGACCATGGCGTGCTGAAGGTTTAACATGACTGCACAGCAATTCCAGTTTCTTGATAAATGCTGCTGTATTTGAAAGCTCCTCGGGGCTTCCATACAGCTTTTTATGGATGTCTGTATTTGTAGGCCAGTTCTTCTCCCATGTCTGGTTTATTGTTATGCTGACCTGCAGGATATATTGTGTGGTCTATGCTGTCTGCCTATATGGACACAGAGATAATGAAATCAGTCTTAGTCTATTCAAGTGGCTGATTAGTCTATTGTATCCTGTCCTGATGCAGAAGATGATAACTTACTCAACTCTGTCGAGAGTAATGTAGTGGTAGTCAACTTTCCCAATAGCTGTAAATGGTCTTCTATCTATTGTAGGTGATTTCTTACATGAAAATATGCAGTAATGAAAATGAACGTTTTTTGTTCCTGTGTTGCTCCATATTTTGCTAGCATAACTGCCTTTTTATGTTCTGGTATGTCACAGTGGGGTAGTATCCACTGTAGTACTCCCTTCTTTGTATGCTGGTATGGCTTTCTCGGGTCTAGCAGTTTAGCTCTGTCAAGGGCTTGTAGAAGAGACATTAGTGCGCTCATAAATAGTCCACCGATATTGTATTTTTTCTCCGTAAGTACAGAACGTACAGGCTTTATATTTTGCATGAATTCATTATTTCTTAACCACGTAACATTATTATGATTAATTATTATCTACATTGAACGGATTTATCGAAGTAGTCGCCCCGAATGCCGTTTTTAAGGTAGTACTGATTTTATTGTATGTGGACAATAAATTTTACAGTAATTGCTGGTATAGGCGTATCGTTAATATATCGTAAAAAATTAAGTACAGTATTCCGAATGTAATATTTTTTTCCGTTGCATTGAGATTATATGTAGCGATATATACATTTAACAGTTAAACGTGTATATAATTATTATAATTGTGGAGTCTTTGCTCTGTGTACATTCTTTACCATTAACAGTAACTGCGGTTTCAAGTGCATTTCAGTAAATGGAGTATGTTTTTTTCTAAGCCATATGTTAATACCTTCCTCAGTAGATGAGATTGTAAGGAACTTACCTTCACATGCAATAACATTATGGTAGGAAGCTTGCCCATAACCAGACAGGATGGTCTATCTAATGATGGAAGTACAGTCTTTTCTATCAATCTCTAAATATATTACCATTCATCTCTGCATGGTAGTATCGATAATTATCGGTAGATTTGGAAATGAAAATGAGTTCACCATTCTTCAAAAGAACATTTTATCTGCTACCTGCATTTGCCAATATTTCTTCTTCTTCAGCGTTTCTCTCAAGTAACCACAACGAAATTATCGTGTGATTTTCGCCGGGGAGCGTGAAGTACGTTGTGTTGCTAGTTCCACAGTAGAACTGTGATTATTTCCACCCCGGTTGTCCACTTTGTGACCTAGACGTCCGAGGTCCAGCACATCCGTTTTCGTCATTCCTTTATTTCGGGTTTGGTCCCTAATTTGCCAATATTAATCGTTAACCTTTGCTGCTTGGTACATATCTTTTACTAGTTCCATCTACAGATGGTCATTCCTCTTTATTAGTGTGATGAGCGTTAATCCACGTTTCATCCGTATATACAATATCATAGGGAGCCGCGTAGTGCAGTGGTTAGCGCACTGGCTTCGCATATGAGTGGTCCTGGGTTCACTCCCCAGTTGAGGCGGAAATGTTTTCCAGATCGCAACGGCTTCCAGGTCGACCCAGCCTTAAATGGGTACCGGACTAATCCGGGAAATGAAGACTGCAAGAGAGAGGAGATGGCTACCGCCCTCATTTTAGAGCATCTGCAATGTGAGATCGTTAACATCTCACACCCGTACGACATTAATAATTGCTATGGGTTACTTCACTTTTTTTACAATATCATAATTTTCTTTACGCATCTGCCTGATTTGTCTCAAATATTTACTTATTGTAGTTACTAAATGTAGTTTTCTCACAAGCCGCTTCTGCTACATGTATGTAATTTAGTTTTAGAAATGTGAATGTCGTTGTTATTTTCTGTATACATTTTCAATGTCGTTAATGTCAAAGTTTCTTTGCAATCCAAAAGTCTACGAATTGTTCTCTTAACTATTTTCTTCAACAAAATTATCTACAACATTTTTTCGTCCTCTCGTTTCTTTTTTGTTTGTTTAAACTATGGTTATATTCGCGTAACGACCTTAACAGTGTGAAATACTATGAAATAGAGTTCTGCGTCGCGCTTTTTGTGAAAAATATTTGTACAATCTCATAGTTATACTTTTTAGTACAATGAATTTAACTTTCAAAGACATGTTTACAATACAGTTGTAAATGCTGATTTATGTAATTATTTACAAAACCATGATATGTTGAAGACATCACAATAAAAACATGTCTAATTTGAGATACACCTCTGAGGTAAATGACATCCTGCTATTATTTTAATATAATTAACTATGAAATCTCTATACAAAATGCTTACTGAATGTGTCACACATGTAAATATTAATTGACGTTCTAAGATCGTGATATTCGATGGATGAAGATTCTCACTAAAGAAATTTCACGGTAATATAATGCAATCAATGATCACGTCTTCTTATATAATCGTGCATATAATTGGCTAGTACATTCACACTTTGCCTAACAGCCAATGAATAGCAAGAGAGCAAAATACTACAATAAACAAATAATACGTAATTCTCTTCATTGACAAACAAAATAGTAATTATCAATGTAAACCGTCTATTTTTACGACTTTCAAAAAAATGTATTGCTACCTTAAAAACGGCATTCGTAGCGATTGCTGCGATAAATCCGTTCAATGTAGATAATAATTAATCATAATTCTGTAACGCGGTTAAGAAATAATGAACTCATGCAAAATGTGAAGCCTATACGTTCAGTACTTACGGAGAAAATAGACAATATCGGCGGATAACTATTTATGAACGCATATAGTAAGAAATACCACATGTAGACATTGGCTTGTTGAGTTTTTAAATATTTCTGCAGCAATGCCTAGAGTCTATACTTCCATAGAGTATTTGGAGCAGATTATTCTAGGGGTGAACATGTAGATTCATTTTCTTTATATTTTTCAATTACATTTCTTTACATTTCTCAATATTTTATGTACACTACAGCACCTCCATTCTGCTTTGGTTGCTGATCCATCGGTATTTATTTTGTATACACAATCTCTTGGGTACATATCAACAATCATGTTATATACTATCGTTTTCTCTCATAGTGTAGGTGTTTATGTTGGTTCTGATAGGGAAATTGTGATATTGCTTTCAGGGAACTAGGAAAAGTATTTACCAATGTGATTAATTTGTATAATTTTTGACTCTAGTTGTCAGTATATGTTAAATGTTCATTACTTCTGAATCACCATGTATATGAGAATGACTTAGATTGATAAACCAGATAACGGGATGAGAAGAAATAACTTTAGTATATAATTAATGATACAGGCAGATGCTGTGCCCTCTGAAGATGTGGACATGTACATTCTGAAGAGAATGTTGCTGAACAGCTCAGGAGATGATAATATTAAGTACAGGGCTGCTTTACAAGCTTTGGTTGAAGTGAGTGCAATTTAGTATCTTATAATATTGCATAGACTGTTTTAGTCCTTAAATTTACCATTTTAACTCCTAGTGGACCAGGGATAATAGAAATATATAGAGAAAATGACAAATATATTGTCGCTTGGTGCGCTAGGAGTAAATGTTGATTACATATTCTACTCACTTTCATTGTAGTATTGATTGGTTGTTATCTTCCAGAAAAAAAAATTGGATGGTAGCCAAGTTAGTCAAACCAGTACCGACAAAAGTGATAGTGATTTTGTTAGAAGGAAAATGACTTGTTAGTTGATTAATAGAACTGGTGGTTGGTATATAGAACAGATAGTTGGTCAACAGAACTGATTGTTGGTGTATAGAACAGATAGTTGGTCAACAGAACTGATTGTTGGTATATAGAACAGATAGTTGGTCAACAGAACTGATTGTTGGTGTATAGAACAGATAGTTGGTCAACCGAATTGATTGTTGGTATATAGAACAGATAGTTGGTCAACAGAACTGATTGTTGGTATATAGAACAGATAGTTGGTCAACAGAACTGATTGTTGGTATATAGAACAGATAGTTGGTCAACAGAACTGATTGTTGGTGTATAGAACAGATAGTTGGTCAACAGAACTGATTGTTGGTATATAGAACAGATAGTTGGTCAACAGAACTGATTGTTGGTATATAGAACAGATAGTTGGCCAACAGAACTGATTGTTGGTGTATAGAACAGATAGTTGGTCAACAGAACTGATTGTTGGTATATAGAACAGATAGTTGGTCAACAGAACTGATTGTTGGTGTATAGAACAGATAGTTGGTCAACAGAACTGATTGTTGGTGTATAGAACAGATAGTTGGTCAACAGAACTGATTGTTGGTGTATAGAACAGATAGTTGGTCAACAGAACTGATTGTTGGTGTATAGAACAGATAGTTGGTCAACAGAACTGATTGTTGGTGTATAGAACAGATAGTTGGTCAACAGAACTGATTGTTGGTGTATAGAACAGATAGTTGGTCAACAGAACTGATTGTTGGTGTATAGAACAGATAGTTGGTCAACAGAACTGATTGTTGGTATATAGAACAGATAGTTGGTCAACAGAACTGAATGTTGGTACTTAGAACATACAGTTGGTCAACATAACTCATTTTTGGTGAGCAGGATGTATGCCACTATAGATAGATTGTTGTGCTTAGTCTTTTTTCTAAAAACCAGATAATGAAGGGTGTGTATGCTGATATCACTTTGTAGTCAAGCATCTACTACAATGGAAACATTGTATAGATTATTCATTGAGTAGGATAGAGCAGTTATAAGAAAGATATAGTTCACCGGTTGAAGTCCTCATTTAAAAGATCTTGCAAACATAAAGATATAGTTCATTAATTGCTTTCCTCATGTAAAATACGTTGCAAACAGAAAGTGTAGTTGATTAGTTGTCTTCCTTATTTAAAAATCCAAGCATATGGGTATAGTTTTTCTTGTATATAAAAATTTAAAAGAGTTGTGTAGGCCAATACTACATAAATTACCATACAGTTTGCCCCCAATTGGCATTTGTGAAGGTCAGATGAGCTGTTTTGTCTTTGTTCATAATACACTTAATGCCTGAAAGAGATGTTCAACAGTCAGTGTCACAGCAGATATACCTGTGTTTCATATTCTTAGGGTGTCCAAGCGATGACCCTGTAGCCTGATATGATAGTGTGTGGACTTTAAATATTGTTTCCAGCTTTTCATGAAGATTTTTCTGGTGTTCAGTATTACATATTTGTATAAAACTAATGTCAGTCTCATATTTACCAACAATGTTGATGTTTTATGAAATATGCAGGACTACAGGGTTATTTTATACTGGCGACACTATTTATATTATGAAGGATCAAATAGTATGTGCTTAACAATATCCGACTGACCGATCTCATACGACACTTGCGTTTTCCCGTTCTGGATGTATGTCTGACCAGTAAGACTCACAACAAAGTGACTGATTTTTTACCAATTTGACAATGGTTTGTATCAATTTTCTAGGGCCAAATTGGGAATAAAGTAACAAAGAATTATAAAGTGGTATAAAAATAGAAATTAAGATTCTCTATACTTAAACAAAGAACTGAGAACAGAGAGATGTACAGAGGTTTTTTTTGTATTGTTTCCAGAGTGATACCCCTACAACCATGAGTGGGTTACAGGTTTAATGATGATTATCTAGTATAACTAGACACATGGTTAGTAGAATGATTAGCCTGTTCAGCGTGTTTTATGACAGGGGGGTAGGGTGATATGTAACGATGAATAACTGTACGCTTATCCTATGGACTCCTTCTTATGACAGGACAAACGGTGATGAATGAACTGCTACTAGAACATACTCCAACGTGGAAACCATCATATGTGTATTATATACATATATATGTAACTTTATTACTGACTGAACAGTCCACAACATCTACACTCTGAGTACAACATCAAGCAATTATAATCATCACATTCTATAATCAATATAAACTTTAATTCCGCCAGACAATCTTGAATCTTCAAATTCAGAAAGATAATCCTTTGGTTCAGCAAACAATATAAATCTTACGCTCAGCAACGATGTACTTCGATTCCGCAAGACAATCTTGAATCTTCAAATTCAGCCTAGATAATCCTTCGGTTCAGCGAACAATATAAACCTTATTCTTAGCAACGATGTAACTTCGATTCCGCAAGACAATCTTTAATCTACAAATTCTGCCAGATAATCCTTCGGGTTCTGTTAGACAATCATTCAGTTAAGCAACGAAATCTTCCAGTTAGCAACCAATATAAACCCTACGTTCAGCAACGATATAGCTTCAAGTTCCTTCTTAACCTGTGGACCTCTTGGATTCAGAATCTTGTCCACCTAACTGTAATAAACTTCTGAACTGCAGAATAATGTTTAGTGTTTCACCGAAAAAACTTCTAGACTCCGGCTACGACGGTCTAAGCTAACTGTGGACTCTCCAGTGAGCAAGTCCTAACTTCTCGACTTATGACGTCTCGAAGTCTGCTAGTCTCCGCCTTGCAGTGGGCTCCCTCTCACTGCTGGGATCGCCAACTCCCGACCACCTAACTCTCTGAAAACTCAAGAGGAACCTCACAAAACTAGAGAACAGCCCTTTTTCTAGCTCAATACGGCCCTTCCCCGTTTTGTGTGTCGAAGTATTTCATTGGTCTTTTCGAGATAGTCTTCTACACAAGCCAACAACTATTTTGTCTTCTGTCAATCTTACTTCTAATACGTCCCCTTCTCTATGTTAAATCCTATCAGAGAGGTTTTCCCACAAAATGTTCCTAATTCAAATTCACTCACTAAAATTCTATCTGTGTGTTTCCCATTCCACAAAACGACGAGCAACACTAATTATCATTTTAATTAATTCTTCACCGCACTAAATTATGGTGACTTGTATTTAAACATTCCTGCAAACTCTGCCATCCGGATATAATAGCTAATGAATTATCAGTCGTGTTAATTTATGCGTTCCCATCCGATAGTCGAATCTGCATTTAACTCTCTCCTCCTAGTGTGTCCTGGGTCTGTCACTTTTCTTGATTGAATTCTTGATGTATGTAAAATGTACTGTGGGAAACTTTGCTTAATCATCTGAACCCTTTGTTCCGAATCTTTACCTCGCCCAGGTGTCTCCATGTTTTAATGAATTCCGGGCCACCCATATCTATCGCTCTTAAAATGACCTGTCATTTTCTCGATGACACCATAAAATATATGTGAAACTCTCTACTTCGTTCATGTTTTGAGACGCTTCCAGAGAGGTAGGGAATTCCGTAATGAGATCCTGATTCAATAAACTCCAACCTCCGGTACTTTTTCAGTCCGCAGGAGAGCAGTGTGACAAAGGGTAGGTTTCTTCTAGAGCAGGAGCGTAGTTTTTATAGAAGGTGGGAGAGGATTGTAATCCCCTAGACCACACTATAACAGTTTTACCAGCATGCCACAGAAACCATTAGCATGAATACTTACTATATTCTGAAGAATACTATGTATCTATATTGTAACACAAAATTATACATCATTTCATACTCCTAAATGTTCTTGTTGGCACATGTTATCTCGAGGAATAAGCGTCATTTTAGAGTATGTTTGCCTACAAAGGTTAACACCTAGCAACAACCACATTCATATTTGTGTTTGGTTAGTTAAGGTTAAATGTTTTTATTCAATGAGCAACACACGTGTAATGTGTGCATGTATGTATATAATAATAATAATAATAATAATAATAATAATAATAATAATAATAATAATAATATTTTGATTAGGACTGCGCAGATTGGACGAATTCAGAAAGTAATTTGACTTAAGTTGCTATATGGATGTGGTTCTAATCATGTCTGATACCTTCTCATATTTTTATATATTTCTCGATGCTTTCTAATAATTCATTTAACCATGACACTGTTTATATAGCTTCCTCTTAGACCATTGTATCTGCATTTCCTTAGCTCATCAGTCCTGTAGCTAGGATGTCTGTACAGAACATATTTGTTAATGTACTCGCTCTCCTTCAAGAAAGTTTCAGCTGCAGTTTTCAAAATATTGACTTTTATTTTAAAGATACTAGAAAACATTCTTGCTGCTGACAGCTGTTTCTGTGTATATTTGGTTAAACTTATAATTCCTCTATTTTCTGTTGCATTGGTTGTTGACCAACCTACATATGGAAGTTATAGATGATTAGTTGACTCCCTTATTTATAAATCCTTGCAATCAATGTTAACAAGGCATGTACATAATCACAGAGAAAACAGGCAACTGAAGAGTTTTTCAAGAATGTTGTGGGTCTTGTAACTACGTTTCATATGTATGACATCTTCCTGAGAGCCACCATCAAGTTCTCTGACTTCAAGTGCTACAGGGAAAGCTTGAGATTGATAATAGAGATGTGCCCAGGCATGGAACTTGTGCAGGTAGGTAGAGGTGGTTGTGATGATAGTGTCTGATAGATACATGAAAGGAGTATGAACAGTAAACTATAGGGAAGCAAGTTTCAAGGAATGATAAGACAGTTGAAATTGTGAAGGTTGTGGAAAAGAATGGTGAATGGAAATTAAAGACAGAATGTGGAATGAGAAACATTGAAATAAATCATAGATGGGCAAAATACAGTTGTGGATCAAGTGCAGGGTTGAGCTGTTAAGCCAATATGTCTCATTTGTTCATACTGGAGATAGTTCTGTAGAATAAGTTCACAGGTCTGTTCATCTGTTCCACAAGTGCAAAGTTGTGTAGCAGATTCCAGTGCATGTGTTTATTCAGTCTGTTGTATTCTTTTCTCAGGCAAAATAACCGGTCCCTGCCAATTTAGGTAGTTTAGGTATTTAAGTAGGCATCTTTTGTCATGTTATTTTCACTTCTGATGTTTTGTAAATTTCTCTTTTCTTGATGAGACTTCATTGTCTTACTACATACTCTTCTACCTTTTTTGCTACCCCTTAGCACATTCTTTTCTCAGGAGCAATAGTTTCTATAATTTCTCAAATGAGCAAATCTGAAAATGTTTGAGTAGTATATATTTTCATGTGGAGGATTCTACATCTGTACAAAAAAAGTCATTCGCTTGTACTTGATGTGCAGGTATAGTACATTTTGTGAGTGATATCTTCTAATGACAAGTGTGCTGCGCATCCACGCATGTTAGAGAGAATATTGCGTTATGCGCCACAGTGTGATGGTACCCACTGAAGTACAGTTATACTCTTCCCCCCCCCCCCCCCAAAAAAAAAATAATATGCAGCCCATTATTCAGTGTATCCATGTCTCGATGACTAGTTAAATCAGTTTTCTTATGCAAGTTTGTGAAAAATGTGGGAGGTTGAAGCCTTGCTTTGAATCTAAGCAGACACAGTTGACCCATGTCAAACTTGATTGATTATCTTTTCCACCTTGAGTTCTACATACAGAGAGATTATGGTTTAGTATTACATGGGTACAGTGGATGATATAAAATAAAAAATCCCAGAGTTGTATAGTGCCATGCTCTTCAGAATTAGAAGTTTCTTTTGAAAGTATTGCATACAGCTGAGAGTTTAAGTATTCTGGGTATGAAAAACTACTTTGAAGAAATTGTCTCAAACTCCACACATTAAAAGATGTTTGGTAAAAATCAATCAGACATGATATTCTTGTGATGTAAACACAAAACCAGAAGCCTTAACTCTAAACTGTGCGAATGGTATGGTTTTAAATTAACCGTGGGCAGACTCACAATAGAATGTGAATCAAAACAAAGAAAATAAAAACAACTCTAGTGCTCTACCTATATCATGAAGATTATGTGTTTCTTCCTTCGCAAGCGAAGATGAGCATGTCATGAAAAAAAAACCAATACATGCGATGAAAAAATAAATAATAATAATAAATTGGTAATTGTCTAATTTGGTTTGTGAGTTCGTAGATGTCCGATTCGTGCACGAAAAGTTCTATTGCAGTGCATGCAGGGGTGCTGAAGGTTCGGGGTGGGAGAATTTTGGATTTGTCCTTCCACTTCCTGCGATTGTGAATTGCCTGCAGTGTTCTTTCTTTTTCAAATTTCGTGATGCCAGCGGTATGGTACTATATATGTACATATATATAGCCTTACCAACCAATATTCATACTATTCAAGAACTGCACAGAATTGCTTTGAACAGACATAATTGAAGAGATCTGACCTCTGCCCTATGCGCTAATTTCAGCGCAAAAGGAAAATGAATGAATGAATAGCCCTATATATATATACATAAATATACATGCGCCATGTGGCACTGTAAACACTTAACATATTTATAACTTAGTTTTAATGGAAAATATTTGTAATTTTGTATATTAATATTTTGTCTTCAGAATGAATACGCGCTAAGCAAGGTAGGAGTTCTGGCCAACATGTGTGAAACTGACATCCCTAGAGAAAAAATCTGGTCGGCAATAGGAGAAGTCTCCTATGAATCATCTATTTGTTCCCAAGTGGCTTAAGATGGTTGCAGTAGATAATAAGCTACTTCTGCTTTACATCATGTTTGTACTTGTCTTTCATAATGTGATTGTCATGAAAGTTATTGTTTTGCCATACGATTACAAACATCAATTTCTGTACAGTAAATTTTTGGTTATGTAATGTTGTTTGCTAACTTGGTTTATTTCTTGTGGATTCTATTGGAACATGCAGTCTCTGATTTCTCTACTTCCATATTGTATTAGTTCTTGTCAGTTTTATTTGATGATGGTATATGGGTATTTTCTGTTAATTTTATTTTGATATTTTAAAATTCCATAACGATAAATGTAAAACACTAAAATAATTGATACATTATGACATCAGGCTAAGAACTACATTATAAATTGTATTTATGTTATGTTGTTATGTCTTACTGCAGTTTATTTGTCACTTTCTTAGAAGTTGTGACCTTCCAACCCACACTCCATGTGGATTATCTGTAAGACATTAATGGATTATATATTCCCTATGTGGATATAACAGTTTCTAGCACATTGTTTATGAAAGTAGATATTTGCTTTGATATGGGTTACTTCTCGAGCAAAGTTTAACATGTATACACAGCACATCCAGTATTCTGGATAGATGTTGCTGTATTTAAAAGCTCCTTAAGACTCCTATACAGGTTTCTTTGATTGACTGTCTCAGTAGGACAGTGCTCTGTCCTTAACAGGCTTAGTGCAATGCAGTCTTGCAGAATATATTCCGCAGTCTGTGCTGTCTGTCTCGTGTAGAGATTTTATCCTAGCAGGCTGTATGGTACCATGGTTGCTGGTGTGGCTCCTAGCGTGGTATCTCTGACTTCAGTCTCTGTGCGCTTGTCAGGGTAAGACTGTGGTTCTGCTCAATGTAAGGGATGGTTCGAGCAGGCTATGTTTACATTCTCTTTTGACTGGACTAAGACCCATCTCCACGTCAAGGAGCTGGTTTCAGTGGAGGTGATTGAGCCAATGTGGTTTACATTAACAAATAATTATGTAAGTAAATAGACTGATTTTTATCTTCAATTGAGAACAGAAAAAAATATATGTGTCTATTTCACAGATGAGAAAGTCCTGTCTTGTGAAGCCATTTATGGAATGAAATATTTTTGGAAGTGTTTCGACCTGTTATTTTGCCACATATTTTGAATAGATTGTTGTGAGACAATATTTCTGTATTTTTTTTGGATAGAGTTCTATTGATCTTCCACATTTTTTCATGTCAGATCTTCTGTTGTAGATGTACATTGGAAGTTGGTTTTATTCTCATGAGATGGGTGATTATACTCTTTCATTATTCTCAACTTTAGTGTATAATTTGTTTAGATGGCAATATTTGCACAATATAGTGTGGTGCATGACTGACAGGTTAAAGAGTTGGTCTCACACTAGTTCAGAGATATTTTGGGAAAATAGTGGCAAAGAGAGCTGCTTCTTTCGAAATAAGATGCTATAGGAGGTTATTAAAATACTATGGACATAAAAACAGATGAGTTAAAACATAAACTCATTTGTTTTATAATTTGTTTAGATGTAAATATTTGTACAATATAGTGCGGTGCATGGCTGAGAGGTTAAAGCGATGGTCTCACACTAGTGAGGTCTATAGTTCGATACTCGGTAGCGACTGGGTTTTTTTCTGTCGGAAGGGAATTTAAAAAACTCTCCCATAACATGACATGGCGACAGCAAGAGCATGCGGCCTTTATCACATAACTACAAAAACCTTCCCTGCAACTCCTTAACGGGAAACATACATTGTTTGGCAGTGACTGCTTTCCTCATTTCAAAGAAATACTTTTAGCCATTGCTGTTATCCTTTTAACTTATGTTTTGCATCTACCATCATTTGTGATTATGTATAAATTAAAGAAAACTATTGAGTATTTCATTAAATATTTCTATCTATCTGAAAACAGTTCTCATAAGATCTGGTTGTCCAAACACAACATTTCTCAATAATAGTATCTATTAAAACAAATCTTTTCTAGTTAGTAAGATCTAACTGGCTGAACACTTCTCATTAAATTTATCTGACTTTTAGAGAATTTTCTAAGAATTTGTGTTTGTTTGGAACATTATTAGAACATTTTCTAGTATATTTTATGATTGAACAAAGTGTTTAAAATATTTTTCTGTAATAATAATAACATAAATAATAGTGGTACCTTGTAATAGATTTATTATTTCGAATATTGTATTTTATATTTTGAATTGTGTTTACAGCACATTAAATTCACCTCACTATAATTTTTATATAGTGCTTTCAGTTTATGTTTCTAAAAATGCACAATTCATTTTATGAGCTTTAAAATTAATTAAATTTCACTAAAAATATAATAAAAATTGAACACATTTTTAATTGATGTTTTTATTGAATTTATTAACTGTGATTCTAATGTGGAATATACAGCTTGTACAGTTCATTTAATTTTAGAATTGAAAATATACAAAAATTATAGGTTCATCCGTAGCTTCATCAATTTTAGTTGTGCTTTATTGATCCTTTTCACAAGCATGTAGCTGCAAATTAGTTGTGAACTCCTTATATCTTGTACCTAAAGATCGATGAGCTGCTGGCATTGACTGGACTGTGGAGGACGCAAATACAAATCGATTCCTGAGGTGACACAGCCATATGAAGCTGCCCATGGCAGGAGTTATGATTGTGGGTATTTCGCTTCGCGGCTAGTCTGCCACTGAGCCAGTTTGCTGAAATAGCTGAGGAGCGTGGGAGCCAGGACACAACCCTGTTTGATGCCGTTGGTCACTGGAAAGAAGGTTGAGTGTGCGCCGTCATCTTGCACACATTCTGTCATACCATCATGGAATTGGAGAACCATTTTGGTAAATTTTTCGGGACACTCACAGGTAACATCTGGTGGGCAATGGGCCTATAGATTGGTAACACAGGCTCAATCATTACAGTATTGTAACATACAACTATTGTGGATGTACATATTATGGACATATAATAAAGAGCAATGGATTAGAAAAAATTAATCATGGAGGATAATATTCCAGGAATCCTCCACTCAAACGCACAGTAAAAGACTGGACAGAATTCAGAACGAAAACTTGCGCATCATCTTGGGTTGCGCCAATACCATGTGTGGCTATGAGGTTCCTCCTTGACATTTCGAGCACGTCTCACATAATGGATATGTGGAATGTCCGTGCATACCGCAAGTAAGTTCCGGCACAGAGTATCCACTACTCAGTGAGCTCTCGTGTGTGAATAATGATCAGACTAAAGAGATGCAAATCATGGGGCGCACTATGATTACTGTTAAACATATTTTATACACCATAAGGCATCCGTCCTAGTCAGGATTGAAAACCTGTACTAATTGTTTTTCTGGAGGCATTAAAAACCGTTATTACATTCAATAGAATGTAAGAAATGTAGCCCTGTGAATGAATGCCGAGATCAAGGCTGTGAATATGCTGATGATGCAGCTGTTGTGATTTACCGCAATGTATTGTTTTATATTATCACCTAAAGTTACATTTATGCAGTGGAGAGCTGGAGTGTTATATGTTGTAGTAAGTATTTATTTTTATGCTTGGTAATATGGGTGTTCAGGGCAGGGAGAGAAGATTGAATGGAGGGCGCTGCTACTGTATCAAGCGGCAGGGAAATGGATCGGCTGCCAACCTGAACTCCTTACCAGAAACAGTACTGGCACATGAAAATGATGAAGGGGATGATATGTTTTCTAGGTCATCCACCATTAGCAATGCACATGGGCGTTACTTCCAGATTACACAGAGCACAATTTATGAAGCCAGTAGGACCTTCGCCGCAATAACAAGCAGTTGTAACAATGGACTGTTTACCATCACGCAAGTACTAAACTGACAGGAACACAAGCATGAGCCTATTCTCGTGTGTGCATCCAGAAAGTCAAAAAATGTGTTTTGATAAGCGCAGGTTATGGGATGGAGTCATTCAAGTGAGCTAAGAAGTGGGTATCACTGCAGAAATAGCTTTCATATTTTTCTCCCATTCTTGATGTGCAGACATGTTCAGCTGCGAACGAGATAAGATCTTTGTCCCTGGACACGCGGGTATGGTTGTAAATGAACGGAACAACAAATTAGCCAGTATCGTCATCATAACAGATAACTCATCAACCTCTAGACCGAGCAGACATACTTAATGTTCCTCGAGAGGTGATATGAACATTCTGTTCATGTGAACATGTGATTATGAGACGCATGAGCATAAGCCAGTATGGAGAATGCGTAAATTGATAGTGATAATAGGTATGCTCGTAGAAAAGGAATAACAAAAATGTTAAAGAGAACACACATGGTTTTTCCCTGTTATTTTCATTGTAGCTAATCACGTTATCCGCAACTGCTGTAAAGAACACTATTTTGAGACTGTAAATAACATTAGATGGACCGCTGATATGGACCGCTGATAAGTTGATATGTTGAACCATATCCACACAACAGCATAAATAGACTATATCACACATATCAAACCACACTATTTAGGCTACGAACAACACTTGTACAACTTAATAAACAGCTACAAATAATTAACGCAGATCATAAACCATACCGCAACCACTGCAACAGAAAAGAGGAGGAAATAGTAAAACATCACATTATTGAATGTCATGCACTGCAAGACCTACCAAACAACTGTTACCACCAAACCTCTCCATCACTAACGCCCTTTATACAGACAAAATACAGCTGAAGAAGACATGCATCTAGCACCACCTATCACAAGGAAGAAAGAGTGAAAGCTCGCAACCCTGGAGATCGAATAAGTAAGCAAGTACATAAGCATCGGCTGCCAACACAAAATATATGCAAGTTTATCAATAAAAGTCAGGTCTCGCCAGATGAACAACTCAACTTGTAGGACGTACTGGAGAATGACTTGCCCAAAACTCATTACAACATGTGTGACAAGTCAGTGTTTCTATGTTTTCAATATAAATGAATATTATTTCAAAACTTGGAAGACTTTCAAATGATAAAAAACTCGAATTTTTCCAAGCTACTGAATGGTCAAATAATTTCACAAATTCATTTTAATGTTTACGTGAACGCACAGGGTCCTTTGTAGTCGGGCACACTGACCACTCGCCACTGCTCGCTCGTCAAACATGGCCATGTATAATGACTAAAAGAAACTAAACACAAGTAAATACATTAAACTGATAAAAACAAAAAGCCAAGCGTCAGTTTCAGTCATGATACCGAAATAATACGCAATTCAGGAGAGGTAGTCACGTGGAGAAATAAATTGTATTAAGAATGATGGTAAATAGGAGTTCACAAATAAATGATCAAAGGAATACAAACTGCATTAAGAATTCTGGCAAATAATATAACAGACAACACACATAGATGATCAAAGGAATACAAACTGAATTAAGAATTCTGGCAAAAAATATAACACACAACACACATAGATGATCAAAGGAATACAAACTGAATTAAGAATTCTGGCTAATAATATAACACACAACACACATAGATGATCAAAGGAATACAAACTGCATTAAGAATTCTGGCAATTAATATAACACACAACACACATAGATTATCAAAGGAATACAAACTGAATTAAGAATTCTGGCAAATAATATAACACACAACACACATAGATTATCAAAGGAATACAAACTGCATTAAGATTTCTGGCAAATAATATAACACACATAGATGATCAAAGGAATACAAACTGAATTAAGAATTCTGGCAAATAATATAACACACATAGATGATCAAAGGAATACAAACTGAATTAAGAATTCTGGCAAATAATATAACACACATAGATGATCAAAGGAATACAAACTGCATTAAGAATTCTGGCAAATAATATAACACACAACACACATAGATGATCAAAGGAATACAAACTGAATTAAGAATTCTGGCAAATAATATAACACACAACACACATAGATGATCAAAGGAATACAAACTGCATTAAGAATTCTGGCAATTAATATAACACACAACACACATAGATTATCAAAGGAATACAAACTGAATTAAGATTTCTGGCAAATAATATAACACACATAGATGATCAAAGGAATGCAAACTGCATTAAGGGTAATTGAGAATGTTTTCTAGGGGATGTCCTTAAGTTACGTCAACAATGGGGGACGGGAAGGGGTTCTGAAATGTTTGAAAGTTGTTGACTTGAGGGGAGGGGTGTGGAGTGAAGCTTGACAAAAAGTTAATGTCAACACTTTAAATCTGAAAAAAATATTATGCACACGATTTTGCTAAAAGGATTTTTTAGGAAGGGGGGGGGGGAGGAATAATATGCGACATAATTAAAAATGTGGGAGGGGGACATGAATTATTGACAGGTAATGACAAGAGATAGAGAGAGGTAACACATTCACAAAGAAATGTTAACGTAATTTACAGAGGCCCTTCCCCCAGCCTATTCGAAACACGTCATTTATTGCAGAAACAGGCGATATATATATATATATACACACACACTTCCGTTTCTTGACCAGAAGCCGTTCTGGCATTGAAAAGGTCTACTTGACAAACACTTGCTGTGGCAGGGTCTCTGGAAATCGATATTAGAAACCAAATCGGTGTATTGAGATGATACGTTGACATTCTTTGTTATCTTCTATTCGCCAGCTGGTCTCTTTCACCTTCAGCCCCCACCGTCCATTCGAGGTCACGTCTCATGATATGTGCACGTGGACAATTCATGGTACTCATATGAGCATCCTTCGATCGTCTGGAGTAGGAAATAATAGAGACATGATTGTATAAAGAGTTTAGTAGCCGGATAGACGGCCAGCACAATGGTAGTACAATTATACACTAGTTTTAAAATATACCAATAGTGTTTTATAAACATGATTATTAAGTGTACATCACATAAGTTATGGTAACCTGATTAAATTGATTAACCTGAAAAACTCGAAAGAGAGAGTGAAACAAGATACCAAAAAGTAGAGCACGATAACTAAATCACAGGTAGGAGAAGAAATCCCTAGAAAAAATTATTCCTACAAACCTCCGGCAGATTAACGGCAAAAGACAAGCTGTCTAGGAAAAGGAAAGTTCCAAAAGTAAACCTTTGCTGCCCTGTGATCAATATTTGAATGGATAAGGACTAAGGAAACACATCCTGATTCAAATGTAAAATGAAAGACTGAGGCACCAGACTGACAGGTGCAAAATTGTCCAGCTAAGGCTGAAAACCACAGTGCCACGCAATGACTGTATATGTCTAATGAAATGTTACAGAATATTCGTTTTGGTGCTGCATTATTGGAATCTCGTTAGGTGGATGAAGTGCCGGGTTCATGCCTCGAAAGAACCCATCCTCAGCGACTAGTGATACCTCATTTCAGTTTGTGGAGCCAGAAAAAAAGACCAGAAGAAAACAATTACTGCCTCCAAAAATAAACCTACAGATCCTGATACAGATCTCAAAGACAAGAATATGCACTTGAAAACATTGCAGTGGAATGCAGAATTTGTCCACAACAAAAAGACTGCACTCTAAAAAACCGATTACACGAAGAGGAAATAGATATAGCATGTATACAGGAAACATACCTCACAATCAGCAACATATTCAACATCTGAGGATACCAAAAATTTCGGAACGATAGAGAAAATAGATATAAAGAAGGAGTACTCATACTGATTAAGCAATATTGTTGCTTTATAAATTAGATTAAACACTGAAGAACAGCTGAAATATTTGAAACCTGTTTAACCCTTCCAACTAAAGAGTTTACAGTATATAACTATTACTATCCACATGATATTAATTCTCTCTGCACACAATTAATACAAGATGGCACAGCACGTCAACCCCAGACTTAGCCTTTGCAAAAGATGCTTTAGCTAAAATAATATACAGGGAAATGTTGGAGCAGCTTGATGGAAGTGACCATCGCTCCATCAACCTCACCATTAATATTAATCACATCCCAGTTGGTATCACAACCACACCTACATGGAACTTCAAGAAAGCAAACTGGAGTAACTAGGAGAACTAGTATGTACTGGAGTAAGTACGCTGACCTGACATACATTCACTAAAGCTTAAATCCAAGGATTAAAAACGTGAATAAAGCGGCACATCTCCTGGCTTCTGAACTTCTACAAGCAGCTAACCACGCCATACCAAGAGGTGCTAAAAATAATTACAAGTCGTATTAGTCAAACGAACTCGATGAGTTACAGAAAGAAGTATTGACGGCCAGAGATACAGCAGCAACAAATCCATTCACAGAAAACAAAATATCACTAAAACTTGATGTAGCGAAATTAAGAAAAATCACAATTACAAACACAAGTAAAAGCTGGTTTGAAAAAACAGAACATTTAAACTACCAAACATATGTTTCAGAATTGTTCTAGTATGAAACGCTGAGGCAGACATATTGGAAACAACAATGGAATCAAAGCTCTATGGGCCACTGTATATACTACACAAGAAAATAAGTTTTATTCAGGAGACAGAATTACAGATATAGACATGTTTCAAGTGAACGAAAAAAGAAGAAGATGAAGAAACTTCGACAAAGAGGAAAGAAAACTATGAAAAATTAAAAAAAAATTATAAACAATGACGAGAACAAAACAGCACAAGTGGTTGTAGAGATTGGTGGAGAGGTACTCACAGGAAAGAAGGCTAAAAATCACTTTATACAACATTACCAAAGTATTGTCTGTCATTAAGTCGATAGAAATAAGAGAGGAGAAGTAAGAAAGGAACTAAAAGAGATTTAAAAAGAGATAAACAAAGACAAGAAAGATGTCATGAACATGCCATTTACAAGTAACGAACAAAATGAAGAGCTAGTAGTACTAAAACGTAGGAAATCACATGACCTTGACGACATACCAAATAAATTGTTACATTACATCGGATCATCAACAAAAAATAAATTAATATAATTTTTCAACAAATGTTGGTATTGATTAGTAAGCACAAATATGGAAAACGCCATAATGATACCTATCCACAAGAAAGGTAAATCAAAACACAAGGTGGACAGTTATCGCTGAATAAGTCTGGCCAGTTGTTTGTGCAAACTGATGGAACACCTGGTAAACAAAAGAATGATATGGCTCCAAATAAAATCCTACTAAGTCAGCAAGTTGGTTTCAGAAAGTATAGATCTACTGAAGAGCAGACCACACTAATTGTCCAGGAACTATAGGATGCTTTCCAGGAAAAAAAAACAGTTGCGTAGGTTAATGTGGAAAAAAGTCTTGGATTGTGTGTGGAAAGATTGACTCCTTAAATTTCAGCAAAACAAATTGAGCGGGCGCAGTAATTCCTGAATAAAACACTAGCTGTACAACCTAAAGGCAGCAGCAATGCTTGAAATGAAGCATAGTAGAAAGAAAATCTTCATTGAACAAACATTGACCGAATTCTCTCGCGCAAAGTAAATGCTGCAATATATGCAGAAAATCTAGCAATATGGTGCAGTGAAGAAAGTGTAGGCACAACAAAAATATGTTTGCAGGAAACCATGAACAATTTGGCCAAGTGGACAAACCAATGGACTATGTCTATTAATGTTAAAAAAAACCACCAATACCATTTTCAGAATGTCTATAAAACCACAGAACATCTCACTAACCATAAAAGGTCAAACATTGACTAAAGATGAGACACCCACATAACTTGGAGTTACTTTTGACTCAGGACGTATGAAAACAGCACATTGACATGTGTCAAACGAAAGGTATATCAGATCAGCACTCCAAAAAACATTGGCTGGAACAGATTGGGATGCAAATGGGAAAGTTTAAGCAGATCATACACAGGATACGTAAAGCCAGTTTTGCATATGGAAAATTAGCATGGGACACTGCAACCAAAAGTAACGCTCAAAAGATTACAAAGATACACAACTGTAATTTCAGTATTATAACAAGAGGTATGGAAACTTCCACAAATCATAGAAATAGAAACATGCACAGGTTTACCATCAGTGGAAGAAAGATAAAATAGAAAAATTATCATACACAGTATGCAAAAGTCAAATGTTTGAAGAGTCATCAAATGAACCAAAGCCTAAACATACCTACAAAAAAGCGACCCAAAAGAAGTAGCCTCAAACACTCAGCAAAACAGCTTTAGAAAACACTCACAGATATAGATCTACAAAACCTAAAACCACTGAACACCTTTAACACATATCCAACCTAGCACAGGAAAAAATTCACAAGAATTGTGGACAGTATACAGTTTCATTAACTCACAAACGGAAACTTCAATACAAGTACCACATACAGAAAAAATACCCAGAGAAAAGATAGACATGTATACACATATGAATCAACGAAAGAAGCAGTATTATATGGAGGAGTGGGAATATATATATATATATATATATATATATATATATATATATATATATATATATATATATATATATATATATATATATATATATATATATATATATATATATATATAGTAACACCAGATGTAATATAAATATAAAAATACATACCCAAAGACAACAGTTCACACATTTCAATTCAGAAGTGGAAGCCATAACAGAGGCAGCCAAAGTCTTATAAATTGTTTTCCGAGTCACATTAGCCATGTGGTTTTTCTAGCGCATGCAATGTCAGTATTGCAGGCAGCGAAAGATCCAAAGAACATGAGCATGAATGAACTTACGGCCTACTTACTACACCTCAGCAGTACTACCAAGGAAACAGCACTGCAGTGGATCTCTGGTCACTGTGACATACTTTGAAAAGAAAAAAGCTGATCTTCTGGTAAAGGAATGGGTATCACTAGAACAAATAGAAAGTGATATTACGTAATATGAATGTAAGAATTGATAAAAGCAGAATATAAGAAAAAACTGGAAGAAGATGCACCAAACTGCAGAGCCAAATGATCCCTCCGTCAAATGTCACAACCATTGCCTGAAGACTACGAACTTGCCACAACAGATTGATCAGTCACACGTTCAAAAAGCTAAAAATTGGCATGACAGACCTGTAAAATTGTGGACCGAGACCAGAGACTGCAAAACATATTCTTCACGCATGTCAACTCTATCAAGAAGAGAGGGAGAAAATATTGCCTACTGAGACAGCACTACATCCATACCTGAGAGTCCAATGAATGACTTCAAACAAATTATACACTTCAGTGAAGCAATTGGCTCTGTAACCTGATAACTGACTGGATAACGAAGAAGATCTCACATCGGGCTTACATATAAAACTGTGATATAATCATTGGCAGTGATGTTCTTTACTCAACGTATGCTATATTATATTCTTGATAAAGGCTATATGATCGAAATGTCGAATCGTGTGGGTTTTTCTGTATGCTTTCAGCTATTATCAATCTTATTACCATGTTTTCAACTTTCGTCCTTTCTGGACAACTTTCTTTTATCCATTCAGGCAACATCTTTTATAAGCTCTACTTCTTATTCGGCATTTGTTTTCAAACCTCTGTAGATTAGCAGGATATAGTCCAGAGAAAGGAATATTTCCTGTCTTAATTTTCCCCACCTCAGCTGCGCTATCTGTGACTTTCATCCTGTAACATTCAACTTCACCATCGCTTCTGAGTCATTTTGACCCTATATAGAATGGGAACTGCCAATTTCAACCCAAATTCTCCTTAGTCAAATGATATGCATAGAAGGTAAAACTGTGTTGCTATTTTTTGCTCCCCTCTCGGGAGGCGGTAATGCATAGACTAGCTCCCTTCTCAGGTGGGTAAAGGTGGCAAACTACTGTTTTAGCTGTGCATATATTTTATGGCAAGTGTGTTTGCCACAATATTATTTAATTATCAAGTCACGCTATGTCAATATAATAACAATGTTGAAAACGAATGAACACCAGTAACAGCAATCAGCGGCCAGGATCTCTGACGAGTATGGTTGGACGGCCAAACACAATTTATGTTTACTGTGCAGTCAATTATGAGCGGCCAGAGTTAAGAATTGATGTGAAACATGATAAAGAAAATAAAAAAAGGTCAAAAGACTATTCCTTATTTCTATACAACCACGCACGAGTACGTCACTGAATAGCAACGATTGGCTAATTAATCATGTCCCAGGTCGATCATATTGCGCAGTTTTGCTAACTAGAGTACACTGGGGATAGTATGAATGAATAAACATCGGGAAATGTCTACTATAAGCAGAATAAATAGGACAGCTTTAGGAATGTCACGGGTAAAAGAGACAATTTTGTCCGTTTTTCTCTGTGATATTTAAAAAAATAAATTTCCTTCATTGTTCCTGAGTTGATAATTCTCAAGATAAGATAAAACAGTGTCTGACACACTTGTTTACTATGTCCGAGGTTCTGAAAATTGATTCATGGTTCCTCATCATCTCTACTTATTTGCTCATAGTAATATCGCGTGTCTGTTCTAACCAGCTGTACCATGAAGATTGACATGAAGTTATTGTTATTGAACTATAGAGCTACAGACTATCTATCCATTCGCTAAACTCTTTGTTGCCTTTCAGCGTCAATCTCTTTTCTGGAGATTGTCCTGGTGTGCGGTGAGTATATTGTGGAATTTGTCGCCTCGTTTACTTCGGTGGTCGATCGTTTTCGTGGTCGGCCTCTAGGTCTGCCTTCACTGTATCTGCGTAGCATAGCTTGTTGTGGTATGCTGTATGATGGTAGTCTGCTGATATGAGCAAACCATTTGACCTGTTGCCTGTGTAATATATTCCAAGATTGGGGTGGTACCGGTTCTTTGTCTAATGTCTTAATTTCTCACTCTATCTCTTAGCGATATTCCTAGAATCAAGGCAAGCATGTCATTTAAGCTGTCACAATTTTATATTTATCTTGTGCTGTCGTTGTCCATGTTTGGCTTTGGTAACACATCGTTGGCATAATAATAGTTTTAAATAGCGTTTTTTTGGTGTATAATCTACATTTTTGTTTCTGAAGATTGTTGTTATTTTCCCTAGCTCTTGGTATGCTTTATTACATCTATTACGTATTTCTTTGCTACTCTTACCGTCAGTTGTTATATTGCTTCCTATGTATATATATATAAACAATATTTTCATTCTAAAGTACCTTTCGCCCCACAAATACAATAGAAAATGGGAACCTTCTATAGTTTAATTGTTATTACTGCCATTAACGCATGTATCCCGATAGGAACTATTGGGAGGAATACGTCTATGTGTGATTAAGTCTGTATGCCATTGTCGCTAGAATATCTGTAGGGTGGGTTTTTTAAAAATTGTCTCTTCGGAAAAAAAAATATCAGTCCATTACCGGGAATAAAACCACGAACATCATACACTAACATCTCATCTTGGCCATGCGCCACACAATCGTATTAAAGGAGAACGGTTGCTCCGTATCATTTTCATAAATGACAAAGAGGTAGCGAGATCACCTTACAAACCAAATGTGGTGGGGTTCGATGCCATTCACATGCAATGGAGCAGCCAGATCTTTCAGAAAGTACTGTCAACATAATTAACGTAAATATTGATTAAAATGTATGATAAAATACACATTCACCGGATTATGAATATGATTTACAATAGCTCTAGATATAGTGCTTGATCCCATATTTATTAGATATATTCAACGTTAACTTTCTGAGAATCAGGCGTCGTCTCTCTCCTCAAGTCTTCAGCTATTACTTCCAGGTCCTTCCATCTCTTACCAACTTCTCTTCAGTCCTTATCAGGGCTTCGTCATACGAAACAACTAATCTGCGCCGTAACTATAATCAGTCCTATGTGGGATTGTAGTCACCTTTAAGCGCTTTCCATTTTACAAAACAACTAGTCATCATAAATGACTTCACCGGTTATTTTTAGGGTTTTAAGTTAGTCAGTGCGATACTAGGACTTCCGCTAACCATGTTTGCGATTGTTAGTTTTTCTCAGGAATCCATACATTCCACCTAGATAATACTCACACCACTCTAAACATAACATGATGATGTGATGAATATGAACACAGTAAAAGAACAAACACATATATAAACTATGTTGGAATGAAATCTGTAAAACTATGAGAAACAAGCGTTATATGAATCAAAATAACACTATCAGCATCTCTTCACATGTTTAACCTTATCAGGTAATCATGTCATAGGTTATTTTTGTCCCAGGGAGATAAACTGTTATTGCTTTGTCACGTGAATTGATTGATTCCTATAGTGTCTGAGTAATGTATGTCCTGCATGTTTGTGTAAGTCTGAGCAATGTATGTCGTGCCTGTTTGTGTAAGTCTGAGTAATGTCTGTCGCGCTTGTTTGTGTAAGTCTGAGTAATGTATGTCGTGCTTGTTTGTGTACGTCTGAGTAATGTATGTCGTGCTTGTTTGTGTAAGTCTGAGTAATGTATGTCGTGCTTGTTTGTGTAAGTCTGAGTAATGTATGTCATGCTTGTTTGTGTAAGTCTGAGTAATGTATGTCGTGCTTGTTTGTGTAAGTCTGAGTAATGTATGTCCTGCTTGTTTGTGTAAGTCTGAGTAATGTATGTCCTGCTTGTTTGTGTAAGTCTGAGTAATGTATGTCCTGCTTGTTTGTGTAAGTCTGAGTAATGTATGTCATGCTTGTTTGTGTAAGTCTGAGTAATGTATTTCCTGCTTGTTTGTGTAAGTCTGAGTAATGTATGTCGTGCTTGTTTGTGTAAGTCTGAGTAATGTATGTCTTGCTTGTTTGTTTAATTCTGAGTAATGTATGTCGTGCTTGTTTGTTTAAG
Source organism: Meghimatium bilineatum (assembly GCA_034231615.1). Taxonomy (NCBI): domain Eukaryota; kingdom Metazoa; phylum Mollusca; class Gastropoda; order Stylommatophora; family Philomycidae; genus Meghimatium; species Meghimatium bilineatum. Next base: position 26,769,472 of record CM067313.1, on the reverse strand, counting down.
TCTGAGTAATGTATGCCGTGCTTGTTTGTTTAAGTCTGAGTAATGTATGTCGTACTTGTTTGTTTAAGTCTGAGTAATGTATGTCGTGCTTGTTTGTGTAAGTCTGAGTACGCGCAAGTGATCATGCACACATATGCGTCTCAATTATCAGTCAAATTTTTCATTTCACCAATAATTTCTTTTATTTCACCAAATCATTTGCAATATTGTCAAAAGATAAGTCCGTAGATTCATGTTTTAAGTACTTGAAAATCGGTGAATCTTTATATGTGTATTGGTCAAATTGTATATATTTGCGGTGCAAGCCCGAATTCTAACGCCACGTCTGACTAGTATGTATTAGGTATTAGGTATGTTGATTGTCATCTTCGCACACTGGGCACGTCCAAAGGTACTCCGTTCTATGCTTCAGTAAATCGCTCACGGTATAACGTCTGATGGTTCCGGTTCTATGTTGGTTCACTACAAAACTAAGCTTATGGAAGATACAGTAGTCACGTGAAAATTTGGTTCATTTTCCTAACTGCAAAGAACTCAAAAACCAGGCCAATGCTGAATCTATACTTACTTTTGCTAAATATGAGAGTCACCTAGAGTTATTGTCAAAAGCGTTCCAGGAGAGATTTAATGATTTCTCTTCACGTCTCAGAAAACAAAGTTGACAGATGCAATTTCAGCCAGATATACAAAAACTTTTCATGAAAAAGAGGCATCAAACCTCAGGACAAAACACTGATTAAAGAGTAAATATGATGGAATGTTCTTAAATAAATTTTGGATTACAATTGTTATATTTGACGTAAGGGACGTTAGCGTAATAATGCCGTTATAGTAGGATTGCAAATTAATTGAATATAATTCAATAAGATTACAGTGTTTCTCAGATTTGTTTTTGTGGCCCACCGGTATACTCAAAGTATTTTATGCGGCCCATGGTGCTTTTTGAGTATGGCACGCCTGATATAAACAGACTAATAGATAACAAGAGTAATGATGATGACAAATATACTTTGGGAGACCAATGCACATCTTGGCACAAATAGAGAAGGAATAGAGGAATATAAAAGACTTTTTTGGCGACACAGGAAACAATTAACGGCAACGGTTATAAACTAATAGATACATGCATCCAGCACAACCTCTTTATAACGAACACTTTCTTTAAACATAGACAGTCACAAGTATACACATGGTATAAATGAAACAGCTTGGAATGCAAGAACAGATAGACGTTATCCTCCAAAAAGAAACAATAGACAAAAAATAACATATGCACGAGTAATACCTAACATGTATGCAGACACTGAGACACTGACCGAAAATTAGTAATAATAAGTCAAAACAAACAGAGCGAAAAATAACTAGCACAAGAAAAGCACAAAGCACCAAGGACAACTAAATATACAGCAATTGGAAGTACTAAAGATGCGTGAAAAATATATCCAGGAGTTAACAAAGTATTCGAAAAGTTACCAGAAAATACTCAGCACATAGAAGAAGTATGGAAATATTTCAAAAATACCATCATACACACAGAAGGAAACATGTGCGAATAAAAAAACCATAACGGCAGGAAACCAAAAATAACAGGTTAGTGGACAGAAGAGGTAAAGAACGCAACGAACGATACAAAACAAAAATACAAGAAATCTGCAACAAGCAAAATGCATGCAGATTACTTAGCATACACCTCTGCAAAGATTAACACCAAGAAAATCCTCAAATCTGAAAAAACTAAGTCATGACAAGAATATGGAGAAATGCTTAAGGATAGAGAAAACGCACCGAAGATGTTCTAAAAGAAAATGCAAAACATGAGAAGTAAAATTGACAAGAACCAACGGCAATAATTAACGATGAACACGGCAACACACTACATGGGCCTTACGAAATCATGGAAAGATAAAAAAAACGACTTTAATCAACTATTAAACCTAAAGAAAGGAGAAGTGATTACAACAATAACAACAATAGATGAAGCCCTAGAACTATACATCCTGAAATTCGAAATATAAGACGCAGTTAAATATGCACCAAATAGCAAAGCACCAGGAATAGACAGCATACCTATAGAACGAATAAAAATGCTAACAGTGACAGGTGTAAAGTGGTTACACAGATTGTTCAATGTGATATGGAAGACACAAAAAATACCGCAAGAGTGGAATACCGCGGTGATTGTTCCCATCTGGAAGAAAAAGGCATTACTGCACAAAGTATAGAGACATATCACTCTTAAGCCACATAGGAAAAATCTTTATAGCAAGATACTAGATAGAAGGATGCGCGCATATATAGAGCCACAGCTCAACAACATACAATTAGGCTTTCGGAAAAATAAAAGCATTACAGACCTCAAACAACTTTCAGAAAGAGCAACAGAACATAACCAAGACTTATATCTAGATTTCGTGGATCAAGAGAAAACTTTTGACAGAGTGGATAGAGCACAACTATGGATAACACTACAGACAAAGGGAGTCCCCCAACATCTGATAAGCCTATGTTAGAGTCTATACGCTAATAGTCAATGCGCAGTAAGAACGAGCACAGGTACATCGGGTAATTTCCAAATTCTCTCGGGTGTGAGACAGGAATGTGTACTATTCCCAAAATTGTTCATAACATACATATATCACATTTGCAAAATAGAAAGGACAACGGAAGAAAATAGTTTGAAAGATAGCTTAAACGAATTGCTATTTGCAAACGACCAAGTACTAATAGTATCATCAGAAGAGCAACTACAAAGACAAATAGACAGATTACACCAAACATGCTATACCTTCAACATGAAGATAAATATAGAGAAGACAGGAGTAATGAAGATAGGAAACACATAAAAACGCCAACATATATATTGCAAACAACAGACTTAAGCAAGTGACACAATTCATATACCTAGGACGAAGTATAACATCAGACGTCTGGAACAGCATAGAAATACACATTCTATCTATCTATAATCTATCTATCTATCTATCTATCTATCTATCTATCTATCTATCTATCTATCTATCTATCTATCTATCTATCTATCTATCTATCTATCTATCTATCTATCTATCTATCTATCTATCTATCTATCTATCTATCTATCTATCTATCTATCTATCTATCTATCTATCTATCTATATCTATCTATCTATCTATCTATCTATCTATCTATCTATCTATCTATCTATCTATCTATCTATCTATCTATCTATCTATCTATCTATCTATACGCTGTGGCCCTTGTTTGCCTTGCTGCGTCAAGGATGGAAAAGTTCTCTGGAGATGGCCTTCTTGTGCGCTGTTTGTAAGCTTGTCCTGTGGCTTCTTTGATTTCTGTGATCCATCTTTTACATGGTCTGCCTCTGGCTTTATAACCATTATGTCTATGTGTCATGGCCATTTGTGGCATGCTATCTGTCGGTATTCTGGAAGCGTGTGAAAACCACTTGATCATACATACATGTAAATATATAAATGTATATCTTTGACTTCATTCAAATATATATACGTAAACTCACATCTCAAAGTTCATATTTGTTTGTCTTTCAAACTCCTGCTGGGTCTCTTTTATAGCGGGACAATAGTCGTACTAGATTTCGTATTCCAGAGAAAACTGAGATGCACTGTGCCGCAATTTTGTGCTCTAAACGGCGACTCATTTGAAGTCGGCGAAAATACATATATAAGCTTCGATGTTTAAATTGATATCTGGAGTTTCATAGAAGCTAGTAAACATCTAAACCGACAACTGATAGTTCTTACCAACAACACAACATCTAAACTCATATCTGACAGTTCTTACATAACAGTCAATATTTAAACTCACTTCTACAATTTCTTGTAAAAATGTCAGTATCATATTTCAGCCGCAATTGAAACCATCAACAATCTTCCCACACCTTCCTGTTGCTGCATAAAAAGACTTCAAATGTCATTCTGATTGAATAATATTTTGAAACCCGCTCGTTCCAGCTGCATTTCCCTAGTTCTCTTGTTGACCACCATATGTGTCGTGTTGTTGAAATATTCCGAATAGTTTATTTCGCACATGGTTACTAGTTCTCTTGTTGACCACCACATGTGTCGTGTTGTTAAATATTCAAGTTTATTTTCGAAAAGGTTACTAGTTCTGTTGTTGACCACCACATTAGGTGTTAGGCATTAGGAATGTTGATTATCATCTTCGCTCACCGGACATGTGCATAGGTGATCCGATCTCCACTTCAGTAAATCTCTCAAGGTATAACGGTTGATTGTTCCGGTTCTTTGTTGGTTCACTACTCATTTTGAAATCTTTGCCAGAGGTTCTCTTCAGAGGTTCTCTTCAGAGGTTCTCTTCTTGATATTGACGTATGCATATTCATTTCAAAATCCTTTGAACGTGAGGAGTCACAAAGAGCAGTGAGTTTGTCTGCTGGGTCATTAGATTGACCGTCTGTTGTGGTGGCGAGTCTAGCTAATTTGTCGGCCCGTTTGTTTTCCTCCACGCCCGCATGTCCAGGGACAAAAATAATATGACCACCACATGTGTTGTTAAATTATTCAGAATCAGTTATTTCCTACATGGTTACTAAGTTCTCCTGTTGAGCACCACATGTGTCTTGTTGTTGAAATATTCCTAAAAGTTCTCCACATCAGTACTAGTTCTTTTGTTGACCACCACATTTATCGTGTTGTTGAAATAGGCGTACCTGTAAAAGTCACTGTCATGCAAACGCTATAATATTTTGGCGTCAAGGACAGATAACGTAAAAGAAAAGAAAAGCCTACGATTCTCTAATGATTATAGTATTTCTGCTTTCTGTCTTTTCGCTTTACTCTCCTGTATGCATTTCTGATTCTTTTTTTGGTTTTAAATCGACGAAATCTGTTTTTAATAAAATATTTACTAATGATTATAGTGGATAAATATAAATATGCGTGCGCTATTTAAGTTGTTTAATCATGGGAGGAGTCTCCGACCATTTTGGCGTCTATTGACGCTATTGCTGCTGACACAGATTTGTTTAGGAATTATTAGTTGGGTGTTTTACATGTAAATAGACGTACTCAGTTTCTTAATACGTTTATAAACATAGTTTAAATATTAACTATACGAGTTGACAATGTAAAGAAAGCAAATATTGCATTGCGTTTTCAACACAGATGCCTTAAAATCATTATATTTCAGTTTCTACACTAGCATTTTATAATAAAAATACTAATACCTATAATCCATAGTGACACCATGAAGTCTAGATCTATTAAATAAATAAAAGAGAATGGTAAAAACAGTAGAAACACATTGAAAAAACAGTAAAAGTATCGTAGGTCGACCCATCCTAAGGAAATGTGTACCATAACTTTAGGGAAAGTTAAAGAAATGAGAACCAGACGTTCTGAAAGAGTAAAGGCGGTGGGGGTGGGGGTGATGTTGACCATATCATCCATTGGCATGCCGTTGATCAATGATAAATATGCCATATTCCTTAAAACGTTCAATGTGTAGAAAATGTAAATTTTACTCATTTACCTTGAAACTATTTTAAAGTATTAAAAACATATTTTATTGTTTTCTTTGAATTTTATTTTTATTTCCCTCCTATTTGGATACTAGAAAAAGATGTCTCCGAACATATACATTCAAACGTCATTCAATTTAAAACTGATGCCCTTTATATACGTTTGAAGGTTATGCCCCAAAGTAGATACAATTAGTATGGGTATTTTAGTTTTATGACCATTGTATATATATATATATTATAAAAACAGTTATACATATGCTAGAGAATTTGAACATTGACAGTAATGATTTAAGAATCATCAAGAACATGTACTGGCAACAAACAGCAGCAATAAGAGTAGGAAATCAATTTGGCCCTTTTCAACAAATAAAACAGGGAGTCAGAAAGGGATGCGTGCTTTCACCAGACCTGTTCTCTTTATACAGTGAAAACATATTGCGTGCAATAGTAGATATCTCAGATAAATGCAAATAAAATAAATAGGTTACTATATCAATATAAAATAATAAAATATAGAAAATAACAATAAATAAAAGGAACAAACACAACAGTCCACGTGTCGGTCCAATCGGGACCTTTAAAGACAACAAAAACAGTTAAGAACAAAAGACCAAAGTGAATATAAACAAAATGGATCTCTCCCACCAGGAAGTCAACAAAAAGCCGCACCAGATCCAGTGCAACACAATTCTCATGAAGTGGCAAAAAAATAAAGATTGTCTTTTCTTATATTTAAATTGATATCTGGAGTTTCATAGAATCTAGTAAACATCTAAACCGACAACTGATATTAACTATACTAACTAAACGCATCGATGTGCACTTGTTGGAATTGTGTTGCACTGGATCTGGTGCGGCGTTTTGTTGACTTCCTGGTGGGAGAGATCCATTTTGTTTATATTCACTTTGGTCTTTTGTTCTTAACTGTTTTTGTTGTCTTTAAAAGCTCCAACTGGACCGACACGTTGACTGTTGTGTTTGTTCCTTTTATTTATTGTTATTTTCTATATTTTATTATTTTATATTGATATAGTAACCTATTTACTTTATTTGCATTTACCTCTATATGTATGGTTACTGCGGCACTTCCTCTTTGTCGGTCATCCTCCGATATTTGGGTTATTTATATAGATATCTCAGGAATATCAGTGGAGGACATAACATAAATAATTTGAGATATGCGGATGACACTGTTCTGATTGCAAAAAGTGAGGAAGACCTTCAAGATTTAATTAATGTAGTAGTCACAGAAAGTAAAGAGAAAGGCCTTTTCCTAAATATCAAGAAAACAGAAGTAATAGTTATTACAAAGAAACAAAATAACACACTTTGCAAGATCAAAGTGATTGATATAGTATTAAAACAGGTCCACCAATTCAAATATTTAGGTATAACGATTACAGCAGATGGAAGAAGTTCAACAGAAATAAGAAGCAGAAGAGGACAGGCTAAAACAACATTCAGAAAAATGAAAAATATATTGTGTAATATGTCCTTGTCATTAGAGGTGAGAAAGAGAGTTCTGCAGTGCTATATAGTTCCTATACTAACATATGGGTGCGAGTCTTGGACAATAAACATACTTGAAGGTGGGAAATTAGAGGCAATAGAGACTATAGAAGAATGCTGAGAATACCATGAACTTCCATAAAACTAATGTAGTGTTGAAAGAGTCAAATTGGAAACTGACCTTGATAAATAATATAAGAAAAAGATAATCTTTACTTTTTGGTCACTTCATGAGACAGGCAGGATTGGAGAACTTAGTCACAACAGGCAAAATTGAAGGCAACAGAGACAGAGGGCGACAACTTGATAAAATATTAGACAGTTTGACAACCTGGCAGGGCAGGGAAACAACAACGATCTTGGTACATAATACTTTGGACAGAGAGCTGTGGAGAGCCATGACCGGATACGCCAGCTTGCATGGCACCTGATGATAATAATGACATGTATTATATGGACCAAATTTTTTTTTAAAATTTAATAAATGGAACTGTGAACATTCATTTTTGCTGATGGCCTCCAGTAATGTACAAGAACTTGATTCTCAGTTTCAGTAAGTTACTGGAGTAGATTACTTAGTTTTGGATCTTTAAAAAATAACTGCACAGTTTGTAATACGGTGGCCATATTGGGTAGCTAATTAGCACAATTAATGAGGTCATTATGTGGAACGAGTCTTGAAGTCCATATCAATACTTTACTATAAACTATAATTTCATTCTGAAAAGAACATTTCAGTTCTATATTTCAAATTCTCCGTCCACCTTAATTGTGGACAATAGTTAACTTCTAATCATGCACATTGATCTTCGGCAGGAGTTCTGACACTGGGGCTTCCACTGCGCTGCAGGTCTGTCATTGAGGCCATTTTGTTAAAATCGCGCCTCCAAAGGCGACTAATGGTGCCTCTAACCACATAAGTTAAATTGTATCGCCACTACACTTTGTGATTGTCCAATATGTAAGTCTCCAATGGTGCTTCATCTTTGTTCTGTAGTTAGATGAGCTATTCTTGCGCAATGAATTTTCAACTGAATTTATTTGATGACCGTGTATCTTTTAAGGGATTCAATGATATGGTCAGAGTGTTTATGTTCATTAAGTTTCACGGGATCTCATAAGCCTGTCAAGAGCTATTGCTAATACTCTTGTTTTGACCTTGACCCTTTTCCCGACCTCACGAATAATGAGATGAGTACAATTTTGGTACCCATAAGAAGATAGTGGCCAGGTGGACACAGACGATAGGTTGAATGATGCCCAATCAGCGAATAACTTTTAAAAAAGTAGCTAATATCTTTTAAAAAAGTAGCTCCAAAAATGTTGCGTTTCTTTTTTGAACAGAAACGCAATACGAATAAATGATGTGGACGAGTTAAACAATTGTTTACTTACACTGTTCACAACACACGACGTCTGTGCATTATCGAAAGGAGGAAGATAATAATAATATTTGAACTCACAGTTCACGTGATAAGAGAAGTCTAAGGTGGTTGGAAGTGGGTTGACTATGCCATGATCTTGTTGAAGTCTGCTGTAGAACTATGACAGGACAGCAGGGAAAAATGAATTCTTGTATTTGCAGTATACCTCGAGATTCCAGAAAGTCATAGTGATGCTGCCTTCGGAGTAGAGCGATGTTTAGATCAATGTATTACACCCTACAGTTCTAATGAGTAAAAGAAAACTTTCTCATAACAAAAATGAATGACAAGCACCTATGGTAGGCTCAAAGTAAAATTCTGACACAAGAAATAAAAGTGACTAATTCACACTGCTCTGAGGTAAGACCGTTATCATCAACACCATTATTATCATCATGTCTCCTTAACCGTTTACGCGTTCTGTTTCTACGTTTATGAAGAATGAGGAACCATCCATAAATGACGTCAACAATTATGGGGAAGGGGGTCTGATACACGTTTGGCAGCTGTTAAACATGGAATGTAGGGGATTTGTGATTGGGGGGTGGGGGAGGGGCTAACACAAATTAACGTCAATAAAATAATTGTTATACATCAGTTAAATTATGCGAATTAGAAAAAAAAATTCTTATAATCTGCTACGTAATTCTGGCCTTTATTATCCGCACTTTTTTGGTTAAATTTGTGTGTGTGTGTGTTGGGGGGGGGGTGGTTGGTTTAAAATAATTAAGTTGTGGAGGAGGTGTTTTACATGACCTATTGACAAATTGTTGCCCAGGGGGATGGAGAGGGTGGCGTTTTACCTGACCTTTTGACCAAGTAGTTACCCAAGTAGTGAGACCAAAGTTTGGGAAAACAGTATTGACAAAATGTATGAACAGCCCCTTGACAAATATGTTGTGTGATCCATTCAGTTGTGCGGTGGAATGTTCCATTCAGGACATAGTAAATAACGCATCATGTCTTTGGTGTAGTGATTTTCCAAGAATTATTTACCCTCAGTAGCTTGTCATTGCTTTTTGAACAGTCATATTTACCAACCACTGGCAGTTGCTTTCAAACCAACATTAAACTGTCTCAGGATTGTGTGAGGCACTCATTACTTCTCACTCAGCAGAGGACACGCACTATTACTAGAACCCATACATTTAGCACATGACCAGCCCTTTCATCACATTTCATCATGTTAACATCACCATTACGAGCATCTGCGACCAAGAACATATATATTCACTGCCGAGTTGCCAAGTATGATAAATTAAATGTAAAGTCGGCGCTCACTTTCCCGGGTAATTGGTTTCAGATCTAACAGATGCTAAAGACCGAATGGCATTATCCATTGTACATAATTGCGTGATTATCTTACCTGGCAAGTGTATCATGTAACCTGTTTGCACTATTACGAGTGTACATATTCTTCCAGAGATAAGAAGTTTCATCAAATTTAGAAACGTGTTAAGAAAGACAGCCTTTCGTTTTTGAAATAGCAGAAACATATAACACATATAATATATATAATTCATATTTTACAGTTGATTAGACATATTGATTAGGCGTTTTGTTAAAAAGGCATCAATAACGAAAAGGAAGGTAAAAAAGAGTAAACAAGGTATTTGTCAATATTTTGGAAACTATAAATGTAATGAAAATTGCAGTAGAAAAAAACAGATTACTAAATATACTTGAAAAATGAAGAGGAAATTAAATAAATAACAAAAACAAGGATTGGAAACTTCTCTTCCTGTGTACGCTCTCAAACTTCCACAAATAAGCAGGATACAGTCTAGATAACTCAAACAAAGAGAATAACAACAAACATATTGACTACTTTCGATTTCGTTTTATTTATGTACCTCTGGTACTTGAAGAGTGCGTCTCTCTCGAAGTCCAATGATAAACAGAAAACTCTACACGAAATAAAACAGCTCGCAAACACAATCAAATTCTAAGAAATAGAATAACGCCTAAGGGCATGAGTCCATGGGCTGAAGGGTCATGAAACAATCGAGCCAGCCTATTCGTAAATATTAATGCAGTTTCACTTATTGTTTCACAAACGGAGAAGGTCAAATTGTCTTTCGGTTCCGAGGTTCAACAAAACATAACATTATTGTCCCAACTATTAAGTCTTTAAATCACAGTAGCTTCATCACCAAGTGACATATTCTTTTGAGATCGTAGTCTTCCTTATATATTTTCTGAACGCGATTCTGGACGAGTTGGCCTTCCGCAGCTAGACACGTTTAAGGAATCTGATATATCACTGCACCATCACCGTCCTAGGCGTCCTTTCCATGTTGCCGTTAACTTTGCTTTCAGCTTTTAGTCTTCCCACGCTGGTATGTCTCATTATATCACCCCCCCCCAAAAAAAAAAAAAAAAAATAATAATAATAACCACAGCTTTCTTGTTAAGATGGTGTTAAGGAGCAAGTCCTTGCTGTTTATTTATCTGAACACTTCTTGATTTATCTGGTTAGCTGTCCATGGTAGGGGTGCATAGGGTCTCGCATTGCTCTCAAGCGGACCCATGGGTTAGCAGATAACCAAGATACTAAAGGTATCTCCTCGTTGTGCACCCTGGAAACTGAAATACAGCTGATCTTGTTGTATTCTTGAATTAATTGTGGCATTGGTCATGGTTTTTAGCTGTCCTTGGTCATAGTTGTGATATATGAGTCTTTTGATCGGACACATTCGATTTCATGTGACGTCCTGGTCACTTTGACCCTATATGGGATGCGACAGACAAATCCACCCCACAGCATCCGTAGTCGCCTCTTAACATACATGGAAAGTAAACATTGTTAATCTTTACTCCTTTGTCGGGTATTGACAATAAGGAAGCGACAGATCTATATGTTTTTTTACCGGTTACGGTCAGATTAACCACCAAAATTGAATTTTACTATATACTATTTCAAGCAATGTTTTTAGTAATTCATAATTGGTAATTATAACAACGACGAATTCAAAATATTTGTCGGATAATTAGCTGACAATATTTTTTCTTGCTGATAATGGTCATAGAGTCGACACAAATTCCATGTATGAAAACATATAGGATGACTGTCACAGGCTAGGGACGCACACCCATATTTATAGCATGACGATAACGGATGTGCTGGACTTTCCGTGGTGCAAATAACACAGATATGCTGTAAACTAGCAACACATCGTATTTCACGATCACATTCCCTGATGGAAATCATACCAACATTCGTGTTGATTATCAGAGATCAAATGCAGAAGAAGATTGAACAAATTCACAATCGATATATATATATATATAAATATGTATGTTGCATAAATGACAAAAATGTTGTATATTGTTGACGTCAACATGTTTTTAATCACCCTACACCCCTTTGTCAGTCTATCTATCTATCTATCTATCTATCTATCTATCTATCTATCTATCTATCTATCTATCTATCTATCTATCTATCTATCTATCTATCTATCTATCTATCTATCTATCTATCTATCTATCTATCTATCTATCTATCTATCTATCTATCTATCTATCTATCTATCTATCTATCTATCTATCTATCTATCTATCTATCTATCTATCTATCTATCTATCTATCTATCTATCTATCTATCTATCTATCTATCTATCTATCTATCTATCTATCTATCTATCTATCTATCTATCTATCTATCTATCTATCTATCTATCTATCTATCTATCTATCTATCTATCTATCTATCTATCTATCTATCTATCTATCTATCTATCTATCTATCTATCTATCTATCTATCTATCTATCTATCTATCTATCTATCTATCTATCTATCTATCTATCTATCTATCTATCTATCTATCTATCTATCTATCTATCTATCTATCTATCTATCTATCTATCTATCTATCTATCTATCTATCTATCTATCTATCTATCTATCTATCTATCTATCTATCTATCTATCTATCTATCTATCTATCTATCTATCTATCTATCTATCTATCTATCTATCTATCTATCCATCTATCTATCTATCCATCTATCCATGCATCCATCCATCGGTCCATCCATCAGTCCGTCCATCCATCTGTCCGTCCATCCATCCATCCATCCATCCATCCATCCATCCATCCATTCATCCAATCATCCATCCATCCATCCATCCATCTATCCATCCATCCATCCATCTTTCTGTCTATCTCTATCTGTATATCTCTATCTGTCTGTCTGTCTCTAATTTATAACATCAGAGCTGATATTGATTGGAGATGAGATGAACATAAAAAATACGTCAAATATTACAAGCAATTATTTAAAGGTACTAGATGAAAACAGGGTCTATATTAATAACAATATGACATTGACTTAGATAAAACTCATGAAACACGACAAATAAAACGTCAGTAAAGAAATACAAATAAAATTAAATGACCTGATTCGCGAGAGAAACACATCATAACAGGAAAATAAAAACGATCGTTCCTAAATATGGTGTTAAGCAAACATTTGAATTGGAAGGCTTCATTGATCCTAAGCAATATGTAACAAGTTAAGAAATCATTCAGGTCAAGATGACTTCGAGAGTAGCCACGAATCAAAGACAGCATATATCTTCTGACATCTTACAAAATATTTTATTCCAGTATTTCGAGTGTGTTGATGATTATGTCTAGTAATCTACTTCAATTTAATATTGAATCTATCTTTCTTGTCTTGTCTGTCTGTCTGTGTCTGTATGTCTGGCTGTAGGTCTGTCTGTCTGTCTCTGTCCGTCCGTCTGTCCGTCCGTTCGTCCGGGCGTCCGCCCGCCCGCACTCCTGCCCGCCCGCCCGCCCGCCCTCCCGCCTGCCTGTCGATCTAGGAATTTTGTTGTCCTATGAGAAGAAACCAAAGACTAGATATTTCTTTTTTAGAAATGTAGATTTCAATATAAGTGCTTAAAGAGACAACAAAGATCCACACGCAGAAAGTATACCAATATGGTGTATAAACACATGTGATTGATCCGTGAAAGAATCGGTATTGGATGAGGGACAGGAATATATATAGTAATACCAGATAGAAAAGAAATTTTAAAAAAATACATTCTCACAGGAATATATTTCAGAAAATTCATAGAAGAAATGGAAACCATAACAGAGGCTCATAAATTGTTTGCTGACCCATAACAGACAAGTAGTCTAACGGATGAAAAGTCAGTGTTACATGCATTAAAAGATTAAAAGAACACGAGCATGAATAAACACATGGTTAGAGTACTACACACCAGCACTAATGTCAAAGAAACTGTACTTAAGTGAATCCCTGGTCATGATGACATATTTACATATTTGGAAACGACAAAGGATAATTTCCTGGTAAGGAAAGAGTGATTACTACATCAAATAGAAAGGGCTATTACGTTATATGAATGCAAGACTATGATAAAAGCATAATATTAGTAACGTAGAAGCAGATGCACCCACCTGCAGAAACAAATGACCCCTACCACCAAATATCACGCATGTAAAAAATTGTTATCTCTAAACTACGGACTGGACAAACCAGACTGAGAAGTCACAGATTGAGAAAGCTCAAAATTGGCGAGACAGACCTGTGCCACGGTGGACTGACCCAGAGACAGCAGAGCACATACCTCATGCATGTAAACTTTGACAAGAAGAGAGAAAATATGTCCCTCTGAGATGGCACTTCTTCTAAACCAGAGGGGCTCCATGGATGTCCCGAAGCGAATTACACAGTTTGTTGGTACTTTAACCAGATGAATGACTGAAGAATGATAATGAAGGAGAAGAAAACATTTTTCATCTTACCATATCATTAAACACACTTTTCCGTTCTTTCCATGTTATACCCATTCTTCTTTTCTATTTCCTTGTATATGTGAGAACAGTTCAAGTCTCAATGCTTTCCGTTGACTTACTAAATTACTATATCTATCACATTATTATCAATAACTGTTGCTTGAGCTATATCTCTGCTTGTGTTTGTTCTTTTCATTAGATTCTCGTTTGTTGTTTTATCATGCAAGGATTTAAGGCCTGACCAGTAACCTGCCAAAGAACCATCATTCAACAGTAACGCAAGTATATGACATTCCAGACATTCTAATGTAGTGAGATTTTCCTGATGTGAAACTTCTAAATATAATGTCACCTGAATAATTATATTTACTTTTCTAGTACAATAATAAGAGAACCCATCATTGCACATCACTCTGAAGCTTCAGCTACATCTACGGTACTAGCTGTCAGCCTGTATGAGTGCCATAGTGATAAACAAATGAGATTACACATGAAGTGTTGTGAAAAGAATTATTGTGCAAGACGGGACGATCTCTGAGCAGGACGGGACGATTCCCCGGAGAACCCAGATTTTGGAAAACATATTTACTTTGCATAATTGGAGAAATATTGCAAAGAATGTATAACTCACCTCGAAAGGCGATTAATGCATCGCTCACTCTGAATGGCGATTAATTCATAGCTCGCTACTTCAATCATTCTTGTAATGTAGGAAAGAGCTAAGATAGATATACACATCTCACATGAAATAATGCTAGACAAGAGGAACTGAAGCTCAAGATTCAAACTCTGCATGTTGCGGAAAAAAAGTACAGAAAATTCACAAAACACCCTACAGTGTATCACCTTTGAGTCAGTCGTAGGATTCTTCTCAAACCATTGTACACAGCTGAGAGTTTGTCTTCTGATATTGAAATACTGTCGCTATTCTCAATGCTTTTGTTATGTACAGAATTGCATAAGTACCATCAATAGCAACACACGAATATATAGTATACAAAATGTTGATCCTACAATGTCTTTGTCGTCATCATTATTTCTTCTGTCTCTTGTGAAACATGTAAGTCTTCTCTCATCGTTCGACTTGTGCTTGTTTTGTCTTATGCGTTGGACATGTTTGACATTTATATCAGATCTTTGGGACGAGTAAACTGTTTATCGGTGTCGCTTGTTTATCAAACCGATATTTGGACGTTCAAGTAATTGACATTTTTATGTTACTGACCTTCATCATCATCTTCAGCATTTTCCTCTTGTGTCAAGCTTGGCACATGAGGCATATGTCATAGATCTCCATACCTGTCGATCAACAACCAGTTGTTCCAGATCGTTCATTTTCATACCAGTTGTGATTTATTTTTCGATAGGTTGTTTCAATGTTGTTTTTGGTCTTCCCCTATTTCTGTTGCCACTCGATAACCATATAAAAACGACGTGGCATTCTGTCTTCATTCATTCTGAGTGCGTGACCGATGTATGCCCAACGCCTTTTTCTAATAACCTATGTGATGTATTCTTGTTGTGTCTCTTCTCTTAGTGTCTCGTTTGACTTAAAGACTTTCCTGTTTGTGTTTGTGATTTTCCGGAGATATTTGTTTCCGAAGGCATTTAGTTTGTTTTCTAAACATGTGGTTGATTTCCAGCTTTCATACCTGTACGTCAGAACCGAAATAACACATACGTTGAACAGTCTAAGCTTTGTATTAATGCTGAGTTATTTTTAGCTTCAAATGTTTGATAGTGAATTGAATGCATTTTATGACAGCAATTCTGGTCATAATTTCTGTACTTGAGTTTTCATGTGCTGTAGTTCTGCTTCCCAAATAAGTGAAATATTCTAATTTTTCTAGTGTAGTGTTATTTATTTGTATCACATTGTTTACATTAGTAAAGTCCATAAGGTATGTTTTGGATACATTGATTTGCAGGCCTATTTGTTCTGAAAAATGTTGTACCTGACCATAGTATAGTATAAATACTTCGACCGCCCGCGGCAACAGGAGTCCGCATTTCTAGTTTAGTGTGCAAAGAATAGGGTCAGTATCGTATTTTCAGGAACGTATAGGTGACTAACGAACATTGGGGAAATAAGCTGACAACCTATCACCTGTGGAAAAAAAAACACAGTCACTGAATGTCTTGTTTTTATTTTTTACTTTTCTCTTCTGGAAAATGTTCGCACATGGGCGAAAAAGAGATGCAGTCCAGTAAAAATTGTACCTTGTTTATTTTTGTGTGTGTGCAGAATCCTAGGTGGCGAAGGGTGCTAGATGGGTCAATAGACATGACAGAAGAAAGACGAACATGTTGGAACAAAAGTAAATGGTGAATTTCTAGCAGGACCTGATGATCCTGGGACACTGTCACACACGGGAAAGACACTTTTTGGGCACTAAATATTCTCTATAAACCTTCTAACACAAACACGACTTTGAGACTATAAACCGTGTATAAGTTCGGATGTCACCTTGGATTCTCTACTTTTGTCAGAAAGACAACGGACTGTTAATAGCTACCTCTTCGGTGCTAAAGAGAATACTGCACCATCATTATCATGGTCGTTGTCATAATAACAATATCAATCATAATAATAATAATAATCATCGCCGTTATTCTCCAAGAGCTACCGCCTAACAGCTAAAGAGATTACTTCATCACCACTATCACTATCGTCATCTTCCTAATAACCGGTACTGTCAGCAGAACTGTAATGGCTGATATACTCAAGGAGAGATCGGAGCAACTATGGATGTGTCCAGTTTTCAGTGATGACGATCCGACGACTAACTAACTAACTAACTAACTAACTAACTAACTAACTAACTAACTAACTAACTAACTAACTAACTAACTAACTAACTAACTAACTAACTAACTAACTAACTAACTAACTAACTAACTAACTAACTAACTAACTAACTAACTAACTAACTAACTAACTAACTAACTAACTAACTAACTAACTAACTAACTAACTAACTAACTAACTAACTAACTAACTAACTAACTAACTAACTAACTAACTAACTAACTAACTAACTAACTAACTAACTAACTAACTAACTAACTAACTAACTAACTAACTAACTAACTAACTAACTAACTAACTAACTAACTAACTAACTAACTAACTAACTAACTAACTAACTAACTAACTAACTAACTAACTAACTAACTAACTAACTAACTAACTAACTAACTAACTAACTAACTAACTAACTAACTAACTAACTAACTAACTAACTAACTAACTAACTAACTAACTAACTAACTAACTAACTAACTAACTAACTAACTAACTAACTAACTAACTAACTAACTAACTAACTAACTAACTAACTAACTAACTAACTAACTAACTAACTAACTAACTAACTAACTAACTAACTAACTAACTAACTAACTAACTAACTAACTAACTAACTAACTAACTAACTAACTAACTAACTAACTAACTAACTAACTAACTAACTAACTAAGTAACTAACTAACTATCTAACTAATTAACTAACTAACTAACTAACTAACTAAAAAACTAACTAACTAACTAACTAACTAACTAACTAACTAACTAACTAACTAACTAACTAACTAACTACCTACCTAACTAACTAACTAACTAACTAACTAACTAACTAACTAACTAACTAACTAACTAACTAACTAACTAACTAACTAACTAACTAACTAACTAACTAACTAACTAACTAACTAACTAACTAAGTAACTAACTAACTATCTAACTAATTAACTAACTAACTAACTAACTAACTAACTAAAAAACTAACTAACTAACTAACTAACTAACTAACTAACTAACTACCTACCTAACTAACTAACTAACTAACTAACTAACTAACTAACTCCTAATAATAATACTAATAGGTATTATTATTATTTCCATCCGCATCACTCTCGTCATTAGTATTATCATCATCACCATCATATTTGTGATCATCATAATTATGACCATTATTGTCAATATTTCGACAAGTCTTCCGTTTTGTGTATGTTTTTAAGTCTTGTAAATTCTGGGCTATGTTTGAATTTAATGTTGTTATCATTATCGCTATAAAAGATATTGAGTTTTCATCAAATCTAATAATGTCCTTGACATAAACAATGAATTTGTAAAGTTTCTACAGACACCAATTTTATCTTTTCATTTATGGTTTTGATCTCAGACTCTCGATGTACCCCTTTCGTGTAAGTACAGTGACAATACTGATTTCCAGCGGGATACAGTCCATAGAATGTAGGTGCCTTGTGTCGTGATCTTATTTACACCACTTGACCGTCATATTGATATATGAAAACTCCCAGCAAAACTGGCAGAATCATTAACAAAAAAGCACTCATACATAATACATTTTCCTCCAGAAAACAATAAAAACAAACGTTGAAATAAAGAACTTCTTCTGCGTTCATTCTTAAATATTCTTCAGATTAGCAGGATTTAGTCCGAAGAATGGAATGGGTCGTGTCATGGTTTACAGCTTAGCTGTGACGTGTGCGCCTTTCGTCCTGACACATCCGACTTCAGCATGGTTTCATTAATCTCAAAATAGCTTTGTCTGCCGACTTTGTATTTTTATCCAACATATAGACATTTTGTAGCGTAAAGTATGTTATAGCTGTCACCATTCACATAAATTGCTGTATGGTGTCACTGTTAACATTCACAGAACCTGGTGTATGTTGTCACTGTTAACATTCACAGAACCTGGTGTATGTTGTCGCTGTTAACATTCACAGAACGTGCTGCATGTTGTCACTGTTAACATTCACAGAACGTGCTGCATGTTGTCACTGTTAACATTCACAGAACCTGGTGCATTTTGTCACTGTTAACAATTACAGAACCTGCTGCATGTCTCTGCTAATATCTAATAAACCTCTTGAATGTCGTCTCTGCTAACATCCACTAAGCCTCCTGTTTACCGAACAATATATACAAACTTGTAGGCTTAATATATGTGCCGTGATGTGTTATATAAAGGTCTTATGACATAAATTCCGTCCATGATGGTCTGACCGAGTATAATAAGATTACAAGCTTGCTGAAAGTAATATATTTGGTTACGAAATATATAAGTAACTTTATTACAATGGAGGTGAGCTTCTTGAGTAAAGCAACTACTCTACATTTCCCTAACGCACATATATAAACAACCAAACATGCACATACACACACGCATACAGACACTAACATAATCTGACATAAAATGTCGTTTTCCTTGTAAAAATATAGCAAAGACATCGCAACCTCGTAAAGTGGACAAGTTTTTATAGTCGATTTATGTGGTTTCGTGCCGAACTAAATCAGTGTTCATTTGGTGAAAATTGTCTTGGAATAAGACGCCATCTTAATGATTATCTCTTTGCTTGAGCTGTGGGGTTATTCTATATGCGCGATAAGTAGGGTTATTCAGTATGTCTGATAAGTGGGTTTAGTATATGTCTGATAAGTGGGTTTATTATATGTCTGATAAGTGGGTTTATTATATGTCTGATAAGTGGGTTTATTCTATGTCTGATAAGTGCGGTTATTCTATATCTTTGATAAGTGGGTTTATTCTATGTCTGATAAATGGGTTTATTCTATATGTCTGTTAAGTGGGGTTGTTCTGTGTGTCTGGTTAGTTAATTTTTCCTCTAGGGCCAAAGACGGCACATAGGGCGGATGTAATAGCTTCCCATATCTCTAGTTTCATTGCAATTTGCTTTAGGTCTTCATTGTTTCTGATGCTGATGGTGAAAATATGTTGTGGTGTAAGTGGAGTTATTCTATATGTCTGGTAATTGTGATTATTCTGTATGTCTGATAAGTGGGGTATAGAAAATGAATGTTCATGAAAGTAGTACGCTAATCGTAATATATGAGTACAAGTCAAACTTGGACATAAACAGGTAATCAAAGAAAATTGAGCTATTAGAGAGAATAAAAACTAGAGAAGGAAGATAGCTGTCTTGTGAACAGCGTAAAGTTTGACACGTAAAATAAAAGCCTAATATAGACTAAAAAGGTTCAAATGAAGCAGACATTGCAATTATTGCACTCTAATTTCTCTATATGTATTTCGTAACTGTCTAAAAAGTCGCACTTCCTTTCCGTATGTATCAAAGAGAGCACGAAAATCCGAAACTCGGGAAATATTCCACAGGGACCTACACAAAGATTATTCACAAACAAGAAGACATGACCAACATGTTAATTAACAACATCCTAACACTAGGTCAAATGCTTAAACATTTGACCTAGTCACCGGAAGCTCCAACACCAGTGATGGTCAACCACGGAGATTCCATAGACCAATGGTAGCCAACCACGGAGATCTCATAGAACAAGAATAACCAAACACCGAGAACCCATAGAACAACAGTGACCAACCACGTAGAGCCCATAGAATGAGAGCAGCCAACTACGGAGATTGCATTGAGCCAACCACAGATATCCCATAGAACAGTGTTACCCAAACACGGAGCATTTCTTGACCATGGAAAGTCAAATATAGAGAGCTCATAGAAAAGGGGTTTACAACCAGGTTGAGTCCCAAGAACATGGGTAGCCAAGTACAAAGGTCCCAAAGAACAGGGTGATAAATCACTTTCAAGTGAACTATTTTTTCCGTCACTCTTTCCACCCTATATCCGAACCCTATAGTAAAAGAAATCTCATCATATTAGTTTCCTACCTGAAATGTTTTTGCTATTTCAAATACTATTTGAAAATCACTTAGTTTGTTATATATTGCCCGAATACTATTTGAAAATCACTTAGTTTGTTATATATTGCCCGAATACTATTTGAAAATCAAGTATCTTGTTATATATTGCCCGAATACTATTTGAAAATCACATATCTTGTTATATATTGCCCGAATACTATTTGAAAATCACGTATCTTGTTATATACTGCCCGAATACTATTTGAAAATCCAGTATCTTGTTATATACTGCCCGAATACTATTTGAAAATAAGGTATCTTGTTATATACTGCCCGAATACTATTTGAAAATCACGTATCTTGTTATATATTGCCCGAATACTATTTGAAAATCAAGTATCTTGTTATATATTGTTCAAATAATTTCAGACGACTATTTTTCTGTGACGCACTCGGAGAATTTCGTGATCGATGATCAATTGTGAACTGTTCCCGTGGCACCAGTAAATGCCGTTGACAATCACAACACTATAAGACAACATACTATTACTATATCTAATTCTTTTGTCAGTCATGAACTTAATTTTATTCCTTAAGGCCAGCTCTCTTGTGATGGCTAACTTTCACATTTCACTCTCACTGTTTACTGGTATGTCTCTGTTGATTTGAGTGAGTACAACGCTCTATAAAAGACACGATATATAAAAGAAGAAGAGTTTGCCTGTACATTGGCGAAGACATTTTTTTCGCGACGTTGATTTAATGTATTTGGGTTCATTTAGAAATCTGAATATTAACTTACTTTTTTAAATATTTTTATTTATTTTCTACTGCTCATTAACTTGTCTTTCTGTTTACAGCGACTTCAGAGAAGTCGTTTGTCCAGAAAATGGTGCAATATTTTAAGAATGTGAGCTTGTCACGAGGGGAAGATGTTGGTTTTTAGATATTTAAATAAGAATAGATTTAGATATTGATTTATTTATACAATAACATGAGCAGTTAGTTATTTATCAACATTTACGTGCAACAATTGCATCATGAGTCAGAGAAAGTAAAAACAGCAAGGAAAGGAACTGGACACCACACCTAATAGTTGCTGAGGTGTAGTACGTAAAGCGGTGTCTTCATCCGTGACGTGACGTCAGATTGCTACCATGGATCCTACCTTTACTTACAACATCAAAATGATGTTTTGTCTCTTTATTGCCGGTACGCTGCTGGTGGTCTCAAAGAGGATCGAAGAACAACCATACTGCGACCTATCATGAATGTCGAATGAAGAGCAAAGAAAAATCATACGATGACCTGTCGTACATGTCGCAAGAAGAGGGAAGAACAATCATACTATAACCTGTCATGCATGTCTCAAGAAGAGAAGAGGAAAGGACAATCATACTATGATCTGCCATGAATGTCGAAAGAAGAGCAAAGAACAATCATACTATGACCTGTCATGCATGTCGTAAGAAGAGGGAAGAACAATCATACTATGACCTGTCATGCATGGCGCAAGAAGAGGGAAGAACAATCATACTATGACCTGTCATGAATGTCGAATGAAGAGCAAAGAAAAATCATACGATGACCTGTCGTACATGTCGCAAGAAGAGGGAAGAACAATCATACTATAACCTGTCATGCATGTCTCAAGAAGAGAAGAGGAAAGGACAATCATACTATGATCTGCCATGAATGTCGAAAGAAGAGCAAAGAGCAATCATACTATGACCTGTCATGCATGTCGTAAGAAGAGGGAAGAACAATCATACTATGACCTGTCATGCATGGCGCAAGAAGAGGGAAGAACAATCATACTATGACCTGTCATGCATGTCGCAAGAAGAGGGAAGAACAATACTATGACTTGTCATGAATATCGAGATAAGACTATAGAGATACGGTGCGCAGTTCGCTGTTCCTTTTCATCAAATGGCTCAAAACTTATGCTGGATGTATCTAGCTAAAAGGTGCACGTTGTATAAATATGATACCACCGCAATGTTTTTGTCTCCGGATT
Source organism: Meghimatium bilineatum (assembly GCA_034231615.1). Taxonomy (NCBI): domain Eukaryota; kingdom Metazoa; phylum Mollusca; class Gastropoda; order Stylommatophora; family Philomycidae; genus Meghimatium; species Meghimatium bilineatum. The sequence continues at coordinate 26,746,574 of CM067313.1, read as the reverse complement.
ACAGTCTACTATCCAGCAGAAGTATGAAAACAACCAAAGAATAAGACGAGCACGCAGAGATATCCTACTATTTATAACATAAAAACATGTACACATGGATGTAACCTACATGTCTATTAATCTACACACCTACACAGAAAAGACTGCTCTCACCAAACTTAAGCGCAAGATACATTCTGAGAAGAATTGCAGACAACACTTTACATGTATCCCCAATGATATTAATCGAACAGGGAATTTTAAAGAGACAGCACATCATCTTCTATTACGACCATAGAATATTTCAGCGATATGTTATGTTCTTACCTAAGACCCTCTGATCGAAACGAAGATTTTGTGTGTCATTTGTGTGTGCTTCTAGTGACGAGTAAAACTTAATTATTTCGTGTTTACACTTTTTGTCTATTGGGTTAGATTTTTATTAGCCTCATTAAATAAACACGGAAATGAATAGTGTAAAATGACGAGTGTCGAATTTTGTGATCACAAACATCTTCATATCAGGCACCAATAGCTTTTGATGTAAATATGTAACAAATAGTAGCAGATGAGAACGTAAGTAAATGCAGTAATAGTAACTGATCACAATGTAGGAAAACGCAGTAATATTAGCTAATGAAAATGTAGAAAATTGCAGTAATAGTAACTGATGAAAATGTATGGAAACGCAGTAATTGTAGTTTATGAGAAAGTAAGACAACGCAACAATAATAGCTGATGGAAATGAAAATGTAGGAAAACAACACCAGGCACAGGAGAAGAAAGAAAAGTTTTATTTCCTTTTGATGTAAACTATGGAATAATTCAAGAAAATATGTACACATCTACTTTTTTAAAATGTGAAACAATATCAAGCAATGACAGAAATAACCTTCTTGTAAATATACAAGATACATTCTCCTAAAAATTGAACTGTAATTGTTTCATTGACTCATATCCTAGAAATAGCAATGCTGATTTTGAACCGCATTTTAATCGTGTAATTTTTGTCCTTGAAATAGGAATGTTGTATATCTAGAGTAATTGTTTAATCCCTGGATGTGAAGTAGGCTAGTTATCAAATGACATGGAATATCCATCATTGTTATTAACTACTCTAGTCTCTAATCAGTGTCTGTGGTAACAGAAAATACCTTAAATGTTTGCTTTTCTAAATGTTTAAATAAGTTATTATTTATAAGGTTTGTCGATAAACTCATAAAATTGAGTAACAAATACAACGAGCCATGCATTTGGTTTTTCTTATATAGGCCTATATATACATATACATATACATATACATATATATATATATATATATATATATATATATATATATATATATATATATATATATATTATATATATATATATACGTGTTTATCACATGTCAACTCTAGATCTGAAATGTTCTTCTATTCTTAATTTGCTCTATAATGATGTCTACCTTGTCGGTTGCAGCTGCTTCATTTATTGTAAGTAATTGTTACATGAAATACTGCTGTGAGTTCAAAAATGTTTATGATATATCACATGCTAATTAAATGTAAGTAAATAAAATTAAAATCTGTTGCATGAAATATTTAAATTGAACAAATGCACCATGTAGGTACAAATGACAAATAAGTCATGCTGAAATTGGATTTGTCAGACAGAAAGGCTCAAATAATACAGTTAATGTGTAAACCATGACACAAGATCACTTTATTATCTAAACTGCATCCTGCATTATAAACAGTAGCAAATAGAAGATACTACAGAAGATCTTTAGGTATACCATGGACAGCTAAAGAGAATAAATAAAGAAGTTTTAAGATCAGTAAACGTCGAAAAGAGCTGGCTCCTTAAATATGTTTAAACAAAAAACTTGTGTTTTCTTGGTCATATGTGTTTTCAAAGTGACATAACAGCATGGACAAATTAATAGCTGAAGACAGAGTTAACGGCAACGACGATAGTGCAGTGATATATCAAATTATTAAAACATTAAACAAAATATTACATAGAATAATTTAATTGAAACTAACATATATGTGTACTTAAGAGAGGAAAGTCGTTGATGGGGAGCGAAGAGGATATTGTACAGAGTGTGTGCAGATTAGAGGATGTGCTACCTGGTGCGAAATGGAGTCGTGCGCGCTAAGATTGTCTGATAGCCTTCAAAGTAATAATAACACTCAGTAGAGAATGCAGGGAATGGTGTCCGATAGTGGTGGAGTCGGAGGTTCTCGCACTAATCGGTGAAAATTCCAGGGAAGGTGATATGATTATATATACAGTTGGGTCGGTTGAGATACACATCAAAAGTGCCTGGGCATTCACGGCTCAAAGGTGGGGGGAAACCATCAGAGAGGAAAGTGGTGCTTTCGCTCAGACCACAAGCAGCATGACAATGGAGGTTTGGCAGTAACCAAGGCTTTGAAATAGGTTTACTCGAAATCTATCTGCGAGCATGCCTGCATATACAGTGACTCGAAAAACATGATTGTGACAGTTCAGACGGAATACATTCGGGAACAGTGGCTGGATGCAGTGAAGAAATCCTGTATGCGTAAAGTGACTTTCATTTTTGTGCCTGGACATGCGGTAGTCCGGGGTAATGAGAGAGCAGATAGTTTGACCATACACGCTGCTACTACGGCTGTTGGTGGATTGATAGATCGAGTAGACATTTTGAATGCCCTACGGGAAAACGCACGAACAATTGACTGTATAAGTGACGATGACTCTTGTTCCATGACTAGAATAAAGGAATTTGGTTTGAAATTTGGTGTCGCTAGAAAGAAGTGGTGTCGTGAGCAAGAAAGAAGGATGGTCAATCAACTGTGTATTGGAACCGTCAGTCAACGTGTAATGGCGGCTACACTCAAGAAGAGATCTGAGCACCTACGGACTTGTCCGGAGTGCAATGACGGTGATCCAACGACTAACTAACAAACAAACTAACTAACTAGCTAACTAACTAACTAACTAACTAACTAACTAACTAACTAACTAACTAACTAACTAACTAACTAGCTAGCTAACTAACTGACTGACTGACTGACTGACTAACTAACTAACTAACTAACTAACTAACTAACTAACTAACTAACTAACTAACTAACTAACTAACTAACTAACTAACTAACTAACTAGCTAGCTAGCTAGCTAACTAACTAACTAACTAACAGGTAACACATAGATGAGAAACAAGAAAGTGGTACTGTAGAATATTCAGAAATTAAACGTTAATGAATAATGAATATTCAGAAATTAAACACAATATAATATTGATGTTCTAATATCATTTAGCATCTCTAAAGACGGTCAGGGAGCAGGTCAGCGTATAATTTCAAATGGACTATGAGACACTCACATTTCGCACATGATTGCTTGCCCCAGCAGGTTTTTCTGTGTTGAGAAAGTGCTTTGCCAATTTATACAAACTCCCTCTCGGCTATGTTGATTTCTTCCAAGTGACAGATATCGCCACTCTACTTTATATTAATTTTATATAATGCGACGAGTGTAATCGAGAATATACGTAATAACATTTATGATTGAACAAACAATGGGTAAGTTAATGAATCTATACACGGTAATCTAGACAAAACGATATGTTACACGATTTGCCACGTGTTGGCAACAGTTCGTTGTAAACAAGCAATTTTCGTAGCTTCTCTACAATGATATACGTTGTGTATAAGTGTTGAAACTTTACTAGGGAAAACTGATCCAACTGACTGCAACGTATTTTACACAACTCTCCCAGTATAGCTAGAAAATGTATATACTGAAAATGAAGTCCAGACAATGCGTGTTGACAACCAGTCTAACAATAACAACTTTTTCGTTTCCAGACATAATATTTTAGTCTGCTAGTATGCAACGAAAACCAATTTTATGAATAGGTTAAAAAAGGAACTAAAGACGTTAAAAGATTGACTGCATTTAACTCGGTTTTCCCCATATGTATCACCCGCCCCCCTTTCAGCACGCCACCTACAGATAGTAGCATTTATGACATATAACTATAACATCAAGAAAATGTGACACGAACATGTCAGGACCCACTATCCATCACGTAATCATGTGAAAACAGGACATTTGACTTAACCACTATAATATGGTGATCATGGTGACGACTTTTGAAAACAACTCCATTTCTTTAAAAGGTACTATGTTTCTTCAAGTTGTTGCCAGTGTCGTCCTACAATAAAATGTCCCTAATCTAGGAATGACCAAGAACATCTACATTTGATTTCTTTGCTAGATAGAGGGCTAGAGAAAGATTTGTAGATCTTACAAAATCGACTACTACTATTTCTTCTGGTCTCATGATATAGTTAATCAATCAGCTTCGTTATTATTTGCTGTAAACGTCACGTAAACTTGTTTACATTTCACAATGGCGCACTTTATCCACGTCGCTACTTAATAGTAACATTCACAAATCAGAAAATAAAAGTTAACTGTAAAAAAACCATCTCAATACTGCACATTTCCTGTTTGGGAGTTGCATAGAAGTTGCATGTGGATTATGAGTGAAGGCCGCATGTACCATTGTTGTCGCCACATCATCGACATGATGAGATTATGATTTAACCTTGGACACACAAAATACCCAGTCTTACCGGCAGTCGAGCCATGGAGCTCACAGATGTGAAGTCAACTTTCTAACCTCGAGACAACATATTTGTAAATAACACTACTATTGTGGAAAAAAACAGCGGCAGTTAATGTGCGATTATAAATTCCTAATCACACATTAAGCGAATATTTCAGAAAATGTCTTGTTTGATTGTTGTCAATTATGGAATCTAACTTTTGATTCAAACCAACATTATTCCCTGTCAAAAACAATACTGCAGGGAACTGTCGAGGTTGGAAGAAGCAGAGGAGAACAAATAAAGGCATGGACAGACAGCATCAAGAAATGGACAGGGCAAGATATTTCCACACTCATCCGCATCGCTGAGGATTGAATTCGCTGGAGGACTCTGTGTGCTGAAGCATCCAATGTGGTACCCATACGAGCCTGAAGGGTTACGGGTTTATTGATTGATTGATTGTTGACCCAGAGTAAATTACTGTCTAAATAATCGGAACATATTTGCATTGGTGACGTTTCGTTTATTTCGTTTGGGTTTTTCATTTGCTGTGAGGAAAATACAAACATATTAACCAATTAAAGGAATTATATAAATTAAAAACGTCACGAATCCCGGCGTCTTCCCTATCTACAGGAGGGCGATGTGGTCTTGTGATCTAAAAACAGGGGTTTTTGTTTGTGCTAAAATGTATTATCAGACACTTATCGCACTTGTTAGACATATGGAATAACCCGACTTATCAGACATGCATAATAATCCCACTTATGTTGACACATAAGTTAACATAGTTAATTTATGTTAACTATTCATTGATTACTCCAGCTTGTTGTCAACATACTGACCAATACAAATCACTGAAATAATCAATTTAACCAACAGAAGTGATACAATAGGTACACTGAATATCATTTGTGGTGTTTATTTTTGTAGCAAAAATACCCAAATCGCTTTCTCATATATGTTGTAAATTGTCGTTACAAGTCGTATTTGATATGTGCTTATTGTGTCATCGATTTAGTTTCATGTTATTTACATTCATCTATAATTCAAAATGAGCTTGAAGTGCACATTTATTACAACGCAGAAAGTTACCGTTTTACTCTACAAGAATTTTTGCAAAGAATCTAAGATGGTCATTTATGTTGTGATATTTATAACCCCAAAAAGCGAACTAAATTTGCTCTTGGTCTGAATATCTTATTCCCGCTGGATGAAACAGTATTAAAAAAGCACTTATGCCAAGCAAGGAATAAAAATGAAAGTTGGCGTCTTTGACATAGATGTCATTAGGAGGGAGATTTTGAAAATGTTGACTAACAATGAACTTGTTTCTCTTCGAAATTAGAAGTAAAATTGCAGATTGATTGCGGTATTGAAATATTTAAATGTTCTCTGTGGAAAATTGTAAGAACCTCCGACTTCACTTTCAGAAAACCCTTAGACGGCAGGAATATTATTTGTGAAAAGCCACACTTAATTGATGCTCGAAGTAAATACCGAGGCAGATTCGAGAGTGGAGGTTATGATATTGTATATTTGGACAAAACCTGGGTCAATGCTCACCACACAGATACTAAAGAATGGCAGCTAGTGGCAGGTGAACATAAAGAAATATTCCAAGCAGAAAAGGCAATAGAATTATACTCAAGCAGGCTGAAAGCAGCAACAGCGGCCTAATCCATGAAGATGGACTTATTTTCCATAAAATAAATGTACAAATGACAGGGACTATCATACTGAAACGAGTGGATATGGGTTCAGGAATTGGATGGAGAATAGTCTTCTTCCAATTGTAGAAGTACCATCATGTTTAGTAATGGACAATGCTTCTCATCAAAATGTAGTATCATATGAAGACAAAATGCCAAATATATCCAAAGGACCAAATTAAAACATGGCTTACTGACGAAAACGTCCACGTCGACGATACTTTTTTGAAGCCCGGATTAAAACATCTTGTGAAGAAGACAAATAAGACAGAGGTGAATTATATTGATAAAAATATTCAACAAGATGGCTACACTTCTCTTAGACTACCGGTATATAATGCTCACATTAACCCGATAGAGTTAGTTTGTGCTAAGGTCAAAGGGCAAGTTGCCGAACATAATACAACATTTAAAATGTGTGATGATGAAAATCTGACAAGCGAGTTCTTCTCCAAAATAAACGTTGAGTTTTGAAAAAAAAATTATATTTGGATCATGCAATCCGAGAGGAAGATGACTAGTGACGCCGAGATGCATTACAATTTCTGCAACAATGAACAATAATCAACCTCTTGGAATCATCAGAGTCGGAATTGTGAAAAAAAAGTTATTTCGTGGGCAGACCGAATAATGGCCCTACATAAATTAGTGTATGAGCGCACTATTAGGTACATATACAGTGGTTAAAAATACATCTCTTCCAATACCGGCTAAATAATACAGTATTTAAGTACAGTTAAGGAACCATGGGGT